>CM047805.1:17475482-18075482 GCA_026214975.1 Gentiana macrophylla
CATGGTGACATTGTTTGTAAGAAAGGAACAATATCAAAGACTTGTAGGAAACTCATCTACCTATCCCATACAAGACCGGATATTGCATATGGTGTCGATCACAGTTAGCTTGAGTTCATGCATTGCCCTACTTGAGCAACATTGGGATGCGAGTGAATAGAATATTGCGGTATTTGAAGTCCACTCTGGCCAAGGGTTACACTTCACCAAGTCTGGCTGATAGATCCATCAAGGTCTATATCGATGCCGATCGGGTTTGGATGCCACATAGATGAAGGTCTACCACAGGCTATTGTTCCTATGTATGGGGAACCCGGTTACTTGGAGAAGCAAGAAACAACCCATTGTGTCAAGAAGCGATCTTGAAGGTGAACTTAGGGCACTTGTACTCGGCATTTGTGAAGCTCTATGGCTAAAAAGTGGTACCGATTGAACTTCAAAGAACCTCTCAAAGAACCTATCACACTATGTTTGTGATAATAATTCACCCTTTATGCATGGTCAAGATCCACATCCATCATGATAAAACCAAGCATGTGGATATTGACAGACACTTTCGAAGGAAAAGATTGATGCCAGGATTATTCAACTCCAAAGATGTTCCTCAACAGATCGAATCGTCGATATTCTTACCAAGGCTATTCCCTCTTATGTTCAAAGAGACTTAGTAGCAAACTTGGTTGCATCAACATATACTGACCATTTGAGGGTGTGGAAATATTACAAAGATTACTTCAAAGAGATTGATGAGTCTCTTGAAGTTCGGCAGGTGCTCAGCTGACCTCGAGTAAATTCATCTGAGATATTTTGTACACTTTATTTAATTATAAAAGACATATTAATTGTGATACATATAAACAATTAATATGTCAAACTCTAGTTTACTTTATGTCATAGACACAACTAATATGTCATAGACATAGCTTTTACTTTTACTTTTGCATGCTTGCCGCCCACATCTACATACTCAAGTGGCCGCCCAAGCTAGTGCTAGGCTCTCTCAATTGTATCTATTTATACACCTTTCATATCAATGAATAAACTAAGTTGAAGTTTACTCTTGTGTTTATCACATTCTCAAACTCTCTTCATTATCTAAACCAGCGGATGAATACGAAATGGGATGTTTAGTGAATCCTCAAGTATCTTCGGGAGAATGAGGAATAATATGCTAGTATATTCAGGTGCAAACTAGAATATAAGTGATAACACTGATTCTGGCTTTAGGTCAGATTGAGGATGATCGTTAAGTCGATTTGGTCCTCGGTGTTGAATCAAAGGCATATTAAAATCGTACCACCGGATTAGATGGAAAGGCGACGTTTCGATCCCAAAGATTGACTCAAGCCGATATCCTACCTAATCAGTGTACCAAGTCACAAGGTATTCGGATTCTGAGTACACGCCGGGTCACTGACCAACCCTGCGGCGGCACACTCCGTTCGTGCTTGGAAGGATGAATTACTAAGATGCGCTTGGAGGGTACAGATTAGAGGGATACGTCTCACTTGTTTTGAGCAAGTGGGAGAATGTTGTAGATATAGAAATAAAGGGTGTGCTCTAAAACAATTAATCCACTTGCCTTTCGTGCAAGTGGAAGATTGTAAGGTGTAGTGCCCGAAAGACAATTATATAATTGTTTTAGGACGGAATTAGTAATTCATCTTATTATATGCATGTATGCTTATAATTAAGACACTACTGAAAACCCTAAGTACCTCGTTTATGTAATCACATAACTCAGTGTATTGCTATACACAAGAGGATTGAGTTAGTGAGATGTACTTAAAATTAACTTAGTCCGTAGCATTTATTAATCGGAGTACGGGTCTCTAGATTAATTTGCTATTAATGCGCCCAGAACACTTTACGGTGTGACAGTCTTATCCGGACTGTCGGTAATAGGGTACCTAGTGGGGCATTTATATATGATGATAATCATATAGGGCTGGACCGATTTGATTTGAGTTCTCGATATAATTCCGTATTCGAGAAGTCTTATCGAATCACAAGATGATCATATATGGATTAATCTCAATCCTGAGGTGATCAAAGACAACTGCTTAGACTAGGGTAGAGTTTGATGTGTTAGTAAGGATCACTTCGCAAAGATGTGGTCCAACACTTCTCGTTGGCTCTATTCTCGGAATGAGTGAGTGGTCCGTGTTATCACAGATATGGAATCCATTCCTTCCTCGGGAAGTAGATAGATGCGATTCACTTATTTGTTAACCCTAGAAATCGATCGATGGGCCAGTTCATATTATATTGGTTATGAATCTGTGGAAATATTACTCAAAGAAGAGACTCATCTGCTGAGGCTTCAACAGGTGCTCTCGGCAGATTGCCGAGCCTTAGGATTTCGTGCATAATATTTTGTACACCTTATTTAATTGTAAAATTAATTGTAAAAGACATATTAATTGTGAGTCATATAAACAATTAATATGTCAAACTCTAGTTTACTTTATGTCATAGACATAACTTTTACTTTTTACTTTTGCATGCTTGCCGCCCACATCTACATACTCAAGTGGCGCCCAAGCTAGCTAGCTAGTCTCTATCTCAATTGTATCTATTTATACATCTTTTACTCAATGAATAAACTAAGTTGAAGTTTACTCTTGTGTTTATCACATTCTCAAACTCTCTTCATGGTATCGGAGACTTACTGAGTTCTAAAATCCGCTGCAAAACTCAGTTCTTTTTTTAGAAAAATGTCAACATTATCTGAAGTTTCATCTTCTTGATAGACTCACACAGTGCCTCGTCAGATGGGATAATCGAACACTCTTCTTTACAAATCATAAACTTGATGGTAACAATTACTTGCTATGGTCAAGGTCTATGAAAATGTATATCTCGGCCCGGGCAAGATGGGATATCTGCGGTTCCAAACTCCGCCTATTGGCCCGACCCCAAGTTTGAAGCATGGGACATGAAAAATAACCAAGTCATGACCATCCTCACGAGGTCTATGACAAAAGAGATCAGTGAGAACTTCATGATGTATGACACTGCTAAGGAAATCTGGGACAATGCCAGAGACCTTTACTCAAAAAAGGACAATACATCTGAAGTCTATGAACTCGAAGCTCAGATTCAAAATTGCGCAGACAAGGGGATATGTCTCAGAACTCAATACTTTAATCAACTATCTAAGGCATGGCAACACCTAGATATGTTGGAAACTCACCCTGGAATGATGTTAAAGATGTCGCACTCTTTAAAGACATTATCGAGAAAAAAGAGTATTCAAATTCCTTCATTGGATGAATCCTACTCTTGATGATGTCGAGGTAGAATTCTTGCTACTAAACCTCTCCCTAATCTCAAATCCATGTTTCTTTGAGGTCAAACATGAGGAAAGCAGGAGAAAAGTGATTTCTTTGAACCCCTGCCGACAACCCTACCGAAAGTGCCACCCTGTGACCGTCGTCAGAACCTCATTGAGGCTACCGAGGCTTACAGGAAGCCTCGCCGATAAAGCTGGGAAGTCGTTTCGTGACCATTTGCAAACGCACTAATCACACAAGGACACTTTTTGGAAGCTACATGGCAAGCCTAACTCCTCCAAGACCTCCAGGACCGCCAAGGAAAGTCGTAAGGGACACATAAGTGAGGAAGAAGATGACAACAGTTGAATGCTCAAACTTTGTCGCATTCAAAGCCTTCCTAACTCAACAAAAGGGAGGTAGTCACTCACCGACATAGCCTCTCATGCCAAGAGGTAAATTCTACTCATCTATTAGTAATGAAACCTGGATTGTTGACTCTGGGGCCTCATCCCATATGGTAGTAATAAAAATCTCATTACTCAACTTAAGCCATGTCCCCAAATTCACAATATTAAGGCTGGCGATGGATCTATCTCTAGTGCAAAAGGTTTTGGTCAGTGCAGACTTACTAATAAGATATACTGCAGAATGTCCTATTTGTTCCAAAATTAGATTGCAATCTCATATCTCACAAGTAAACTTACTAAAGATTTGAACTCGGATCATTGTTTTTAATGAGAATCAGTGCACATTCCAGATCATTCCTCAAAGGCAGTGATTGGGATCGCTAAACCTTGCTCAGTCTGTTTGTGGTCAACCTCGCCAAGATGTAAGATCAAGATCGAACCGCCTCAAAGACTGCACTCAAAACCTAGACAATATCATGTTATGGCATTATAGACTAGGACATCCCGAGCTTTAGTTATTTAAAGTCTATAGATCCTGAATTGTTTAAAGGTTGTAATTTGAATGATCTTCAATGTGATATTTGTCGCTTGCTAAACTCACCAAATCTGTGTATGCAAAATTACCTTACTTACCATCCACACCATTCACCTTAATTCAAAGTGACGTATGGGGACCTCAAGAGTAAAAAGCATAACAGAAAGAGGTGGTTTGTTACCTTCATAGATGACCACACCGAACCACTTGGTTATTTTTAATGAGGGATAAGTTTGAAGTTGGACCCATCTTTCAAGAATTTTACAACATGGTCTCCACTCGGTTTGACACTAAGATCAAAATCTTGAAGACTCGACAATGCTCTTGAATATTATGAGTCTCATCTCAGTAATTTCTTGATGGATAAAGGATTGTCCATATCGGTAGTTGTGTTGAAACCCCTCGGGCCAAAATGGGGTTCTTTGAGAGAAAGAACAGCATCCGCTTGAAATGGCTAGGTCTATTATGTTTACCACAAATGTTCCAAAATATATGTGGGGTGACGCCATATTGACTTCCACATACTTAATCAACAGACTTCCCAAAGCAGGTACTAGGCTTCAAAACTCCTATCAAAACCCCATGGACACACACTCCTCGCCCCATCTTATTTCCCGATTACCTCCAAAAATCTTTGGTTGTACTCTGTGTTTGTCTATATCCATGCCCAACATGAAGCAAACTTGATCCCAAAGCTCACAAGTGCATTTTCCTAGGATATGCAAAGGGACAGGAAAGGTTACAAGTGCTACTCTCCTTACGAAAAGAGATTTTACAATTCTATGGATGTAAATTTTTTGAAAGGACTCCCTACTACAAACAAGTCCACTGAGGCGATCAACGATGGAAACTGATAGAAATTGACCTAAACCCTTCCTTCAAGAAACTCTTAACCTCAAAGAACCCATCGATCCTCAAGAGATCGAACCCCAAGACCTATCGACTCACAAAGCGACCTCATCGATCCTCAAAGAACCAACCGACTGAGCCTGCGATCCCCGAGCCCATCGACACTCAAAGAATCTGCAGATCCTCAGCAGCTTCATCGACATTGATGATGACTATTGCTCTAAGGAAAGGAAAAGATCATGCACCGATCATTCTATTCATACTTATTTATCTTATGATCAGTTGTCTCTGTCTTTGCCATGTTTACACAGGACTGGACTCTCACTCTATCCCTAGAAATATTCAGAGGCCCTTCAAAATGATAAGTGGGAATTTGCCGTTAAAACCGAGATGATTTGCTCTCTGGATAATCATACTTGGGACCTCACAACTCTTCCCAAAGGCAAGAAGACGAGTTAGCTGCAGATGGTTATTCACTATCAAATACAATCTTCGATGGTACAATTGACAAGTACAAAGCAGATTGGTAGCAAGGGATTCACTCAAACTTATGGTATTGACTATAAGGAAACTTTTGCACCAGTGGCAAAACTCAACACCTGTCAGTGTTTCGATCTCTCTATTTGTCCAACTGGGTGGCCTCTACACCAATTGGATATCAAAAATGCTTTTCTCAATGGTGATCTCACCGAGGAAGTCTATATGAATGTACCTCCTGGTTTTGTCAATCCCCACACTCAGGCAAGGTATGCAAACTCAGGAAATCTCTATATGGCCTCAAGCAATCCCCAAGAGCCTGGTTTGGAAAACTCACTACTGTGGTTAAAGCTGCTGGATATCATCAATGCAACTCTGATCACACCATGTTTGTCAAGACAACCAACCGAGAGGAGGTCCATTCTAATTGTATATGTGGATGATATCATCCTTACTGGGAAGACTCTACCGAGATCCGTAACTTGAAGACTCTCACTTGGCAAAGGTGTTCCAAGTTAAAGATCTGGGCTACCTCAAGTACTTTCTTGGTATGGAAGTAGCTATAAACACCAATGGCATTTCGGTCTCCCAAATGAAGTATGTCCTGGACTCATCAAGGAAAGCGCATCTTTGGGATGCAAACTCGCTCAGTATCTCAAGTAGACCCCAAACCATACCTCATTGCATGGTGACATTCTTTGTCAGGAAAGAACAATATCAAAGGCTTGTAGGCAAACTCATATACCTTTCTCACACAAGACCGATATTGCATATGGGGTCGATCACAGTCGATCAATTCATGCATTGCCCTCTTGAGCAACATTGGGATGCAAAGTGAATAGGATCTTGAGGTATTTAAAATCCACTCCTGGCCAAGGCCTCGCACTTCACCAAGTCTACCGATAGATCAATCAAGGTCTACACCGATCTTGACAATGGATGTCACATTGATGTGAGGTCTACCACAGGCTATTACTCATATATATGGGGAAACTGGTTACTTGGAGGAGCAAGAAACAACCCATCGTGTCAAGAAGCGATCTTTGAAGGTGAACTAAGGGCACTTGTACTTGGCATTTGTGAAGCTCTATGGCTAAAAAGTCTATGGATCGAACTTCAAAGAATCAGACAAGAACCTATCACACTCTGTTGTGATAATAATTGACCTTATGCATGGCGAGAAGATCCATCCATCATGATAAAACCAAGCATGTGGACATTGACAGACACTCTCGAAGGAGAAGATTGATGCCAAGATTATTCAACTCCGTGATGTTCCTCACAGATCGAATCGCCGATATTCTTACCAAGGCTATTCCACCTCTTATGTTCAAAGAGACTAAGTAGCAAACTTGGTTTGCATCAACATACTCTGACCAGCTTTGAGGGGGTGTGGAAATATTACTCAAGAATAGACTCGATCTGCTTTGAGGCTTTCACAGGTGCTCAGCAGATTCTTTGAGCCTTAGGATTTCGTGCATAATATTTTGTACACCTTATTTAATTGTAAAATTAATTGTAAAAGACATATTAATTGTGAGTCATATAAACAATTAATATGTCAAACTCTAGTTTACTTTATGTCATAGACATAACTTTTACTTTTACTTTTGCATGCTTGCCGCCCACATCTACATACTCAAGTGGCCGCCCAAGCTAGCTAGCTAGTCTCTCTATCTCAATTGTATCTATTTATACATCTTTTTACTCAATGAATAAACTAAGTTGAAGTTTACTCTTGTGTTTATCACATTCTCAAACTCTCTTCATGAACTAATTGATCACTAGGGGGTTAATGTTAAATAAGGATAATATGTTTCGAGAAGGGTTTACGGAAATATCCCGAATCGAAGTGAACAGTCTATGGAGGATTTATCCGTATGTAATGATTATATCAGTGGACGATTTCGACTCATAAATTGAGTGTAAGTTATCTATATTCGATAGAGTTCAATTTCGGGTTTATGGTGGTGTAATCCCGGAATTAATAGGTTGGATATAATTATTCTGTCTGACGAATAATTTTATCTAATTTATTATAGCTAATTGAATATGGGTCCATGGTCCCCGACGTGGCTCCTAATATAGCATATAGGTTTCTCGTCGTTGCACCTCAATTATAATTAAATAGTGGATTGGGCTATTTAATTTGATATGTGGATTAATTGTTTAGTTGGACTAAATAATTAAATACACGGAAAAGACATTTTTCGTGACTTACCAAATTGGTGTGTTGACCTTTTGACAAAATTGGTCAAATAGGAAAATTGTGTGTGTGACCTTTTATTCCAATTAAAGGTGGCGCATGGTTTTTATTATTATTTAATTATTGGGAAATTAGTTTTCTTGGATAATTATTTAATGTGTGATTTATCTTTTATTTGTTAAATGATAATTCATGGAATATTAGATAATAATATGATTTATCCTAATTTGTTTGGGATAATTATTTTATTTATCTTTTATTTGGAAAAAGGATTAATGTAATAATTATCTCTTAATTATTTAATCCTTGGAGGTTAAGTTTTACTCTCCTATATAAAGAGAGTTCTCCCAAGCCTTTTGACAGATTACAATTCACGCTTATATACACAAGAAAGTGGCTTAGAATTTTCGCCATCTTTCTTTGTTTAGAGTTGGAATAATCTTCGGATTATTCCGGTAGTATATCAAGGAGGTCCGGCGGCGGAAACACCATCCACTTGGTGTTCTTTGGGAGACACACGTTGGAAGACGGTGGTTTGCTCAATCACGTGTTCAAGGAGCCTTTTTGATCTTGGAGTTAAGCACCATAAAAAGGTAGGCTCCTAAACCCCTTGTAGATTTAGATCTTAAATTTATGTTTTTTGTTTCGTTTAGATCTAGATCTGATGCATTCCGCTGCGTAATCGGGTCAATCTATGATTGATCCGACGATATTACATCTAACAATAACTCCGTTCAGTCAGTTGTTCCACCAAAACTTTTTTATCTGAAAAGAAATTGGATGCCAACTTGGAGAAGGCATCAGCTTTTTTGTTCCTGGATCGAGAGACCTGCTCTATATAGATTGACTTAAAGTTTTTTAGCAAAGCTTGTGCTGCTGTCAAGTATTTCTTCATGGACTCCTCCTTTGCTTCATACTCACCCTTGACATGATTGACTACCAGCTGGGAGTCACTGAATACATGTAGATTATCTGCTCCGAGCTTGGTGGCTAGCCGGAGCCCAGTAATTAAAGCTTCATATTCCGCCTCGTTGTTTGTAGCCGTGAAATTGAAGCGCAGTGCATACGAGAATTCCTCCCCTTTTGGACTGAGGAGCAAAAGGCCTGCTCCTGCTCCTTCTTTCCCCGATGCTCCATCAACGAAGAGGTCAGTATCGACCGCCTCTTTGGTCGTTCTTTATCTCGTCTCGACCTGAATCCCTCGGCCAAGAAGTCGGCTAAAGCCTGGCTTTGACAAAGCGATCGGGGTGGTAGTCCAGTCATACTCGGCCACTCGATCACCCATTTGGCTAGCCTTCCCGAGGTGTCCGGGTCGTGCAAGATCTCGACGCTTAACGGTTGATCTGTGACCACAGTGATTGAATGTGCCTGGAAGTATGGTCGTAACTTTCAGAGGCATGTACTAGAGCTGTGGCTAGCTTCTTCTGCGTTAGTGTGTACGAGCTCAGTCCATGTAAAGCCGGCTCACATAAAACACGGGTGTTTGTATATTTCCTTCTTCTCTGATTAAGACCGCACTGATTGCCTCATCAACTACTACCAAGTATAGAAACAGAGTTTCCCCATCCTGGGGAGCCGTCAGGGTCGGTAGCTCGGCCAAGTACTCCTTCAAATCGTCAAATGCCCTTTGACTGTCCTCATTCCACTGGAAGGGACTTGCTTTCCTCAGGATTTTGAAGAATGGTAAAGCGCGCTGTGCCGACTTGGAGAGGAACCTACTCAGAGCGGCCATGCGGCCAGTTAACCTTTGCACCTCCTTGATATTTCTGGGTGGTGGCATTATTCTCAAGGCTTCAACTTTATCCGGGTTAGCCTTAATTCCTTCTTTTGAGATCATGTAACCCAGGAATTTACCTGACCTGACCCCAAATGTGCATTTCTTGGGGTTTAATTTCATTTGGGTCTGCCTGAGTACCCCAAATACTTCTCGGACGTCGGTCATATACTGATCCAGAGACCTGCTCTAGATCAAGAGATCATCCACATAGACTTCCATGCATCTTCCGATTTGTTTCTCAAAGATTTTATTCACTGCTCTTTGATAAGTGGCGCCGGCATTCTTTAATCCAAACGGCATAGTAACATAGCAGAAAGTTCCCTCTTCGGTTATGAACGCCGTTTTTTCTGCATCGTCTGGGTCCATAGCAATTTGGTGGTAACCCTTATAGGCATCTAGAAACGCAAAAGTTTCAAATCCGACCGTTGAGTCAACTAACCTGTCAATCTTAGGTAGCGGGTAACAATCCTTGGGGCAAGCCCTGTTCAGGTCGGTAAAATCCACACACATTCGCCAGCTACCATCTGGCTTTTTTACCAGGACTGGGTTGGCTAGCCAGGTCGGGTAAAACACTTCACGTATGATCCCAGCTTGTAGTAACTTTTCTACTTCCCTTTGAATGGCCTCCATTCGATCTTTTGCAAACTGTCTTTTCTTTTGCCTAATTGGCTTCCGGGCTGGATCCACGTGCAACCTGTGTAGGGCTAGCTCGGGGGACAAACCTGGCATGTCGTCTGTCTTCCATGCGAATACGTCCCTAAACTCCTTTAAGATTTCAACGAGCTCTGTTTTAAATTGATTTGGGATCCATGACCCTATGTTGACTGACAAACTTTCTTGTTCCTTTCCCAAATTTACTACCTCGATTTTATCATCTGATGACCAATTTTCTTCTTCCTCTGGTAGCAATTCTTCAACAGATACTTGTTGCACCATCATTCTTCCATTTACAAAGTGGCGTGTAAAGCTCCTGGTCGTTTCGACGTCACCCTTGACTTCTTCGCCGTCCCCCTCCCGTGTCGGGAACTTCAAACTAACGTGTGCCGGAGAGATCACCGCTCGCAGATCTATTAGGGCAGGTCGCCCCATGATAACATTGTAGGCTGATGGGGCCCTGACCACCACATAACTCACCATAAGGATCCTGTCCCGAGGTGCCTTTCCAAAGGTGGTCGGCAAGCTTATCATACCCATGGGGTGGACTGGTGGTCCTGCAAATCCGAATAGCGGGGATGACACAGGTACTAGCTCTGCATCCTTTAATTTCATGGATTGGAACACATTGTAATACATCACATTGACTGCACTTCCGGTGTCTACACAAATACGCTTCACCGTATGTTTATTGATTACCGCCTCGATAACCAAGCCTTCATTATTACTGACGAGGGGAAGAGGATCGCGAGGACCATAAACAACCTCCCCGGACAACCTTTGTCTCTTTCCTGAGTCGGTGCTGGTCGGTGCCCGGTTACCACTCTGCTCCCCAGGTCGGGACGATGTACTCGGACCGCCTGAGATGGTATTAATGGTATTAATGGGGCGATTATCTGGCTAGCCCTCTGGTCCTGGGGACGGATCCCTCCTTCGCCTGTAATCATTCTTTCGGTCATGACCGAAATCTCTTCTCTTGTATTCTCGTCTTCCCCGGGGTTCTGGGTGACGGGACTTATCTATGACCTCATCTAGTTTCCCTTCCATAACTGCAGCGTCGATCTCTCTCTGTAAATCCCTGCACTGCTCTGAGTCGTGACCAATGTCCTCATGGAACTTACAGTACTTGGTCTGATCCTTTTTTTCCCGGGGACCTTTCATAGGAGGCGGAGTACGGGCAATGCCTTTTCTCTGCATTATGGCGAGGACCTGCTCGCGTGATCGGTTTAAAGGATAAAGTCCCTCTCCGGAAGGCCCCCTTTTCCCGAGTCGGTCGATTATGGGCGCGACTACCCGGTCCCATACCGGTTTACGCTTTCTATCGATCATCATCCGACCTCTCTTTCTTAGGGCTTCCGACCTCTTTAAATGGTTGGCCTCATCACCTTGATGTTTATATATGCCAGTCCATACACTCATCCATTGATTTCGGAAGTCGACCATTGAGCTTTGCATACAATCTACCTTCTCGTAGGCCTGCTACGAAAGAGGTGATCAGGAGGTGTTCATCGGCATTCCCGACCTGCCTAGATTCCTCATTGAATCTTTTTCGTGCAGTCTTTGCAAAGATTGTTTCTTCTTTTTTCGATTTAATTGTGAGGAGGTACGTGACATTCCTCTGGAAGGGTTTAGCGGTGACAAAAGCCTTGCAAAAATTTCTTGCCAGGGTTTCAAAATTCTCAATAGACCGAGGTGGTAATTTCCGGAACCACTCACGAGCCCTGCCCGTAAGTAAGGCCGGGAAGGCTTTGCACTTCATCTCCTCGGGTGCACAGTCTAAATTCATGTGCGTTAGATATTGAAAGAGGTGATCCTGGGGATCTTTCGTTCCGTCATATGCTTCCAGTTTTGGGATCTTAAATCTCTCAGGACGTGGGTAGTTCAAAATGCGCTCGAGAATGGTGATTCGACAGAGAGATCGCCCGTTTTCTTTCTCAGATCCCGTCTAATTCCGCCCCGGCAGCCTCTCGGGCCCGAGCCTTAACCTCTATGTGCTGCAGATGGGAGGTGGAGGAGAGAGTTTCTCCTCTATCCTCCTTATTTGCCAGTTACCCTTTGGATCCACGTTTTGTGGAGAGCTCTTCTCGCCCTTTTAGGGCCAAACCTAGAACACTTTTGAAAGTGGAACATCCAAATTACGTAACGCATCCAAGAAGCTCTTTGTCTTTGGATCCGCCAAAGCGTCTCTCCTCCGGGTTGGTTTGAGGTTGGCTAGTAGTAGCCGTGGGGTCTACTTCTCCGGGCGTCTCTAGCCGCGCCGCTGGGTCTTTTTCCCTGTATTTTTTGGTGGTACCATCGCTGTTTCTTGATCAAATCGCAACAAAGGGACCCTCCTTCTAGCGCCAATTGATGGACTCGATTATCACCTACGGATCCAAATAACCTCTAGGACGATTCAAACAAGAACAGGAACAATGGGGATAGTGATTAAGACTGAGCCTGAGAGTTAGTTTCTCTCAAGTTGCCTACGTATCCAATAGTTAAATTGGAATCAAGTCATTCGTAGTTCCTTAGGGTTGTTTATATAGGGAGGCGTCTCACCCCTTTCTTTGTCAAACAAGTCGTAGAATCCTTAAACCCTAAGGATCATCACGTGTTTATCTCTAGCAAAGGATAATTATGATTATACTTGAATTATGGGATTTCCTTCCGGTAATCCAGGGATTCTCCTATAATATAGGCACATGTGCGGATTATCATATAAGGAAAGAGCCGATCGGCTTTAGATGGGCTCTCGGTCATCTCGACTGAGCAGCAAGGCCCCTCTCCAGACTAGACTAGAGCCAGCCGCACTATGCTAGGCGGTAGTCGAGGACGGAGATAGCGCACTTCCCCTGGGGGTGGTCTCATTGGTGTGGGGCCCCGGCCCTAAATGCTTCCTTCTTATCTTTCTCTCATCCTTGGGATGTTATGAGAGTGACACGTGGCCAGGTCTATTTTCACCATCGTCAAATACCAATAAAGCAATTATTACATTGTTTTCTCATCTTGCCTATAAAGTTATAAGCACTCCAACACTTCTTGCTTACGATAAACACTCGTTAGTTGTGTTTTTTATATGATAAACACTCGATGTCCTATAATTGTAACAAAAACACATATATATGAGTGTTTATAATAACAAATACAATACATAGGGATATTTATCGTAACAAATATGAATACATATGAATGTTTATCGTAACAATTAACGATAGATGATAATTTTGAGAAAATGAAGATAAGGAGGATTGAAAGTGTAACTATCCCTAAAAAATATACTACATCCGTCTCATAAAAAGTATGGAAATTTTGTTTTACACATAGATTAAAAAATCAATCTATGTATTGTATTTTAAATACTAATGGACATATATACTTTATCACATAATAAATAATTCTTTTGAAATATTAAAACGAGCCTACAAACATTAAATCTTAGGATACAAGTATATTTGAAAAAAAAAATTAAAAAATGTATTGATTTCCTAAAAAGACACTTTTTGTAAAACAATATTTTTAAAGTAAAAAACACAATTAATGGGACGGAAGGAGTATAAATCAATGAAATATATTGTAATCGTGAATTCTAATGATACTAATAATGTTATTAAGGAAAAGAAAGGAAAGGAAACTGCAACAACACTTTATGGGGAGAAACTATAGCTTTCTACCATTCCTCGGAAGTAGCGGTGGCTCACGGATGTCATAATTGCATTTTTTTTTTAAGGAGATTGACTTTTGTTGATTCAACGGCTCAGATCGCCCATTGAGGACTTGTCTGAGTTGGGCGAATTCTCAAGGTGTGTGAAGAGATTTTTCCTCTTTTCAGTTCAATCTCTTTTTCCTTTGTCAAAACATCGGGGAATCTGCCCGCTCACTTATTAGCTAGACAAGGTTTGTCTTTGTTATCTTTTAAACGGTGGGGTTCCCAACCGCCTTCGGATGTAATTGATGCTTGCGCGATTGATAGCGCTTAAATAAATACCTTGTTTCTGGAAAGAAAAAACTGATATGAAGGGTAATTTTGTAGGTGATGTCTCCATAGGTGAAGACAACACATATGCTTACACAAAAAGTAAAAAAAGACAACACATATGCATACATACATATGGACTATACAACTTCATTCCAATACAATACAATACAACTGTATGATTCAGGTGTCTCCACATGTTATGTGAATCTTCACATGTGGAGAATCTACGGAAAGATCTCTCTGTCTTTGACGTGTCACAAAGAAACGTTATTCGATAATTTTCAAAAAATGATTTATTATAAAAAAAAGTACTACCTCCGGTCCAAAATATAAGTCATCCTAGAGTTTTTCACCCAGATTAAGAAAGTGGTTGAATGTCATAAATTTGAAGGTTAATGTCTAAAATGCCTCTTGACTATCATTAATGCAATAGTTGTTAAGTGGTTGAATTGATAATAAATTAGAGGTTAGATAGAGAAAAAAGTAATAATTGTTATATTGGAAATTTAAAATGACTTATATAGTGGGATAAATCTAAACAAATAGGATGACTTATATTTTGGACCGGAGGAAGTAGTAAATGTATTGGCACATGGATTATTTGAGTTAAAAAGTTATATTAGTAAATGAATTCTAGATGAAATGTTGTTTCAATTGCATTAATTTTCGAATCGCATAAAGTAAAGATGATGTACCGTGATGAGAAAAGCAAAAGAGAAAATATTTATTTTAGGTGGGTTCTATTGGCATCATCAAAATGCTCACGGCACCACGATCACTTTTAGTATCCTATAAATCACTCTTGATACCATATTGAATATTTTTATTATTTGCACAACACAAACGTCTGTGGAACTGATGTCCGTTCTCGGTACGAGTGTCACTGGAACTGACGTTTGTGTTCCATTCCAACGTTACTGATACTGATTTTACAGTTGTAAATGTATCACAGGTGAAAACGTCAGACTCACTGACGTTTTGAGCGAACAAAAACGTCAGTGACTCTGACGCCAGTAACGTGTTGCCAAAAATTGATTTGGTGGTGCAAAAAAGTAAATGAAAAATAATAAGAAAAAAGGTTCCAAGAATAATTTGGTGGTGTCAATAGAACCCACCTTATTTTATTGTATGATTCAGAGGTTTTGAGTTCGAATTTCAGTGAAACAAAAAAATGTGTGTGCCTATAGTGTTGTGGTACAATTTAAGTTTAAAAAAAAGGTAATAAATAAAAAAAAATAGGAAAAGGTCGTAGAGGACGACTTTGAATCTAATTTGGTAAAAATGACCCCAAAAAAAGACGCTGGGCGTAAAGGACAGAAATTAATGGATATCCAATATTATTCTTAATTTTCTAATTTTTTTTCCTGTATTTGTATTAAATGCTTTTTTTTCAGGGATGTATTCAATGCGGTTGAATAACGGCAAATCAGATTTTGCATCCTATTTTCATTCCCATTTCCCGTCCACTTCTTCGCATAAAAGAAAATAATTTTTTTTCTTAATTACGACTCTTGCATTTCTGCCCAGGCTTGAAGAAGAAAAATAGTTCATTACGATGTTGGCTGCTAGAGAATTCTAAGTCATACTTGTGTGTTTCTCCATTACAAGCATATTTTACCTCTTTTTTTTCGGTTTTGGTCACTTTTTCCAGTGTTTGTAATCTGTCTATTCCGTTCTTCACCGAAGGTATTCATCTTTACTGGTACGTATGATCATTTATTGCTTTCATGGATTTCGTTTTAGGCATCATCCGTAATTGAATTTCTTCGATTTTGATGCTTTTTTTTTTGTTGTAGTTTTATGTTTTATTGGATGTTACATCATTTTGGATCCGTAAATTGTTCCTCAAAAGATCAACCCATGTAGTATGTGCTTTTCTTCTTGAAGATTTCACAATGCAAGTAATAATATTTATTGTGTGAACAAAAAAAAAAATCATGTGGGAATTGGGTTGTATTTCAGTAAAAGACATCATGTTTTTGTTAGGATTCATTTCAGGTTTTGCTCCAATTGTTCCATTCAATTTATACATTGTAACGTATGTTGTTGGTAATTTCTTTTTTGTAGGCGTTTGGGTTGCAACGATGTTGATTCTTTTTTGTAGGCGTTTGGGTTTCCTATCATGGCGAGTCATGTCGCCAACTTCCTCTACACCGTCGTCTATTCCAAATATAAGCTTCACATCCATTCATGACGGTTTGTAGTAGTTAGATCCAATCTTGAACTTCTCTTCAACCTTGTCGTACCTTTTAATCAATTCATCCAAAGATATCATTGCTTCTTTTTCCCAACAAAATATTTCCTCGTCCAAAGCATTGAATAATAGCCTGAAAAGCGTTCTTTCTAATGACACTTCGGTGCTTTTCTGTTATCAACTTTGAAATGGAATTATATAAGTTATATACTGACATCAACGTGCATTGGTATAATCTCTACTCCTGTTTCATATATTCAATCGTTAACAAGTCATGATATGAAGTAACATTCAACAGCATGTAAACACACATAAACATCAATGCAGTGCAACCGAAATGCATTAACAGCCAACACGTAGTTACATCGATCCGGTCACAGGTTATAGGCAACGAAATCAATGCAATCATATCCAAATGTACTTCAGCAAATATTTCAATTGAAAATGTTGGAAATCATAATATTATGTTCTTCAAGATAATTTTACTTGAAATATATCATTAAGTAAACTTAGTCTACTTTCTGTTTTCAACCTAAAGTGCAGAACAACTGATTTATGGCTACAGCAGCAGCATATTACGTCTCCAAAATATTCCAACACATATACTGATTTAGAGAACATGTAATAACACTAGTAGTAACAGTATCAAGTCCATCGTGTAGTAACATCACTATACATGTCTAGCTCTTGTGTTCAAATTTGTTTGGAAGCATGTTTAGCCATTTGCATTTAGTATTGTCCAATGCAGACATCCTTAATCGTTTTAAAACACTGAGACGTAGTACCACATTCATACACCGAATACACTAAAACAGTACACAATAAACGTAATAAAATATTCGTACACCGAATACACTGGGACGTAGTAACACACAATACACTCACAATGGTACGTAGCTACACACTCATACACGTAGTAACACATTCATATTATGCCCCAAAAATGTGTCAAGTCATAATTCGATTAACATCATGTACAGTTGAAAGAACAAATCTTTTCCAACATAACAGTTGTAGTAACACGTTTAACCTAACATGTACCCACTCTTGTAGTAACACGTGTTTTTCATCATCTAGTAACACATGAAGTAACAACCTTCATTCCATCATGTAGTAACAACTGTAAATAGTACATTTGTTTGGAAGAATGTTTAGTCATCATCATTTTGTATTGTCGAACGTACACATCCTAACTCGTTTTAATACACTGAGACGTAGTACCGAATTCATACACCGAACACATCACACAATACACGTAGTAAAAAATTCACACACCGAACACACTGATACGTAGTAACACACAGTACTCTTACAATGACATGTAGTCACATACTCATGCATGTAGTAACACACATACAATTTCACACAGTATCCATTCGGGTTAACAAAGAGTTACTATCATTGAAAATCCTACTTCGCAATCAATTTCTTACTACTTTCCAATCAACAATCATATCATTGATATAAGTGGGATTTTCTTATACAACTAGAATTCGATTCAAAATCAAACCCAATTCAAGAAAATTCTTAATACTTCCCAGGCGAAAAACCCAATTTAATACGCTCATAAGGATAGTAAAAAAAAATCAGATCAGAAGAAATTAAACAACAATTGACCATTTTTGGCTGTATAGGAAAAAAATTGACACTTACTCGGTATTACTGCTTTTTCCAATGCCTTTCGCCATCTTCTCCTGTCACTCCAATTCTTCCTCGTCGGAATCGGATTATTTTGTTGTTGTTGTTGCGAAATTTTGTCTGATTGGGAGGACCCCCAAAATCGCCTAACTTTTTTTTCCCTCCTATTTCCAGTTCCACTCCCGTAAAATCAAAAGCAGTAAGAAATCGTGGATTGATGATACCGCGATTTCCGGTGGGAGTTAATTCTCCTGTCAATTGCTGTTTCAAGATCAACGAATTTCTAGCAAGAATAAAGGAATAAAACGCGGTGCAAATACTCACCCGATTTTTAGTAAATAAATTTTAAAAAAAATCTTTTATATGAATTAAGGGTGTTTCTGTACATCTACTATTTTTCTTGTACTTTTCAACCGCTGTCTTTTTTTCTTGTCCTATTTTATCATTTTGAATCTTATATTGTTCTTCTGACCCACCAACTCTGAAAGAAAAATGTATATCCTACTATATATAATAAGAAGATAATTTTGTTGAATTGATGACACTTGTTTTTTTTCTATTGGTTAGTTTTTTTTGTTTTTTTTTATTATTCATGGCCCAGCCCAAAATAAATTTTTTTTTTTTAATTTTATATTTTTACTGTTAATGGCCCAGCCCAGAATATTATTATTATTTTTTTTTTTTTTGAGAAGAAGAGTTTGAGTTAAATTGTTCCATTTTAAAGGACTCAATTGTATCTCCTTTTAATGTGCGAATATATATGAAAGAAATATATATTATTTTCAAAATATAAAGCGAACGACTTATTCATTTAAATAGCGATTTTTGTATCATACCAAAAAAATTGTGTTGACGTTTACATGAAATCTTATAAATTTCTTAAAATAAATTCATTTCATAAAAAAACATATCGTTTGTACACAGCGATATGACTTATTTCAAGATATAAGCCACGACATGTTGTCTACGGGATCTTTATATCATGCCTAAAAATATTTGGTTTGATGATTACATGAAATATTAAAATTCTGGAAATGAATTTTTTTTCGTAAAAAAAACATATCGTTTATATAAATATTAGATATCCTGAAAAAAAAATTTATTTCGGCCACAAATATTGTTAAACTGGCTATAGTGTATTGTTGATTTAATTTCTATGGAAATTCGAATTGTGTAGTTACCAAGGCCGTTAAAATTAGCCTAGATCTGCGAATACAAAAAAAGGATTCAGTAGTGTCGAAAGGTGTCGATTTTGTGTCGTGGAGTGTTGATAGTGTGTTAGATTTTAATTAAAATTTTAATTAATATTCATTTCATCAACCGACACCTATTGGATATGACGTCGGGGTGTATCGAAGCGTGTCGTGTCGTGTTTTTGGTAGAACACGTGTTGTTGCAAATAATGTCGAAGATAACTTCATTTTTTCGGTTAGAATAGATTTAAGTATTAATTGAAAAAAATTGTTCAGTAGTGTCGAAAAGTATCCATACGATGTCGGGAGGTTTCGAAGATGTGTCGGATATTCATTTCATCAACCGACACGTGCCGGACATGCCATCGTAATGTATCAGAGCGTATCATGTCGTGTTGGTTGTCGGACACGTATCGTATACCTTTTTAAAGTTTATTCGGGCTTATCATTTCAGTCATCTATAATTATTACATGTATTGATTCACTTTTGATTTTCGTATTTCAATAATTATAAAAATAAACCGGAACACCGATCGTGCAGAACACGATTGTTTACTTTCCTAGTTTTGTAAATGTAACACCAAAATAAAAGCCAACGGATGGGCATTTATGGGATCCCCACTTTTTCATGTGGGTGTCCAGACTTGAAAGGTAAAGTTGCTCCCTGCCATATTTTCAAATTTCAAAAATTCAAGACGTTGGGTTTATTCCTTTTAAAAAAATTATGTTGGGTTTATGTTTACTTTTTTTTTTTTTTTTTTTCAGTTTTATTTAACTGTAGTTGTCCGTTTTTTGAATTTAATGGATATTTTTTATGTAATTATAGACTCATGTATTTTTAAGGTGACATTTGATTAGGTGATACAATTAGCTCAATAATGTTTTCTAAATCTCAACCTTTTTGGCATCATTTATGGATTTGTAGCTGGAAATTTAAATCGCGAACATGGAGTTCCCTTCATCAAAAGGGGGAGGTCCAGGGGTTCGAATCCTCCTCCTTTCGTTTCCAGCAAAAGAAAAGGGGGAGTTGAAAGATTGTTCCTTCCGTTGTTAATTTTGTTAATTTAAGAAATAATCGATCGCTCGAACCTATGATATGATCAAGGATATCGGTCATTAGGAATTAATGGTAGTTTAGGATAAGACATTACGGAGAGGTCTTAGGGACGATATCCTACGGCATATACGAACAGTCTGTGGAGGTTTATCCATATGTAATGATCATTAATTAGGCAATCTAAGGCTCTCGTGTCTTCAGCCAAAATGACTTCAATTTGAGTGTCGTGCGTTGTGTCCGGCTCTTTTCTAACACGACACGCATTTGGCACATGTCGGTTGACTTAAATAATACTAATTAATATTTTTTATATACAACACTTGAAATGATGTCGACACTCATGAACATAATTTTTTTATTTTCAAATTTTTTCAATGATATGTTTAAAGAACAAGAAAACTTGCATATAAATTTCAATGAACAATTATTTCAAGCTGAATTATAAAATTTAAAATATTATATCTTATTTAATTATCAACATTTATAAAGTATAATTGTTTCACTTTCTATTGTGTCGAGTGTATAATATACGAAAATAAGTTTGTTGCCGTATTGAGTAGTGTCATTCAACATGTATATAATTTTTTTTGATGTAAAAGAAATGAAAAAAAATTGGCCCAACAATTCTTACCCAAATAAAAAAACAAAAACAAAACATGTGGCTCACCTTTGTACCTGACCGAGTACAGCAACATTTGTACCGTAAGGGATCTCTCCCCACGAGGCATTGCCGAAAGATTGTAGAATTTACTATCTCTTTCATCATCTTCATTGTTGTATAAATCTTTATAAACACCTTATTTGGATCTAGCTCATATCTAGTTATAAAAATTCTAAAATTCGTATTATGATGTTTCATCTTCTTGTTTCCGCAGCTACTCTTTTGGTTGATGAAACTATGAGATTGTTGAATTCGTTCTTTGTTCCCGATGATAAGTCGGTGCATCATTTGCTGCAAGAATACCGGCCGTTATTTGCGGTCCGGGCTGTGTTTGCGGTATATATGCTGCAGATTGTTTTCGGGTTGGACTCGGTTTCGGGTCAGTAAACTCAATATATCAAAACCAACAAATGTAATATCGCACATTGAAAGACTTTAGAGAAAGATTACCGTAATATATTGTTGAGACATAATAAATTTGAAACTTGGGTTAATCATTTTACAATAAGGTAGTACATTATGAGCCTAATTAGTTACTTTTTTTGATCAAGGTTCTGGGATGTTACATTACTGCTCTCGAAAAATGATTAATCCACACACTATATCCTTGCATTATCCCCTGATGACATGTTTGTACGCGGGAATGGAATGGAATTGAATTGAATAAAGTAATAGTAATGGAATAAATTCATTCCATTACTGGGTTTGAGATGTGAAAGAATGGAATAAAATGTAGGATGTGGTGGAAGTGGTGGGAGTGGAGTGGGGTACCCCACACCCCACCGCACCCTACCTCTACCCACCCACCTCTCTACCACCTCCCACCACCTCCCACCCACCACCCACCACCCACATACCTACCCTACTTTACCCACCCCACCTACCTACTCCACCATCACCCTATCCTACCATCACGATCCCACCCGCCTTACCCCACCACCCACTCTACTCCACCATCACCCACCCATACCCTACCCTACCCTACCCACCCCAACTGACTACCTATCCTAGCCACCACCACACCCTACCCTACCTTAAACCACCACTTTACCTTACCCTACCTTACCTACCACCTTACCCTACCCTACCTTACCACCTTACCCTACCCTACCCTACCTTAATGCCAATGGCTCAAGCCCCTCCTTAATTTACTATGTTAGTACCATACCCACCCTACCTGCCTTACCCACCACCCCACCCAACCAGACCCTACCCACCACCTACCCATCCCTACCCTACCTTATACATCTCTACCCTACCCACCACCCCACCATATACCTTACCACCACCCCATCCTATCCTACCCTACCCTATTTCACCCTATCCTACCTTACGCATCTTACCTACCTTACCCCACCACCTACTCCACCCTACCCCTACACCCTTACCCTACCATACTTCATCACCTACCCTAACCTACCCTACCCTACCACCCACTCTTACCCCATCACCCACGTGTTTTATCAATTTTCATTTTATTCCATCGCATTCCATCCATTTTTGGAATGAATGAAAATGGATCTTTTTCATTCCATTGGAATAAAATTTAATTCAATTTCATTCATTCATAATCATACACAAATACTGGAATGGAATGAAAAATCATTTCATTCCATTCCATTATGTCCTAACAAACGTACCATGAATGTGTAGTTGTGTGGTCTAATATTTAATTTTAGGAACACAATGAAAGTGTGTGTAAAACTGAGGAATTATAAGATTAGGTTACTGTAGACTCTCATATTTTATATCATTCGGGTTAGATCTGAGATTTTTTTTTAAGTCTCCCATTGAAATTCCACGGGCCCGTTGAAAAATGTCACGAGGAGGTCATAAGAGTCCCGTTGAATTTCAGCAATGACATCCCTCGTTTCTAACATCAACCACTCCATTTTCATCATCAAAATCTAATCTTTCACCAATCTCCTTTGAGTGTTGAACTCTAGCAATGGCACCAATTTCCTTTGAATTTTGTGGGCTTCTTTTGTAATATTCCGATTTTTCTAAAAGGGCATCATTGTCTTTTCACGAAAAATCTGAATATTAGGTTTTGTTTTTAAAGGATTAAAAGAAAAGGGAAAAGAAAATAAAAAGGATTTAATTGGATTAAATTAAGTGGTTTAATGATGATTTTAATTACGGAGTATAAAAGGGATATTTTTATCCCAATAGGCGGCACATCATCATAATACACGCATCATCAGAAAAATAAAATGGGAGAAAAGCGCTCCGAGTATTCAAGATGCAGGGCAAAGTAATTCTCAACCTCGAGGCTAATCCGTTGATCGTTTCCACAGACTCTTCAAAAAAGCGATCATTTCAAGGTGAGAAGCTTTTGATACCGACGCCGCAAAGCGGTTAACGTAAGTTTTGTCCTCTCGTTCTTGGTGATTAGGGTTTAATCACCAATGTTAAGGTTGAGTTTTTATGATTTAATTTTCGTAGTGATCAGTCTTGGTTCGAGTCGTTGTAGGTTCGGAGTTCTAAATTTTAACCTTTTCAAGGTTTTGGTAGCATGGATCGTAGTAGCTCACAATTTAAGGTCACGTGGTGCTCTTATCGTATGATTAAGGTGTTGTAAAGTTATAGAGAAATTTGTATGTTTATTTTCGTTGTTTATGATCTGTTCAAGTTAGAGTTTGGGATGGAATTGGGTTGGAAATCGTATTTTGACAGTTGCAGATTTCTGGGAAAAACCCAGGCAAACGAGCGTTTGCGATTGTTGCAACTCAAGCGAGCGTTTGGGGTTTATGGACAAGCGTTTGAGTGTTTGACATTTGATACAGGATGTGGCTACTTTTCACGAACGAGCGTTTGGGGAGTAGTAAACGTTCGTTCGAGGCAAACGTGCGTTTATAGGGTGTCAAACGTGCGTTTGACCTGTTTATTCCGTTTCTTTACTGTTTATCGTGTCAGGTTGGTTTCAGGCTTTATAATCATGTCCTTACTACTTAACCCTATGTGACAAAGCCTTGAATTTGCTTTTGATGCGTTTAGTTCCGGCACCATATGGATTCCCTAAAAAGATGAAGTGTAGGACCGTCGAAAGCTTTGGATTTGCCTTGTGCTTCGATAATCTAGGGTTTATCAATGTCTGTGTATGTGCTAGGTTTTGTTAGAGTCTAGTGGTCTTAAGAAGAAGGATTAGACTGATAGGTGAGATTTTTATGTGAATCAACTTAGGTGGCTAGTTAAACATCTAATCAAACGTATGTGTTAGATTAATAATCTTAAACATCATGCAATGCTTGGTAAGGCATAGTACAATATCGCAATGTGTCCTATGACTAGACAAAGTAGACTGTACCCACTCCGGTCAATCGATTGGCTAGATAAAGCGTCTGGTGCACTCTGCCGGTCATCACACTATCGGGACTCAGATATTCCTGGGGCTACTGAGCGTGTGTCTCACAAGTAGGTTGCACCCGAGTTGTCCTAGTACATCCTATTACTAGGCGTAGTGCCCTCGTTATTCATGATGTAACAAACTTGAGCTAAGCTAGATAACTTTGGAACCTCATGTTATGCTATGAACATAATATGATAGTTAGCTAGGGTTAATAATAGAATGAACTAATAAAAGTCGGCGTTGCTTTTATTTCTTTATGAGACCGACGTTATACGATCTTCTACGCGTTACTAAGTACTTATGTACTTACCCCGTTACTTTATGTTTGTCTTTCCCTTTCCCCAAAGAAGATGAACAAGTTGCTAATGATGATGAGTTCTTCGACGATGACGTGTGAGGTGGAGCTCTTGAAGATTTAGTTTCTTTTAGTTTTTGTTTCTTTCAATAAAGTTTTTGAATCAATGTTCAAACACTGTTGTCTTTCTTTTGGATTAGTACCGTTTGAGTTCTTTTGGATTTGAATGTTGGATGATTTAGTTTTCTTTATTGGATTTAGTTTTTGCAGCATTGAAAACCGTGTGTTCGATCTTTTGTTTCCCGAGTCGTTTTATCTTCCGCGTCGTTTTAGTTCTGATGTATGACGTAAGACTTACATGTCGGGATAGTGTATCATGCGTGAAGTGATTTACGGAACAGATCCGTAATTTACGGATTAAATTACGGAAAATTAATCTAGAAAATAAATCATGTGAATAGTACGATTCATATTATTTAGCAGATCTAACAAAATAAATATCATCATGCATATCTGATTCAAACAATAGACAATAAATGTAGTATGCACAAAATAAAGGACTAAGACAAACCGAGGCGAGTAGATACTCTTTCCTTAAGACAAATTGCTCCGGTATGGTGCCCACGGTAGTAGCAAATGTCTCCCAGGATACAACGGCTTTACGTCTCGGATTTAGAGGCACTTCAAAAATCCGAGCTCCGGCGAACTTACGTAGTGCTCCAACTTCTCTTCGACTCAATATATCTAAATCTATATGACTGACTCTTTGTGGTGGAAAGACACAAGAGAAAATTCGATGCTTAAACTCTCATCCATGGGGTTCTTTATATAGTGGAGAGGAGGAACCAATGCTCAAATATGATTGGCCGAAACACATCATCAGCAGACTTTTCCCCTTGGAAAATTTATGTTTTTCGAAAATTATAAGAATAATTTCGAAATAATCCACTCCTCTGATTGGTCGGATGATGTGTCGTCTGAATTCTGATTGGTCGAATGACTCAATGAATTCTGATTGGTCGAATGACACAATATTCCAAAATTAATTTATGGTAAATTTCATAAAGAAATTTTGTCCAAAAAATTAATAGTAACACCCGAACCGAGCTCGAGCTCGAGCCGAGCCGGACGGACGGCGGCGGCGCGCGCGCACGTGTGGAATAATCTAAGTCCTCCCTCCTGCACAAAAGTGCCTTGCCCCTTGGGGCACATCTATAAGAGCACACACTAGCTCTTATTACATGAGCTCCCAACACTCAAGTTTCCAATGTGGGAGAATGGGGTGAGGTCCTCCCTTCAACACCCATCTCCTACATATTTTCTACCAACTTTAGGCATTAATTTCCCATTCACCCGATATCCGAATCGAGTGATTCAAAAGCCCATCATCAACTACTCCGTATGGAGTATTTAATGATATCATTAACTCTCGATGACATACATCGGAGTCTATCCGTAAATTGCGCTAAAGTTGACCGTTCAACCCTTTAAAAGGGCTTTTTCTCCAACAATCCCCTACATGAATGAAAATTAATGCAAATGCAAATGCAGACTCAAGAGAAAGTCGACGGAAAAATATTGCATCGGAGAGGTAGCTTCGGCCTTGAACTGCCTTAGTGAAGTACTTATCGGATTTACTCGGCTAATCGGTGAACTAGGTCTTGAATATTCAAATTTTTAGTGTAAACCAAGACAATAGCACTCACACAATATTTCCCCTAGCACCTTTCGGTTCTCATGGTTGTGTCCGTCTCGCCCTGGACAACACTTGGTTTCGAAAGTGCTTTAGAGAATTCAAGCCTCAAAACTCTCATGTAAGCGCCCCACTTCGCACTTACATAGGTGACCTCCTATCAAGTGGTATTCTCGCCTACCCCACTTGAATATCAAGATATAGGAATCATTAAAAGCTAAGCTTAACCTCACACCCTCTGCAGATAGCACTTTTATTCTCTCGAGAATGGGTAAGTCTTTGGGTATTCTTATAGCTTAGTTGTCCTTTTGAACCATGATCTTGGGATCTCAGTCCAACATGGTTGGGTTGCCACTACAAGGAAACATGCGTAATAGGCTTGGTCCCATTCCGGTTGTCAAAATTGACATCCGATCTCTAGCTAAACCTTTTGTACGCGGATCCGCAAGATTCTCATTCGACCGTATATAATCGATGGAAATCAAACCATTAGAGATCATTTATTTAATGGTATTTTGTCTACACCGTATGTGTCGAGACTTACCATTATACACACTTCACTGTGTCCTTCCTTTAGCCGACTGACTATCGCGTGTATATCGATAGCGACCACGCGGCATGGAACATCCTCTAGGAAATTCCAAAGCCATTCAGCTTCTTCTCCAGCCTTATCAAGGCTATAAACTCAGCTTCCATTGTGGAACGAGCTATGCACATTTGTCTTGTAGACTTTCAGGACACAGCAGCACCACCAATCGTGGATAAGTATCCACTGGTGGCCTTCGAATCATTTGTATCCGATATCCAGTTGGCATCACGGTATCTTTTAATCTTTGCCGGATATCTCATATATCGTAATCCCGCACTCATAGCGTACTTTATGTACCTCAACAAACCTATTTAAGGCTTTCCAATGGTTGTGATCGGATTACTCGTGAACCTACTCATTTTATTCATTGCACATGCTAAGTCTGGTCGTGTACAGTTGGTTATGTACATCAGACTTCCGATCACTTGAGAATATCTCAATTGATGCACAGGTTCACCTCTGTTCTTGACTAAGTGCATACTTAGGTCTAGTGGAGTGCTCACTGTAATTCTATCAACGACATTAAATCTTTTCAAAACAGACTCAATATAATGAGTTTGTGACAACACAAGTCCACCAGATACACTAGAGATCTTAATCGCTAGTATCACATCGGCAACTCCCAGGTCCTTCACATCGAAGTTCCTTGCCAGCATCCTTTCCGTATTCATGATACTCTCATGAGTACTTCCCATCATTAGCATGCCATAGACATAATATCACAAAGGTGTGTCCTCAATGTAGACATATATATGTCCTACTCACTTGACAACACGACATTGTCAAACTTGATATGCCGTTGCTCTGGCTATTATTCGAGCCACAGAGAGACTTAACAAGTCCACACACCTTACTCTCTTAGCCTGGAACTGTGAACCCATCGGGTTGTTCCAAGTACATCTCTTCTTTCAACTCACCACAAACATCCATTCGATGGATTTCCAGGTAATAGTCTCCGGCTATACCTTATATAAGTAATTCTCGCAACTGGTGAGTAAGAAGTCAAGGCCTTCTTTCTGTCGATACCCTTAGGCTACCAACAACGCCTTACAATAAATCCATCAATCTTAAACTTCTTCTTGAAGATCCACTTGGAAACCAATCAACTTCCAAGTGTGGTTTTGCATGATGGATTTTATTTCACTACATATAGCTTCTTTCCAGAAAGGAACTTATGGACTTGACATTGCCTCTGCATATGTCCTGGGTTCATTTTCTACCACATAGGTCAGAAAATCAGCAGCAAAGGACTTTGGAGTCCTAGCCTTTACACTACAACAAAGCTCCTCAAGTTCTTGAGGATGACACTCTTCTTCAGACTCACATGTCCGCTTACTCAAGCTTGCTTTTTCTTGAACACTTTCCTTACAAGGAAAGATATCCGTAAGGAACACCATATTCTTAGACTCAACGATGACATGCTCATGTACATCATTGATGTCTGATTCATGCACCAAAACAATAGGCACTAATGATTTTAGGTCCTATCATTCACTTTGCTTTAGGTACTTTGACCTTAGCCAAACACCCCCACATTTCCAAGAATCTGTAGTCTTTCCACAGTTCATATGGGGTAGCACCCTTCTTCTTTGAAGGGATGTTGTTCAGAATGAATTCTGCTGAGAGGACATCTTCCCCCCCACAAGTTCTGATGAAAACTCGAACTTATCAACATAGCATCCATCAACTCTTTAAGAGTTCGGTTCTTGCACGTAGCAATACCACTTGACTGAGGTGTGTATGGGGTAGTTGTTTGATGAATGATGCCGGGCCCTTAGCAAGACTCATGAAACAATACATCATATCCACTACCACAATCACTACAGATGCTTCTCATCCGTTTTCTATGTTTATTATCACCGTCATTCTGACAACCTTCAAGGCATCACAAGCCTTATCTTCGCTTTCCAGCCTTTAATCATCATAATATTTGGTGCTATGGTCAATAAAAGTAACAAGATACTTTTATCACCTCTAGTTTACACAAATCTAGAGGTTTTGTGTTCCTTTCTACCGGTCAACCGGTGAGTTAGCCAACATGGCTTCAACACATATTAGACACTTGTGATAAGGATCAAATTTCAAATTTGGTAACAACACCATGTTCATCAATAGACGAACGAATTTGAAAATTTGCAATTCCTAGTCATAGTGTCACAAGCAAATTACTCAAGCATGTAAGCAATTCTTAAAGCCAATCTCAATGGCTATATCACGAGCATCACTTTTGTGCTCAATGCATACGATTTCACTTGTCATTATACTGATCAATCCGGTTTGATCATTCAAACCATTGTTCGTTGCACCACCGAACTTCTCCATCCAAGGGATGAGATTAATCGGTCACTGGTGCTAAGTCTAGTGCTACAACATGCACGTACACTTATGTCCCAAAAGACACCACATTTGGATTCACCTTGGTGTATCTTTCCATTTCCGTTCAACGAACATAAGATTGACAAAATTACCACAGCATAAAGTACACACTACACACTGATGTGAACCATCCAAGCTCATAATTTTAATAATCTAAAATTTTATATTTTACAACCAAATTAAAGATGTAACAATCTCTCATCACATAAATTGCACACGATTGTTGCAAATTTAGAGCTCTCAACAGGTTAGAGCCTAATAAGCACAAACAAGTAATTTGATCGTTCACATAACAGCCCCAAATTAATATGTTTTACATACACACTAACCAAGCAGCACCATTAGGTAGTCAATAATGCACAAAAAAAAATATCAATTCTTCACAACGTGTTGTTGCCAACATATAAAATATAAATGAGGTGTGTCACACATTGTGTCAATTTGATTGTGGCTCTATCATCACTCAATACAAAAATATCAAACCGAGTTTCTGAGACAAGTCATTACTTTCGGTTCAGGTTATGTATGCGCTTCACACATACCTTAAATACATCTATTGTATTTAACACACCTAAAGAAACTCATACGAGAGAATTATTAATATATATGGAAACTCATTAATTGCCAATATATATCTGCTGAAGCTTATTGATCGGATATAAAATATTGTAAGCAATGCTGTTACGTACTCAGGTCTCTTTTAAACACAGCTATACGTTTATTTTTTTATTTTTTTTTTTTTTTCTGAAAATAGCACCCAAGTGCTATTAAGACTTCCACATGATCAACACCAGACAAAGCATGACATATACTAAATCATTGAAAATCGTTATATCTTTCGCTCAACATATATATAGTAAGCATGACATATAGTAATAATAATACTATATATATATATTATTACTAACCTTCAAATAATATTCCGATTTTCGAGAAAAGGTAGACGTGTCATTTTGCGAAAACGAAATATTGGGTTCAATTCCTTTTTTATTCGGAGTTTAAGTATTTTATAAGATATATATATATATATATATATATATATATATATATATATGTCGAATTTATATATATATATGTTTTAAGGAAAATCTGATTATTTTAAGGAAAAGGGCAATTAAGGAAATAGGTTATTTGGGGAAAAAGCTTATTTAAGGAGAAATAATCCCCATTATACACTAAACCTATTAGAAATCAGAATTTTCCTCTACATTCTTGAGAAAACGCGGTGAGAATGCGAGAGAGAGCGAGAGACTTTTTCTGCGATATCTCACGGAGTTTTCAACCGTTTTAGATCCGCGAGAAGCGTTGGAATCGTCGTGAGAGAAGGCGTCGTTTGATTGTCGAAAGTTGGAGATTTTCTCAAGGTTGCTGTGTGAAAGATCAAGGTTTTGTTGCGCTTTTTTCGAGATTGAAGTTGGTGTATCTTGCTAAGAAGGTAAGAGGCTTTTCCTACAAATTAATTACGGTTTTATAATGTTAAGGTTGAGTCTTAGTGTTGATTTATTTTTAGTTGTTGCTCTTGCTATGTTCTTTCCCGTTGCCGAAAACATTATAGAAAAGAAAGAAGAAAAAAAACGAAAGAAAGGGGCGAGGAAAGGAGTCGACCAAACCTGCTGGAAGTGTTATTCTTGTTTTGCTTTTAGTTGGTACAGTATTATATTTTATTTAATTGTTGAATAGTATATGGCTCAACTGGTACTATATCCGTAAGTTGCGGGCAAGTTAAAATAAGATGTGATATTATTTACCAATATTTTTCTAGGAAGAAGAAAAATAAAATAAATAAATTACAAAGGGTAGTATACATAAATATTTATATATATTAGTACGTACAATGAATGATTTAATGTGTACTGTTTTATTTTCAAGTATAGATGATGTAATACACATGGTGGTGTCGTATCAGTTTGTTTTGGGAAAGGAGGGAAAAAGAAAGATTATGTAATAAATATATAATGTATAGTCGATTGTTTAGTGGTATTGTGTTGTGTTATTTCTTTCAGGAAGTAAAATATAAATTATGATTTAGTAGACAGTGAATTTTGTAGAATAATGTTATTGTGATGTTTAAACTTGAATTGTAAGATCGTTAATGAGTTTAAATAAGATTAAATAAACACGAACAAGCCTCGATTGAGTTTACGATTCGATTCAGTTAAAACACCGAATGTACTCTTAAAAGGAGTTGAAGTTCGGATCCGTCGGAAGAGCATGAAAGGGCTTGTGCTTTGATGAACTAGAGTTCATCAATATCGCAGTAGTTTCTGCGCCTTGTCGTGTCTGCAGAGGTATAGGAAAGAGAGTTGAGTCGTGATGGAGCTTACTTGAAAACACTTAGGTGGCTAGCTAATAACCATTAATAATTACATACTTGTGTAACTAAAAGATTAAACATCATGTCATCCTTGGTAGCACAAGTCTATATCGCGATGTGTGTATGTTCGAAAGTGAATAACTCTGTAAGTCTTTTGACCCTACGTGCGGAGGAACACCACCCCGTAAGTCCGAGACCCTACGTGACGGAGAGGACTTCACCGAACGTGTATACTATCGGGACTAGCCCGTGTAGCATTGGTGAGGTCCACCAATAGGTTGCACCCAGATGTCTCGTGGTGGTGCAAACACCATGCATAGTGCCCTTGAATGTTGATGTAATGAGAGATAAGCTAGGCTAAAGTATATAGTCATGAAGTGTCGATGGGCATGAAATGAACCTTAGATCGAGTCGGTCTCATAAAGATAATTAATATATAAAAGCTGTTAAAGAGCCTAATTAAATTGTAAACCTACACTTTATTGAAAGAGTACTTTGTACTTACCCCAAATGCATTGTTTTGTTTCTATGTGTTTGGGGGAGAGAAGATGAACAGGTTGGACAGGATTTCGAGGTAGACTTTGATGACTACGTTTGAAGACGCCGAAGTTGAAGAGTTTATTTATTTATGTTTTAATTATTACATTAGACTTGAAGTTTCGTTTGGGAACTTGTAATGACTTTCTAGTTTTCTCTTTTGGAGTTTATCGTACGTTTTGGATTTCGTTGGTTTCTTTTCCAATGTAATAGACGTTACATTTCTATCCTTAGTATGTTGATTCCTATTCTTAGTAGCATTTATGGTGTTTGCCGAGTCTTTTAGCTTCCGTTTGCTTTTATTTGATACGACGACGTAGAGGCTTACGTGTAATATTAGATTTATTTAGTATTATACGTGCCGAGCGTTTCGTTTCTGGATAAGGACTCGGTATCCGGAAGCGGGGCGTTACATTTTTTCCTTCTTAGTTGCATCCTTGGACACTATTTTAGGAATCACTGTAATTGCATGCCATATTTCGGGGATAACATTCAATGTATATAATTACATCAATCAGTTAAAGTATCAAAACCTCAATCTTGCAAAGAGGATCGACCACAGGAAATTGTCAAACGACACCTCAATCTAGTAGTATTATTTTTCCTGTTCGTAATCCCAAGGAAATAATCAATAATCAATCTAATTAATCAGATAGGTATTCACCAATCAGCAAAACCGGTTCTGCACCTCAAGCGATTAGTACAAACAATGCAACGGAGAAAATTCAATATAGAAAAGGCAACAGGTTCCAAACGATTAACACACGAATCACAGAATTTGTCTTAAGCTTGTCGGGATAGTGTATCGTGCGTGGAGTGATTTACGGAACAGATCCGTAATTTACGGATTAAATTACGGAAAATTAATCTAGAAAATAAATCATGTGAATAATACGATTCATATTATTTAAGCAGATCTAACAAAATAAATATCATCATGCATATCCGATTCAAACAATAGACAATAAATGTAGTATGCACAAAATAAAGGACTAAGACAAACCGAGGCGAGTAGATACTCTTTCCTTAAAACAAATTAATTTCCCAGTATGGTGCTTACGGTAAGTAGCAAATGTCTCCCAAGATACAACGGCTTTACGTCCCGGATTTAGAGGCACTTCAAAAATCCGAGCTCCGTAACTTACATAGTGCTCCAACTTCTCTTCGACTCAATATCTAAATCTATACGACCGACTTTGTGGTGGAAAGACACAAGAGAAAATTCGATGCTTAAACTCTCATCCATGGGTTCTTTATATAGTGGTAGGAAGAACCAACGCTTTCAAATATGATTGGCGAAACACATCATCAGCAGACTTTTCCCCTTGGAAAAGTTATGTTTTTCGGAAATTATAAGAATAATTTCGAAATAATCCACTCATCTGATTGGTCGGATGATGTGTCGTCTGAATTCTGATTGGTCGAATGACTCAATGAATTCTGATTGGTCGAATGACACAATATTCCAAAATTAATTTATGGTAAATTTCATAAAGAAATTTTGTCCAAAAAATTAATAGTAACACCCAAACCGAGCTCGAGCTCGAGCCGAGCCGAGCCGAGCCGGACGGCGGCGCGCGCGCGTGTGGAATAATCTAAGTCCTCTCTCCTGCACAAAAGTGTCTTGCCCCTTGGGGCACATCTATAAGAGCACACACTAGCTCTTATTACATGAGCTCCCAACACTCAAGTTTCCAATGTGGGAGAATGGGGTGAGGTCCTCCCTTCAACACCCATCTCCTACATATTTTTATCAACTTTGTGATTAATTTCCCATTCACCCGATATCCGAATCGAGTGATTCAAAAGCCCATCATCAACTACTCCGTATGGAGTATTTAATGATATCATTAACTCTCGATGACATACATCGGAGTCTATCCGTAAATTACGCTAAAGTTGACCGTTCAACCCTTTAAATGACATACATCGGAGTCTATCATCAACCCTTTTATTTCTTTATGAGACCGACGTTATACGATCTTTTACGCGTTACTAAGTACTTATGTACTTACCCCGTTACTTTATGTTTGTCTTTCCCTTTTCCTAAAGAAGATGAGCAGGTTCTTTAATGATGATGAGTTCTTCGACGATGGCGTGTGGTGGAGCTCTTGAAGATTTAGTTTCTTTTAGTTTTGTTTCTTTCAATAAAAGTTTTGAATCAATGTTCAAACACTGTTGTCTTTCTTTGGATTAGTACCGTTTGAGTTCTTTTGGATTTGAATGTTGGATGATTTAGTTTTCTTTATTGGATTTAGTTTTGCGTAAAGATTGAAAACCGTGTGTTCGATCTTTTGTTTCCGAAGTCGTTTTATCTTCCGCGTCGTTTTAGTTACGATGTATGACGTAAGACTTACATATATTATTGAATTTATTTGATAATATACGTGCAGCCGCTTTTCTGAGGATAAGGCTCGGTGTAAGGGAGCAGGCGTTACATCTTTTCTTGGACCCAAGGAGGAAAAGTTCCTAGTTTAAGAGACCTGAACCCCGCACGCCGCTTTCGGGATCAATTTGCTCAACCCCAGAAAATTGCAGCCCATTCTCCACTGTTTCTTCCTTTTCTCCACCATCTTCTTCTTGCCAAGGAAATTTTTCTCAAAGAAGTTGTTATGAAGGATCATTTTTCTTGAATTTTATCAAGGAAGCTTGGCCTTGGTTTTCTCTTTTTCTTCAATAAAGTGGTTTCGATCTGGGGTGCCAACATTTTCAATGGTTTGAGAAGAACAATATATTCTTCTTAATCTAACCTTTTTGGAGCTAATAAGAGAATGAAATACATGCTGAGAATTGAGAAAGTAAAGAGAAACTGTAGACGATTGTGGGGAATCAAAGGAGAGGAAATTCAACGGGGCTCTTATGACCTCCTCGTGACATTTTTCAACGGGCCCGTGAATTTCAACGGGACCTTAAAAAAATCGAAGCGATTTCGACGCGATGAAATATGATACTACAGTGGACGATCTTATAATTCCTCCGTGTAAAACTTCGGTGCTTGCATCATTATTGCTCACGAAAAATGGTTAATGCACACACTATCCCTCGAATGTGTTGTAGTGTGGTCTATTTTTATTTTTTATTTTTATTTTTATAATTCCAAGCGTAGCACTCACAATGAAAGTGTGTGCATATTGATTTCGAATGTCTCTTGTAGATCTCAAACTTCATAAACGATATCCGCCGTTGTCAATGATCTCGTAACCGATATGCTCCACCGCCTACCTACTGGTCTTGATTATACATGCTCTCGGTCTGTTGTTTGGACTTCTTCATGCCGGAGTTTTGTTAGAAAATTCTGATTTTGGCCTAGAGCGTGAGCTATGTCCGGATGAGAATAAGAATCAGACGCATCGTTATTAATAGTATTTTAGTCCGATGGAATGATATTTGTCTTTGGATATCTGAGAAACCGAATCCGGATCCGATCCATGGTGGATCGTCGAGATCGATTCTCAAGATCGATCGAGACACTTGATCATGCACAACGGAAGCTACGAATAAATTCGCATTCGATTTTACCACGATTCGATTCTCATAAATAATTAATAACTACAAGAAGGTTAGTAGATTTACCCAAACCGGAGAGAGCGATAAATCGACGAGAGAGGAGAAGCCGTGATCTTCCGGATTGTATCTCAAGCGACATTTGGTGGGCGTCGATCCTCGCCGTAGAACCTCCTCGAATATGCACAAGAAAAACCCTAGGTTTTTTTTCTTTCTCTTAATGACTAAGGCAAGAAACTAATTTTTCTTCATTTTTATTTGATGTGTGGCGCCAATATTGAAGTGTATATTGTGTTGGGAGGAACTCCCTTTATATAAGAAAATAACTAGTCAAGAGAGTTATCCTTTTCATACCACAAAAACCTATTCACATAAGGAAAAGATATTTTTCCCACAAAATAAGAGATAATTCCTAAAAAATCAATCTCTTAAATTTCCATTAATTATTCAACAAATAAATAATTAATTAATCACACATATGAGATAATCTAGGAAAATTTCTTTTCCCAATTTATCCATATTTAGGGCGCCACTTACATCATCATTTTTAATAGAAAATGTCTTTTCTATTTTACATATTATTTACCAAATAAATAATATTGCATATTCATTAAATAGACCAACTATATAGACCAACTATTTAATTTATTCTCGAGGTTCCATAAAACGAGAAAAACACTCGCGTGTTAGGAGTCAACCCGGGGACCATGGACCTATAACCAGTAGCTACAATAAATTAAATAAAATATTCATCGAACAAAATATTTTTACTTAATTCATTAATTCTGAAATTACGCCACCATAAATCCGAAACTGAACTCTATCGATTATAGATATAACTTATTCTCAAAACGTCGAGTCGAGTTGATAAGTGTCCATTGATATAATCATTACATACAGACTAACCCTCTATAGACTATCCGTAATGAAGCGGAATTATTTCCGTAAACCCTCTTCAATACATCTTATCCTTATTTACCATTAACCCACTAGTGATCAATTAGTTAATCACCAATACGAACTCCGCGGATCGATCAGTTTCTAGGATCAACAAATAAGAGGATTGTCTTTCTACTTCCCGCAGGAAGGAATAATTCCATATCTGTGAGACACACACTTCTCACTCAATCCAGAATAGTGCCAACGTGAAAGTGATTCGGACGCGCCTCTTAGCGATCCTTAATGAACACATCAAACCCTATCACGAAACAAGTAGAGTGCAGTAATCACCAGATTAAGGTTAATCCATATATGATCATCTTGTGATTTAATGAGATTTCTCAATCACGGAATTATATGAGAAATACGGATTAAATCGGTCCAAATCTATATGACTACATCATATATAAATGCCCCACTTAGATAACCAAGATCGACGGTCCGGAAAAAGCGGTCACAACATAAAGTGTTTCAGGCGCATTAATGGTGGTTTAATCAATAGACCCCATACTTTGATTAACTTCACCACGGACTAACATTTCAAGTGTATCACCATAAACTTAATCCTCATGTGTGACACACACTAAGTTATATATGGCACATATGATACGATTTGGGTTTTTAATGATGTATTAAATATAAGCACAAAGCAAATAATAAGATGAGAATAAATCTGTCATTTATTAATTCTAAAAACAATTACATAAATTGTCTTTCGGGCGCTACTTCCAACAATTTGTCCTTAATGCAACACAAAATTTAAAGGTGGATTAAATGCTAATGAGATGCTATAAAACGAGGGTTTACTATTTTTGCCAAAAAAAACATGCTGCAACAGGGATTCGAATTTGTGCCTCTTGGAATTAGAAAAAGAAAAATCTTGCTTCCACCAAAATAGAGTAAACCTTACAATTAGTAAGAACAATTAAATACACATACAAATAACAATACAATTATATATATTACAAATTTGGGGTTGTATTGAGACCACCCTACCTTCTACCGTACACTTTTTTATAGAGGAAAATGATTGTATTGATTTAAATCAGAAAAAACAAGCATAAATTAAATGATGAGGAAGCGAAGTTCCCTAATCGACATACCCTGCTAGATTCAAACCTTCCCTTACTAGGAAATGGGCAGGTAAGTCAACATCTCTCTTAACAAAGGAAAAAGAAGCAGAGGAAAAGCTTGCCGAAAAAATCCTGCAATCATCGATTATACTACCTAGAACAGACAAGTCCTCAGAGTTCGAGGTAACTTTTTGAAAGACGGTGAAGGAATCCCCTTCAAAAACAATATTCGAGTAACCTCACATGGTAGCCTTGAAGATAGCGTGGTATAATGTGAGACCTTCTCCAATGCTGACTTCGTACCCCCTTCAAGCCGTCTGGAATAGCATGGTAGAATTTTTCCTTGGGCATCTCTAATGAGGGTCGTTCTGATGCAGGGAGGCTTCATTGGACTTAGCCGTCAGATATGTGACACGTGTGTATAAGACAAAAGCTAATGATACCTCCAATGGCAGCAATGTCGCCTCTGGAGGCCGCATTGACATTGATTTTAACCGTGCCCGAATGAGGAGCTATCCATTAGTGAGCAAGAGGTGGCATGGTATATGGAGAAGCCGCAAGGGTGCATGCTGATAGATATTCCTTAGCCTCTGATTCACCTTGAGCAACTATCGAATGAATATAAAACTGTCTTCTTTTCATAAAGCTGAGCATAACACGATTTTTATATATGCCAAAGAATATTAGCAATTATACCATACACTTGGGTCCGCTCATGGCTAGGAAGTGATGGCATACTTGAATGGTTGGACATAAAGTTTAGAAGTATAGAAATTTATAACTTATTTCGCTGGACCGTCATATTGTCGATTAATGAGCAGGTGCTATAGTAGTATATTGTGGAGGAAGAACTTATCTAGAGCTAAAACGTGAGAATTCGATTATGTAAAGAGATCGACTCATAGTAACAACTAAAATATATATAAAGTCATTTACATACACTGTGACACATTAATTGATTTACATCATCCACGAAATCTTAGGAATGAGTTACCGGTGACTATTTTCGGTTGTAGTTCAACCCTTTTTCTGTAGACAATCTAGCCAACAACATATAATATGAGAGATGTTAACCTCAAAATCTAAGCTATGGTTGGTGAAATAATTAAAAGTGACTGTCTGTTGAATATTTTTATCACTAGATAGATATTATTATTATTATTATTGTTATTTTATTAAAATACCTTTATACCTTATTATTTTAAGCAATTATCCTTCGAAAAGTAAGAATTTGAAAATTATAACAACACAACAGTCTTCGTTAGTCCATTTACTATAACCCGGATGAGATAGTGGTTCTTTGTCGTTCTAAAGCTTTTCGTTTCCTTATTTTTTCCTCGTTATCTCTACCGTCAGTTAGTTTGCTTAATTTTAAAGCTTAGATCACCTTGTTTCTGCAAATTATTTGCATGAAATCGTGATTTCAACTTCAGTTTTCGAAGATTTTGAGCGGTGATTGTTGGATTAAAGCTTGTTGAGAAGCAAAGATGGCGACAATGGAGAGCTTGATTGGTTTAGTCAATCGGATTCAAAGAGCTTGTACTGCCCTTGGTGACTATGGCGGTGCCGAGAATGCTCTATCTTCACTTTGGGACGCTCTTCCCTCCGTTGCCGTCGTTGGTGGACAGGTAATGCTTTTTCTCTCAAATTTTCGGAGTACTTTTGTATGGCGCCGCTTGATTTATCCTCATCCGTACTGCTCTTTTTTTTTGGATGAGCTAAATAGTGTGAAGCACTCTTAGAGAAACTATGATTTTGGAGTATTTTCTTGATTTTCTTTTTCCTTTTTTTGCCACTGTGGTTTGCTGTTGTGTTATGGTGTTGTCTTTATAATTATTGATGATATTTTGTATTTGGTTTTTGAGTGCAGAGTTCTGGAAAGTCTTCTGTGTTGGAAAGCATAGTAGGGAGAGATTTTCTACCTCGAGGATCTGGTCAGTTTGGGTTTGGTTTTTGTTTTTAGCGGTTTGCCAGAGGTTTTAGCTTTAAAGGATGTTCTTTTTTTTTTTTTCTTTCCAACTTTGAGTTTGATTAAGGAGTTGTTTTCGTTGCAGGAATCGTGACAAGGCGGCCCCTGGTGTTACAATTGCAAAAGATTGAGGATGGACAGCAAGAATATGCAGAGTTTGGACATATGCAACGTAGAAGATTTACTGATTTTGGTATGGAGATGTTAAATCTTTCTTCTTTTTTGGTTTCATGTAGAGGTTCCTGCCCTTTTTTTTTTCCTGTGAAATTGAAAGGAGGTAGTCTTGTGCATTTAAGCATTTGCCTTTGTGGTGTCCCTGAAAATACAAGGACATTTAGGTCACCGGGCGCAGCCATCATACCTTGTATTCCTAAAAGAAACTGTTTTCATGGCTCAAAACCGTAATATGTTGTCACTTTTGATCATTGGCTGATTATTATATATAGCTTGGTGTGGTTTTCTCACCCTCCCTTAAAAAAAACGTCCACTAGGTAAAACAGAAAAAAAAGAAAAAATTCCACTTGGGTTGCTGTAAAGGTGAACCTTTAATGTTTGCAGAGTTGCAATTTGTCTTCAAAACTGAGTACCGGCTGCGAAAATTCTAGCCTTATAATTAGGGTTTGAAGGAACTTGAAAAGCTGGAAAAGAATTTGAGAAATACAAACAAAAGATAAGCCAGCTATTGAACTGAAGAGCGGCATGAGTTGAAGAACTCCTTTATTTCATATTACCCGTTGCCTTTGGATTTGGTTGCTCCAAGTCTACCGTATTGCATGTGATGTTTTATTCATATGTGCATAAGTATGATTTGCAGGACATCTTCCATTTTCCAATGAGAATGATATTAAGCATCCATTATGCCAAGTCATCATGCTGACTTGACATAACTCTTCCATTCAAACACATCACATGTTCAATCTTATCCCCACGATCATTACTCCCCTTCAAATTTCCACAGGGCACCATTTTATTAGAGTAGAAGTATGTGAGGTGGTGGATGAGTATGATGAGTTTTTTTTCTTCCTTGACAGCTCTGGTACGGAAGGAAATTCAAGATGAAACTGATAGAATCACGGGGAAGTCAAAACAAATATCTCCTGTTCCGATACACCTCAGTATTTACTCCCCTTATGGTATGTTGTTTTTTCAGCTGACGAGGCTTCCTATTTGTTGTTTCAACTTTTGTAAGAAAGCTAATATGCAAGAGTGTTGGACCTATATTTTGTTATATTTTCAAATTGAGTAATTGTGCTGCTGATGTATCTGAATGAAACCGTCGACATGCTGGAAATGAAATTTCTGGTTATACAAGGAGGGTGGCTAACCCTTATTTTGAAACCACCTAATTTTGTTTACATGGGCGATTTCCAACTTTGTTAGAACTTCATATTGGGGGAAAAGGGTCTTCAAGTATTATACCTTCTCTATGCTAATTCATGCAAATCCACCATGATCGATCTGATATGGTAACTTTTTTAGGTGGCATAACAATTACTTCAGCCATTGTTGTATCTATTTTTACTTGAAGAACTTCTAAACTTAATAGCTAGAAGAGGCAAATATCATCCCCTGGATATGGCCTAGTGGTGAGGAGTTGGGGTGTTGTAGTGACGCCCGGACCATAAGCGAGGTTCGATTCCCGTAAAAGGGGTTGATTTCCAATGATAAAAACTTCAGTGCAGTGGTCTAAGGCAGCCCTCGACTCTAAGCTCTAGGTTACCTGATTAACCTCTCCTCGCATTCCTGTGGGATCGGGGGCGAGGGGGCCCTCACGGTTAGGGTTTAACCGTTTAGAAGAGGCAAATATCCTTCACCATTTTTGTACTCTTATTTTGAATTTAGGCAGCAGTTAGTGCAGTTTATCTTCTGCTCTTCAATACATCTTTATTCGTTTGCAGATTGTGGTTGATAAATCTAGTTTCTTCTTCCTACCTAATGGCTTGTTTGTTTTGACAGTGGTGAATCTAACACTTATTGATTTACCTGGGTTGACCAAAGTTGCTGTTGGTAAGTCTTTTACATGTGTATGTTTTCTTTCAGTTTCACGACGACCAAATTTCAATCATGGGGTTGTCATCAACCTCTTTTCATTATTGTTATATTTTGCAGAGGGGCAGCCTGAGAGTATCGTCGAAGACATTGAAAACATGGTTCGGTCATATGTTGAAAAGGTAGTAGTCCAGTTCACCTCATTAGAAAACTTTGCATCTCAATGAATCTATCTTTCCCATATTTTGCATCTAAAATGTTCCGGGGTTGTTTGTTAGTCATTGTGTTGTTTTTGTAAAAAATACAGTAATTTCAGAATAAAATATGCTGTGTTCTTAAAACCTAAAATGTTTCACTCTTGTTTGTTAGTCATTGTGTTGTCTTTGTCGACAAATATAATTAAGTTCAGAATAATATATGCTTTCTTGCTTTACTTGTACTAAATACTAATGCAAGTTGTTTGATGAACAGCCTAACTGCATCATCTTGGCCATATCTCCTGCCAATCAAGATATTGCCACCTCAGATGCTATAAAACTTGCAAGGGAGGTTGATCCAACAGGTATTGTTTTCAATGTGTTTTTGCAAATAATAGAGCCAGCTAGTCTCCTTTCGTGTTGAACAATTTCCATGTTTTTTTCAGGTGAGCGTACGTTTGGAGTGCTGACAAAGCTTGATTTGATGGATAAGGGAACCAATGCTTTGGATGTAAGTTTATGTATCTTGCTTTGTCCTGTAAATGGTTTTTTTTTAGAAGGACAAGGTCAAAATTATATCTGATTGCAAGTATGTGTCTTGTTAATGTATCTCTTATTCATTTCTTACGTTTGCCCCGTTTGAAGGTTCTTGAAGGAAGATCCTACCGGCTGCAGCATCCTTGGGTTGGTATTGTTAATCGCTCACAAGCTGATATTAACAAGAACACTGACATGATTGTTGCTAGACGTCGAGAGCGTGAATATTTTGCTTCAAGTCCTGATTACGGACATTTGGCAAGTAAAATGGGTTCTGAATATCTTGCAAAACTTCTATCAAAGGTATGCATTATTATTTCTTGGTTTCTTCAATGTTGGTGTTTTTGTTAGACTCTAAGAGATAACTGCTTTTCAGCATCTGGAGTCTGTGATTAAGGCAAAAATTCCAAGTATCACTTCAATGATCAATAAAACGATTGATGAACTCGAAGGAGAGATGGATCACCTCGGAAGGCCTATAGCGGCTGATGCTGGCGTAAGTATTTTGTATCAATGAGTTATATATTTGTAATAATCGTGCATGGCTCACTTATCTAGTTGTGTGTGTGGTGGTGACTACAGGCTCAATTGTACCTTATTTTGGAGCTTTGCCGAGCTTTTGACAAGATATTTAAGGAGCATCTAGAAGGAGGGTAGGAAGTTTTCTTTCTCCTCAATTCACGTCTTCTCATTATTATTTCTTCCTATTCTGACCACTTTGCGTGTTAGAGTACTTTGCATTAGATACCGAAAAAACAAGGTAAATATGTAAAATAGAGATCCATATAATTCAAACCACCAAAGACTATCTGCAGCAGAATCTCATGCGTTGTAGTGATTCTGAAACGTTTCACTCCGAAAATTGATGCAAGTTACTTATTTTAGTGGAATTGTTCCATGTGTATAAAAGCCCTATGTGAAGCAGCCTGTGTGAGACATTTTTATCTGTTTTGCATGTATATGTTCTGATTGATAGTTTATGAAGCAATAGAGTGAAGTATAATTAATTACCATTTATTATTGTATCAGTCGACCAGGAGGGGATCAAATCTATGGAGTGTTTGACAACAAACTTCCAGCCGCGTTGAGGAAGCTCCCATTTGATCGCCATCTTTCTGTACAAAATGTTAAGAAAGTTGTTTCTGAGGCAGATGGTTATCAACCACATCTGATTGCACCTGAACAAGGTTATCGACGTTTGATTGAGAGTTCACTGAGTTACTTTAGAGGACCTGCTGAAGCATCTGTAGACGCCGTAAGTGAATTTTTTTTTTTTTTTTTTTTTTTTTTTTGACGGATTCTTTGGATTTCTAATGATGATCCACATAGCCGACCCCACCTAGTCGCAGAGTTTTTATCTCGGATTAATGTAGAAAACGCTTTTTGTAGGTCCATTTTGTTCTTAAGGAACTTGTGAGAAGGTCAATTGGGGAATGTCAGGTGAGATGATATTTTCTTTGCATTTCTAAGGTTTAAGTTTACGTTACCAGAGCTGATGAGGTCTCGAGTTAAAATCCCACGAGCTACAATGCAGAGACTCCCTATCACTTGCTCCAGTCACATTACGACATGTGTCTAATTCTTTTTAAAACTAAACTCATCCTCTTCTTTTTAATAGAGACAATAGGACACCTGTCGTGATGTAATTGGAGCAAATGATCACTCCTCAATAAAGAGTCTCTACGGTAAACTTTCCTGAAAGAACGTGTGGGTTTATCGTCCACTTTACGTGTTAAACGTTATTTATTGTTCATGAACAGGAGTTGAAGCGGTTTCCAAGCCTGCAATCCGCAATAGCCGCTGCATCGAATCAAGCATTGGACAAATTCCGGACGAAAGTAAGAAGACAGTGATCAGATTGGTGGACATGGAATCATCATATTTGACTGTAGATTTCTTCAGGAAACTTCCTCAGGAAGTCAGAAAAAGCGGGAATGCACCACCGGGTGGTGGTAATAATAATGCTTCTTCTCCTTTGCTTGAACGTGGACCGTTACGGCGAAGCTCACTTTCGGAGGATAGGATCCAATGTGTCATCATATATCCACATGGTGTCAGAAACCCTTAGGAACACAATTCCTAAGGCTGTGGTTTACTGTCAAGTTAAAGAAGCAAAGCAATCTCTATTAAATCACTTCTATGTTCAAATGGAAAAAGAGAGGTATTTACTCTTGCTTATTTAATTTGCTTTATGTTCAACTAAATTCTGTATGTTAAATGCGAGACGTAGAGACTATGACTAAGCTGGTAAGAACGAGTAACTTCTTTCATAAAGGTCGTGTGTTCGATTCATACTTCCAGTGTGCTGGTGGCGGTAACTTAAAACTAGCCGTGTAGGAGCACTTGCAATAGATATTGTAAATTACAGATGCAAATCATTTAGATGCATTAAAACCAATCCGCATTGGAATCTCTACTCAGATCTATAAAATACAGTGAAATACAGAATAATCACTTCACTATATTCTACCCTACATGTACTGTTGTGTTGTAGAAATTCTGATTCATTTCACCCTGAATAGAGATTCTGTAATAGAAAATGAAATTGTATTCGAGTCTGAAAAATAAAGAAACTGTTAAAAGGAACTGATGCAAGTTCTCTAAGTGTTCAAAAAGCCCCCTGCGGGGGGCCTGGCCTAAGATGGAATCAAAACCAGAGGTTTCAGGTTTGAGTCTCAGTGAGGACAGTGTGTGCGTGTGTATATACCGTATCTGTAAAAAAAAAAAGAAAAAAGAAGAAGACGACATGAGAGGGGAGTGGGGAGGGGGGAGGGGTTGTATGGTCTATGATAGAAGTTCTCGGTCATGCGATCCATATAAACCGATTCCACCTATGTTGTGAAATTTATTGTTTTGAACGGCTTGTGGGGTACGGTTTTGATTGTGTGTACTCGTTATCGTTTTGATGGTGCAGGGTAAGCAGCTAGCGGAACTATTAGACGAAGATCCGGCATTGATGGAAAGGAGACAAGAAGCTGCAAAGAGACTGGAGCTGTACAAGAAAGCAAGGGATGAGATTGATTCTGTTTCATGGGCTCGCTGATAAGAAAAAACTATCTATTTTTTTTGTTGCGTTAATGGTGTAATATATATAACAATCAGGTCATGATTTCTTGTAGAATGTATGTATTTTTCTTTTATTATATTTTATATATTATAGCTTGGATACTAATATTACTACTAGGCTTTTGTTGTCCACTATTTGTGTTAATATTTCGTCGATTAATGTTTATTATTTATAGAACCGTTATTGCAACACGATTAATCTATTGTGACGTCACGCTTTGGGTGAAATTCAATTTTACATATGTCAAAATGTATATTCGGCTACGTGAAATCGTATTTTAAGATTCGACTTTACGTATGTCGAATATCGTGTAATCTTGAAAAGTAGATTCAACGTGGTACTAATAACGATTGTCATATTATTTATGGCGTGAAATCAGAATTCAAAAACAGACATTGAAACTACTTTTTAAATGGTCAAAGATATGCTACCTTTGAAAAGTTGATTTTACAGAGTCAAGGTAAGTGCATCCACACAATACGTTCCATACCTTATATTTCTAGGTGTTTTGTTTCAACATTCTGACTTGAGAATGCCTAGTGAGGTCATCGGTTCGATTCTCTTTTGAGGTGTTATGTTGAAAGAAATTTATTGGATAGCGCTTACTGGCTTGAATAATGATCACTTTCTGAGACGTGATCCGGGCGAATTCGATTAGTGAACCAGGTGGGTTCAGGATACAGGCTTTAAGAAAAAAAATAAAAAAAAAAATTTACTTACCATATAATCATGGGTACAATATACGATGGGATGCGGCCGACCCTCTAAAAAAATATATTTTGTACAAATAGTAGATAATTTTTTTATAAACACAAATATATGTGAAATTGACTCCCTTATTTTTATATAACGACCCTATGTTTTTATCTATTGCCTCATAATTACATGTATAGAATTGAATATCCAAATATATGTGTGATACGAAAAAAATTGACAAATTTATGACCCCCATGTCAAAATTCCTGCAGCCGTCCCTATAATTTTTTCCCATCCACCCACTTCAATCCGCTCACCCGTCTTCTTCTTTAGGAGTGTGAATGATTCGAGTCGAATTCAACGTACAATTATTGAGTCGAGTATAGTAATAAAATTGTTAAAGTCGGCCTCGGTCCGAGATTGCTAGAACATGAAGAATGCATCACCTCAAGTTGAAGTAGTTTTAACGGTGCTCGAATTCATTTCGATTATATTCAAAAAGGACTCAAACACTTTCAAGTTTAAACCCAAACTTGAGCATGCTCACTAAATACATGAGAATTATTATTTCATAAAGACACTCAATCTACTTTGTAAACCGGGTTTGGAGCCAGAAGTGAATTTCCAGTAGACTCCAAAACCGATTTTCACAAAATCGGTTCTGATCTGCTACAACCGTAGATCTGATTTCATGAAAGTCGGCTCTGAAGCTAGTACCGACTTTCTGTAGGCTCCAAAACCGACTTTCATAAAATTGATTCTAATGTGCTACAATGTATAGTGATGCATGAGTAGATTGATCGGTGCATATAAACGCTCCCAAATATATTGCAAGGCCAAAAAAGAAAAGGCATTTTTTAAATAAATTATTTTTTAACTAATTTAAAAAGGAAAATTGTCTAATTGTTACTTTTCCAAAGTTTTCTGGTCCAAGTAGTACTCCTCATTTACAAAAACAAATTTAACATAAGAGTACAAAAATAACCCTATTTAAAACACTTACCTTTTAGAAAAACGGTTAAACCATAACCGTGAGGACCCTCTCCTACCCCCGATTCCACAGGAATTTGGAGAGAGGTTAATCAGGTAACCTAGAGCTTAGAGTCAGAGGCTTGCTTGTTGGTTCTCCATCACTGAATGGTGTTATCAATCGGAAATCAACCTCTTTTATGGGAATCGAACCGCTGACCTCCAGCTTAGGGTCCGGTTGTCATTATAACACCACGCTCCTCACCACTAGGCCATATCGAAGGGATAAAAACTTATCTTTTAGAGAAAATAGAAGATGAGGTCACTCTAGAATCGGATATTTTATTTCAGGTTATGTCAGTTCTGACACATTTTTTTAATTCTCACGTCAAAATTTGGACGCCTTCATCAAAATTTATACTATCTCGTCCAAATGTGATATAAATCCTGTTAAAAATGAAATACGGGCTAAAAATGACGGATTCCAACAAAATTTAGACGAATCCGTCCAAATTCTGACGAAACAATAGATTTCGACGCGAGTAGTTAATTCAACTTAAAAAGTTTGCTCGATGAAATCAACAAAGAAAGAGATGAAGCTGTAAACAAGTCCAAAATAAACATTCTTGAAAAATAAATTATGTTTTCAGAAAAACAAAAAAAAATATAGCGATGAGATGACTTTTCCACAATCCCATCTATGTACAGTTCAGCAAAACCACCTCCAAAACCTCAAGAAAAAGAGGAAGAAAAAATCAAAGAAATCTACAATTCATGAGGATGCAGTCAACGGAGAAATCATCGTAGAAGATGCAGTCACCGGATGCAACGGAGTAATCAGCCTAGAAGAAGATGCAGTCACCGGATGCAACGCAGTAATCATCTCTCAGAATTCGTTGGAGAGTGGAATTAGCGTAGAAGAAGAGTACTCGAATTCTGTTTATCAGGAGGAGCTAAGAGCAACCGTAGTAAGGGGAAAGTAACCCCTTCTTATTTTTATTGTGTCAGAAAATAGCTTTTTTCTATCTTTAAAGTGAAATAATGGTACACAAATAGCTGATCATCTCCTCCACAGCATCCCTCTCCCCTTCCATTTGTGGCTGTTGGAAGAGATGGGCGTCCACATTTTTTCATCATCACCACCTCATCTTTTCTTCTCTCCCCACCGATGACCTTCTTCTTTCCTCTCTATCACCACCATTTATTGACAAAATTTATTAAAATCTATCTTCTCTTTCTTCGCCTTCTTCCCCAAATTTGCTGTGTTAATAAATCTTGAGGCAACGGGATGACATATATGGGAAAAAAATTATTTCCTGTGTGCAGCTATGAGAATGCTCTTTTTCTTCATGGGAGATCAGAAATACTATAAAATCGGTTTCAATTTTTCCAAAGAACTGCCCAAATTCCCCATGGAGTTTATGATTTTCTTTGGTGTGAAAATTTTAGTTTCCTGGATTGTATGTTTTCCAGATCTAAATTTTTTAATCTTTTGTGTTTGATTTGGTGAGAGACTTGGATATTGGGACCATCAGATCTGATTATTTAATTTTATGTGTTTGATTTTCTGAGAGACTTTGATATTGGAACCATTATCTGCGACTCCATGGATTCAATTCAAATATGGATTATCTAGGCTTTTTCAACGGTACTCAGCAGATAGAATTTCAATTTTTTTTATGAAAACTTCTTTTATTTTTGTGGAGTATAGTTTTCTTTCTTTCTAGTAAGTTGGCATTTCAATGGTGGCTGCGGTGGAAATTATTTTGGACTGGAAAAGATGATGATACCCTATGTCTGCTAATTTTGTGGAGTATCTGTTTGTGAGAATTTGATTTTTATGGTGTTTGGTTTTTTCTTTATGGATTTTAGGAGTGATTTAAGCTGGGTTATTTATAAAATTTTCTGTCAAAATGGATTTGATTCTGGTATTTTTTGAGTTAGCTGGAGGGAAGGAAATATTGGTGTGGATTCCAGCGGTGGTCCGGCGGTGGCCCGGTGGGGGTGGAGGTGGCGGTGGATGAAAGGCAAAAGAGATAATGGAGGAGTTGTAAAGTTACCATTACCACATCTTATCACTAAATCCATTCTACAAATTCTTCCTAAAATCTTCTCCCAATCCTAATTTGCCATGTGTCAATAAAACGTCAGAATTAGTGGCAAACTAGAGCTGACCATTACGGGTGCTCTAAGTGCAGGAGCAGTGATTTTCCCGTCCAAATCTATTGTTTCCGTCAGAAATTGGACGGATTCGTCTAAATTTTGACGAAATCCGTCATAATTTAGATGTGTCTGTCCTTTTTGGACGTCTTTTATTTTTGACGGGATTTATATCACATTTGGACGAGATAGTATAAATTTTGACGAAGGCGTCCAAATTTTGATGTGGGAGGTTAAAAAAATGTCAGATCTACCATGACTTGAAATGAAATGAAATATTTGGTGTTACTGTGACCTGATCTTATATTTTCTCTATCTTTTTCCCTAAAAAAAAAAACAATTATCTTTTATCTTTACCTAATTTCCAATTTATTAGGGGTTCTACTCGCATTCTCATTTTTACTACTTATGACACCATTCTTTCGATCACCACAAAAAATTACTTTAACACCACGAATTTTTTTAATGAATGCAATGTCGGTGTTAGTATCATCTGACGTTGGTTTTTAATAAAACAGCATCGCCACATCGGCGTTGTTGTTTAAAAGCGAAAGTCGATTGAGCGACGCGTTTACGTTATAAAAGTGTCGAACTTAAAAGCGTCGGTCCAATGGCGTTGATATCGAAAGCGACATCAACGACACGAGCGTTCCAGTGTGGTGCGGAAGTAAAAAAAAATCAAAAGGTGTATGTGACGGCCCGGCTCCCTACCAGCTAAGAATTCGTTGTGGGAAGCGGCTGCGAAACTCTCGCCGCGACTTCAAAACAAGACTAAAATCCCAGTAAACCAATCCATAAAGATAATTTATATAATCCATAAACGATTTAAAACAATTCCATAACTACTTCCATCATCAGACTACAAATGATTAATTACAACATTCTATCTAACACGTTGGCGCAGCATCATCTGGATCCTAAATAATGCCATCACTCTCATCATTATTTCTATCTTTTAGTCATCCACCTGGAATCAACTCGAGGTAACCAGTTGTACCTGTAACAGTGAAAAATGTTTTTGCTACTCAGTGAGCTTCAGTGCGTGTATAATGTGTAGCATTCACAAACTATAGTTGAAACTACACATAGCATATAAACACATTTATATATACAATAATATGTATATAATAGTAATAATAGCCACATAAGGGTCAAAGATCATACCAGACAGCAAGTATAACCAGATACCAACCTTGTAACCCCTCAGAATCAGATGAAGCTACCTCACACTCCAATGCCGAAATAAACGGCCAGACAGAATTGCGGATGTCTGAATATCCGCTAGAGCCTTCAGTCTCACATGGCTAAACATCCTAACCACGCTTGACCAAGGCGAAACAGGATTAGAAAATGACCAAGTTGTCAGCCCAAAGCTTTCCCAACCGATCAAGTCCCTGCATGTGGGACCCAGTAACGGTCACGTGCCAAAATTGACACAACGTAATACAGATTTATTCAGTAGCCATAAAGGCATCACAGTACAATCAGTAGCCAAGAAGGCACAATATTAATAACTGTATCACAGAGACAGTAATACAAATAACACATAAGTGATATTACATATCCGACATAACAAGATTACACATTTTACATGTGTCATAACAAGATTACACTTTTTTTTTTTTTAGGGAAGAAAAAAACCTTTTTGATACGGAAAATTCTATCATAGAGGCTCCTCTTAGTGAAGCTATCCGACGAAGAAGATCTGGGCCACGTGATTTCCAAACACGGGACACTGTGTATTCCACCTCGAGGAAAATGTGTGGTCAGGATCTCCGCCACGCGTAAACGATTCCCCTACTAAAAAATCCTCTGATAAACGGCCACTTTTGATACGGGCACGGATCCTCCGTCTATTAAAGCTGTCTAAATTGTCTGTCCAGCTAAAAACGCCACCGTTTCAATAAAAAAAAATGGATGTCAGCATTGTCTTTTTCCTCTCGATTTTTCCTTCTTTTCAGTTGGATGTGAGAACAAAAAAAATCACAGACTCACTTTTTTAAACATACAGAAAAGATTTTGATTCGTTATCGGCTTTCATCTCTTCCTGTTCACCGGAATTTTGGGTATCTCATCACGTCCGCCTAGGTTTGTGTCCCTATTCCTCTTCGAATGTTTTTTTTTTTTTTTTTTTTTTTTTTTTTTTTTTTTTTTTTTTTGGGGTCATAGCGATTCAATTTTTTTGTGAAGTTGTTGAATTCTGCAATCCATGTATTGGTAGTAGCATATTAATCTGTGAATTTCCTGGTTAATTAGGCCGAATAAGGATGAACGATACTAAGGAAATGGAAAATCTTCGTTCTGTGAACAGTCCAAGACGGACATTGAGTTTCTCAAAGAACACTAAGCGTGCAACTGTTGCTTTTCCATATGATAAAGGTTCTGTAGGATTTGGTGTTTCTGGGGAACATGGTTTCAAGCCTTTAGAAGTCTACGGCATCGTCGGATCGATTTCAACCGTTGTTGCTACAGGTTTTTGATCTGCTGTGTTTCTTCACACATTGTTATTATACTGGACCTTATTATGCTGTTTCTGAATGCACAATCAAACCGTAGTTTTACATCTTAGGGCACTTGCAGTCGAATCTGTAACCGATTTGCTTAATTTTTTTTCTCTCGACAGTTATTTTTCTCATATGGGCATATGTTCCAGATAGCTGGTTGCACTCAGTGGGGATCTTCTATTATCCAAGCAGGTAACAAGGACTTGTAATTTTAGTTGTTTTCTCCACTCTGTGAACTTTGTTTTACATTTTAAGGATTTCGGCCCTTAATATGCAAAATTATTGTGAGGGGTATAATCTAAAAGAATGATAATAGGTTCTGATTCTAATATACAATTTGGATTTGCTTTATGAATGTGCACCAAGATGCTCGGTAGCGTTCTGAACTGCTTGGATTGGTGCACTTTATCAATATATAAGGCCTCTTTATTTAGCAGCAGAAACGAAGATTTATCCTTTCTATGTCGTTAGACACCAAAAACACTTGAAAAAGTCTCCTCAGCTTGCAAGAAATTGCACTCCTAATAGTTAATGCTGCATTATTGATTAAGGCTAGTTTCCTTCTCGTTTGTCCCGTCTCATTTCTCGTACTCACCCAGAGATCTGCAAGATTTCCTTGTTAGACAGTGAAAACCATATTTTCCTCCTAAGATTTACTTTTGTTAGATTTCCACGCCAAGGTGTATATCGAATTTATGAAAGTTTAGATTGTTTTGGTTCCTTTACACCATGAATCTAGATGGAGATGATGGGAGTAGTTAGTGCCATTGTTGAGTAGAGGCATTGAAAAGAATGTGGTCAGCTTGTTCCCATTTAGCCAGATAATCCATGTTTTCGCGGTTTTGAGCTTTTGATGGTAACAAATTAGTGGGATTATTGAAAATACAATTTTAGCATGACTTTGCATTTTGATGATGACCTGCTTGTGCCTTTTATCGGTGATCCCGGTACTTTTACACTTGAAACTTGAAATCTACTGTATTTTCTTTATATTTATATTGTTTAATTCATTATTTCCTTTGGGGCATTGAATCTTGCAGTTATGAAGTTGTATTAATTTGTTTAGGTACTGGGCATTGGCTGTACCTGCTTATTTTATGATGACAGTATTACTTGGAATAGTGTTCTACATAGGCATGAATTTCATGGCCACTCCACCCCCAAGTTCTTTCAGTACTATATTTGGTAATGAATTTTTGGCTTTTATTATTCGTATAGGATAAAAACACTTTTAATCGGGGACTTTAAAGGCACCCCAAGAAATCTACTTGGGCACCCAGATTTTGAGGCACCACACCCGTCTCGGTTTGTTTTACTTATGGGATCACAACACTGATTTATGCATATACCTATCACACCACATTTGGCAACTATTTTCACCCCATGTATATATCGACTTTTTGAAGGTTAATCCTAGAATCGATTGTCCAAAACTTTATTTTCCTTATTGAGAATAGACTTTGGGACAATTGAATCTAGGATCGACCTTCGAAGAGTCGATTCTAGCTGTAGTAAAAATTTTGCAGGTGTGGTGCCTTGGCCAACCACCTATTTTTTACTCTGTTGTGGTAAAAGTGGAGTGCCTTTAACGGCCCCCTTTTAATCATTTGTAACACGAGTTTTGCACTTTTACCCCAATGTTCCACTTTTGGTCTTTACCTTTTCCATCCTTTTCAGTACATTGTACTGAAACAAATAAAAAAAATCCATAGGCGAGGGGGTAAAAGTGTGAAAGTGAAAGAAACATCAAGGGTAAATATGCAGAATTCGTGAAAACAAAAAGGACTAAACGAGTTTGTTTGTCGTTGCTAGATGTTTTTACTCGATGATTTCTGACGACATGATGTGGGTTTTGTATGCTTTATGCAGATGACTTCACCAGGGATCCTCAGAATAGTTTTCATTTAGCAGGTGGCGATGAGCAGCCCATAGAACCCATATCTGACATTGGCATTGACCAAATTAATGACACGATGTTTAACACCTCCTCCACATAACCCTCTTGCATTATATTCTTCGTGGGTCGTGAAAAGCTGAATGTACATACTCGGGACTTTTTGAAAGTTGATTTTCAACATGGTGCTGGATAGGTGTGATGCATACATATAACGCAACTGACGACTAATGGACGAGCAGGTCATTGGATAACTCTATGTTACTGTTGAATGACGATGAAACTGGCAATCTGCAAAAGCTACGAGCGGCGTGCAAAGGTAGCAGATGGACGTGTATGGAACCATTCTGTTGTATGCAAAGGTATGAGAAAGATGGAGCTGATTAGGCTTACCTGCGTTTGCAAAGGCATATAAAAGCTTTGAAGCCAGTGCAACAAATCCACTAAAGTCTCTGCTACACTGTAATTTACATATTTTTAGGGATTATAAGTAGTAGTAGTAGTATTGTTTCAACATTCATTGTATCTGTGTCTTTACATAGCTCTGATATGGATTGGAATTGTTTGACCCTTGTTTCTTTCTCGAACCGACTTTGTGAAAGTCGGCTCTAGAGCCTAGAAGTAGAACTGACTTTTTGTAGCTTAAAAGAACAAGAACTGACTTTATCAAAGTCGGTTCTCACAATGGACCAATGAAAAGTCGGTTCTAAGGCTCCAAAACCCACCTTCACAAAGTTGGTTCTACTGTGGTGCACAGGTAGAGTTTCTTTCTCGAACCAACTTTGTGAAAGTCGGCTCCAGAGCCTAGAACCAACTTTTTGTAGCTTAAAAGAACAAGAACCGACTTTATCAAAGTCGGTTCTCACAATAGACCTATAAAAAGTCGGTTCTAAGGACCTTCACAAAGTCGGTTCTACTGTGGTGCACATGTAGAGTTTCTTTCTCGAACCGACTTTGTGAAAGTCGGCTCCAGAGCCTAGAACTGACTTTTTGTAGCTTAAAAGAACAAGAACCGACTTTATCAAAGTCGGTTCTCACAATGGACCTACAAAAAGTCGGTTCTAAGGTTCTAAAACCGACTTTCACAAAGTCGGTTCTACTGTGGTGGTGCATGAGTAAATTAGGTGTGATGCAAATGATAGCCCTCGTATCATACCTTCGTTCACATGCAAAAATTGCTTAGATATGAATCTACTGTGACGTTGCCAAAATCAGTGTTCTAAAAAGCGCCAAAATCGGCCGCCTAGGCCCTAGGCACACCCTGGACGTCCCGACTTGGCTCTGGGCGATCTCATCTGGGCGGCGACAGTGGTGTGGCGATTTTCTGGCGCTCTGGGCCCCTTCAGGCGCTCTGAAGCCCATCTCTGGCGCTCTCCAAGCCCTTCTAGGCGCTCTTAGGTCCTTCTAGGCAATTAGGGTTCCATCTGGACGAACATCCAAGTTTTCACAAGTGTTTAGTCAAGAAAGAGGCATAAAACCCTAAAACCCCCCGTAAAACCCTAAAACCCCCCGTAAAAACCCTAAAACCCCCTAGGCGCCCTAGGCCCCCTAGGCCCTAGGCGTCCCAGTAGCATACCGACTTCGCCTAGCGAGTTTTAGAACATTGGTCACAATACAATTTTACACCACTGATTATGATGTATAGCCGGTGAAGGAAGTCATTACAGATTAATGTAAGCATATAATACATCCAAAAAGATCCAAACTCACTATGTGATCTACTACTACAAACTGCAAAATTCAATGAAAATAAGTCATTCTCTAGCTGCTAAAAGAAAGCAAAGTAACCGTATTCTGTAACTACACATTTTTAGGCCATTGATAATTACGTATACGTAGAGTATCTTAATTGGTCGCAGCGACACGATATTGTGCCTTTGTCATTTTCGATCTGCAATTAGTCCCATTTACCACTCTGACTGACTAAGAAAGCGATAAGAAAGCGATAAGAACCCGATGGCCCAGAAGTTGCTTTTAAGCTTTGAATACGCAGCAAGTCCTCCCATTTGTAGGCACTTCAAATCAGACCACTCTGTAGCAGCAGAGACATAAATTCACTTTTCGAGTTTTCCTCCTTTGTCTTCTTCCTCCTGCTGTTTTTTTGCACTTTCAATCTTTCGCGATTGAGTAACAAGCAAATCATGTACTCGTCTCTTTAACTGTGAATCGAATGAAAATCAATGTGTTAACATCCCATAATAATGGAGCTGATATCAAGAATGATCCCTCATCTTTACCGAAAAGATGTGACTTAGCCCTCTTCTTTCGTTTTGGTTTTATCAGTCCCCCGTCTTTCATTTTCTTTTTTGAAAAAAAGAATGTGAAAGCACAACATTGCAAAATAAAATAAAATGAAGACAAACCTCATCAAGACCCTTTTTCGTCATCACTGAAACATGCATAGCTCCTTCGGGTCCTGTTTTCCGGTAATTAGACAGCTCAAGGTCATCATTTTCGCCGTTTTCAGTGATGTATAAAACCGGCGATTCGTTCAGTAAATCACACTTAGATACTACATCCAGCCATAGATGGTCTTTAAACCTATCCTTCATTTCCTTATAAATTACAAACTGCCAAAAAACATTGTACTCCAATAAATAAATAAAAGAAGATGAATCATATATAGATATATAATTGTATGGCAGCATTTTCAAGCAAAATTGCATTCTAAAAGCAGAGGCAAAGTAGGGTTTTAATCCCAGGTGACGGAATACAAAGCCGTTGGTATACAAGACATGTATATGACCTAAAAGCACTTGCATTATATACTGTAAAACAAGGTAAATATGTACTACCTCCGTCCCATAAAAAGTGTCCATATTTTACTATTCACGCAGATTAAAAAACTCAATTAATGTGTTGTGTTTTAGTAGTAATAGACATATATACCCCTATCTATAATTAATGTTTGCTTTGGAATATGAAATGAACTTACAATAATAAATATTAGGCTAGGGGTATGTTTGGAAAAAGAGCATTAAATGATGTGTTGGTTTTCTAAATGGACACTTTTTATGGGACAAACATTTTTCAAATGTGGACACTTTGTGGGACGGAGGTAGTAAAATACATTTCTATTCATGCAGATCCAACAAGAACCGTACGTATACGTAGGGCAATCGTGTAGCCGTACCTGATCAGAAGGTGAGGTCCCACATTCTCCAGAGAGATCATGTACGTAAAGCACCGCAGTTGGTAAATGGGATAGCACCGCAAGGGTCAGCTTTTCCAAGTTATTTCGTTTTTCTGCAGTTTAAAGCAATAATACATTAACCACTTCATAATATGAGAAAGGGAAAGAGTTTGTAGGCCAAGATTGTCATACCATCATGTCTACGAAGAATCCCGGGAGTGTCGGTGACCTAAAAACGAACAAAATATACTAACCAAAGTGAGAAACAGACGAATTCAATAGCAGAATGAATAAAAGATACAATCTTGAAGTTGCTTTTTAACCTGAAAGTTTTGATAGCTCAAAGTAATATGTCCCATCAAGATTCCTCTAGTTGTGAACGGGTAATTGCATACCTAAGGCGACCAACTACAGTTAATTGAGAACTATACAGATGCAGGAGGGAGGGAGGCGGGGTGGTAGTTAAGCAATCATTGCCCTTCGTGGCACCACAATGCAAAACAATCGCCCTATATACAAAATACTAATATTAAGAAAACACCCAGCTTGGGGATACCTCTGGTTTCCCAGTTGAAAGTAGGCGGACTAATGAAGATTTTCCGACATTAGGTGCTCCGACAAGGCATAAAGTCGGCGTTTCCAAATCAACAACAGGCATTGCGCGTAGAGTCTGCAACCATACAATTATACAAATCTCTGTAACTATGTAAAGATGTGGTTTATATAGCAACAGACAAAAGCCCAACTGCCAAGAATTACGGGAAATTCTTTAACGGTCACGATTGGATGAGTGACATGTATAGAAAAAGACAAAATATGTTCCCAGACACGGGAACGTATTGAGACAATATCTGCTTGAATGCCTTGTGGTACACATAACTAACCTTTGCTATGTTTAGCAGATCATCAACAACTTTTCCATCCCGATTAAAAATTTCTTCGATTTTGTTCATTCCCTACAGCCAAAAACCAAGAATGGTCATGGACTGATATACTTGGATAATAAGAAAAATTTACGAGATGTAGTATATCATACCTCTTGTAACCGCTCCTCGGCTTCTCGCTTTGTCAGCGACTGCCAATTTCCATGCAAATGAGATGTATATGCTCATTAGAAATCAAATTCAGAACATACTAAGATACAGGGCAAGTTGAAGTGTATATAAAAACGCGAAAAATGAAACATGAATACGCTAAATAAGAAACTCCAAACATTTTGTTGATTAATTCAACATATTCTGAAATCAAATCCGATGTGCAGATCTCTGATATCAGAACTTTCAAGTAAAGAAAACAAAATTCTACATTCAAACGTTATAGAAATTCTGATACATTTCCCTCTAAATAGAGATACCATAAAACAGAGAAAAGTGGCGTTTGAGTCTGAAAAATAAAGAATGTATTAAAATGAACTGATGCAAGTGCTCTTACTTCTGCTGGCACTCTTTGCTCTCGTATTGATAAGCTCACAAAGGAGGGGGCGTGTTAGATATATACAAACAAGATTACACATATTCTATATAGCTTAAGCTTGTATGTGAGATGGTAATTACAACCTCCAAGCAACAAGTATAGATTCTAAAAAGTGTGTGTGTGTGTGTGGGGGGACATAAAATCATAAAAGACGTATAATCGCAAGAGTGGCATAGAGTACATGTTTTGTTCTTAACCTTAGCACAAAACGAGGCATGCTCTTTTCCAACTGATACCACCTTCTTCCTTAGAGCGTCGACCTTTCCCAGAACCTGCCAAGCAAAATAAGTCATAATTTAGAAAATGTAAATCTGAGTTTAGCATATTAAGTTCGACCCATATGATTCAGACCCCACGAACTGCTATTCCTTATACATCCTAAGTCTGTTCATGGAGGCACCAAAACTGAGACAAAAAAAAGGGGCGGGCCAAAAAGACACGGAAAGGCTCTCGTCTCCACCACCCACTGCACCTTGGGGACACTACCAGGTTGACCCTCAAGGCACGCCTTTGACAAATTCGGTAATTCAATATAATCTTACAGACAAAGAAGCAAAAAAATGACGATTACCTCTTCATAATGTCCATCACCAAGAGTCAACTCAATAAGTGACCTTTCATATGGGTGCAAAAATTTCTTGTTTGGGAAGTTTTCCTTGTATGCTCTCAACGGAACAGCCACTTCCTACGAAATCAAATAATAGTATCACTAGAATGAGCTCAACTTTCACCTACGTACATAACACAATCATGGAACATGATTTCATTCGAAGAAAAAACCTTCATTAGTGCATCGAGTTGTTTTGCACCTTTATTTCTCTCTCGTTTAGCAATGTTAGGAATGCCTACAAACATTTAAACTGTAAAATAGTTGGTTCAGACTCCCGGTGCAAAAGCAACCATACCTCTGATATTCAATGTGCAGATTAAAGCTAAGAAACTTCGAGATTTGCAATTACCCTTTGTAGGTGAGATCCTTTTTGCCTTCTTCAATGCTGAATGTATGAGATCCGTAGATGGCATTACAATAGGTAGCTTTTGGAAAGCACCAACATTTTCAACAGTGACTGACGCTTTTTCCTAAAAAGGCAAAAACTTGCAAATGAAACTACCCGAGAACCATAGTATCCAGCTACAACCATATAATATTATAAGTTCTTAAAAGAAATACCGTTATTGTCGTTTGGTTGTTCACTTCAGCAGTTGGTAGATAGCTTCCATCAACTACTTGAGAAGTAACGGTTTGCATATTTTTACATAACCATGTGGCTTGATTCACACCCCCTTTAGGCACCAAGCACAATCCTGCAGGCAAGCCAGTGGTTTCAGTAGAGAGCAAGGAAACGACGTATGCCACTGGCTGTGACTGTATGTAGTAATATTGGAACAAGAAAGTATCGGTGATAAATGAAAACAAAGAATATGTTCGACACAAATAATACAGGAGATAAATCAGACACGGGCTTGGCAGGAAAGATCTAAACTAAATGAAGATCCCATTTGATAACCAAAAAGCAAAAGATACCAGAATCAAAAGAAAATAAGGATAAGCACATAAACTTGCAGAAACAATAAGCCTTATTGTTTAATCCAATAAACTAATTCCCATTCCCACGGTGTATTACCGTTTTATCCGTTTCTCTCAAAGATTTATAATTTACACCTATGTAAAATGGGCTATTGTTAGAACTTAGAACAGGCAAATTGCCAACATTGTAGCCATGCATGGGTCATATGAAAGATGAAACTATCAAGCTTATAGAATAAGCAGGTAGAATACAAGTGGCAGACTAGTACGTAAAATGATATTGTGCACACCGCTGCACCAACACCATCTTCTTGCTCTACCAGCCCAGAACGTGCGTCACAAAACTTTAACTGCAATTCTTTTTAGCCTAATTTTGTACCAATAGGCCATTAACTTAACGTGGTTGGACCCACTTGACTACTCATGCCGGGTCACCTTGTTTTGATCAGGACAATAGGGATTATACGCTATCTAAATACATTGGAGATCATTCAAGTTACCTAGCACGATAATGCCAGCCAAAAACGCAAATTAACCGTCAAAACCTGCAGAATTTCAGCAATGGCTCATTATGAGGTAAAGAAACAAACTTTACTAGACTTCCTGATATTGGCTCTTGAGAAAAGTTCAGATTTTGCAGATTTTAGACTTCAATTTGTGCTCCATTTCGGTAACATCTAGGATAATTGACTCGATTTCACAGCCATTTTTTAAGAGTATATTAGCCCTTATGCATTTAAAAGGCAAATCTTTTGCTCCTCAATGCAAACATGTCTTATCCAGTTTCAACACGCACAGATGATTCAGTAATAATCAAAAGAAAACTTTAATTGCTTAAAAAAAATGTTGCAGAACAATAATTCGAATGGAGAAAGAACTTACTCGTAGAAAGCTTAAAGCGTCCAAGTAAAAGAGAAGAGTATGGAATCTGAGAAAACTGCAAGAAATTAGAGGCTCCGCTCATCATCATCTTCTTTCCTCGATTTCCACTTTCACTTCAATCCAAAAACTGCTTCAATTCCATTATTTTTTTTTTAAAGCCAGGGCTGGAAAATTAGTTCCAGGGCTATTTTAAAGTAATATTCCTGAAATGACAAAAATAACCAAGTTTACTCTTCTTCTTTTTTGGGTCAATAGAGTGATAGACTAATAGTATCTTATCGGCATACAAAACGTTGTCATTTCGATTGTGGGTTCGATTTTCAAGACGTGACACTCTGACCCAACAATCGACTTTTCACCTAATACGTATGAGAGCTTCAACTTTTTTATTTGTATAATATAAGTTGACAATTTTATGTATGGTACAACAAACGGATCAAGTCGCTCTTTATCCAATCAAATTGTTACATATGGATGAGCGAATTACTTGTCAAAAGCGGTTAGTCAAAGAACGATTATCTCTTTTTGTACACATATAAGCCAATCTTGTAGTCTTTAAAGTTATGAAGCTCTTGGTCAGACGTAAACCTTTGCGTGATTTTTCTTCTCTCTTGTTCTTATATAGCTCTTGAATTCCATCGATCTCATGGAAATCGCACAAAATAAAGTTGCGAGTTTTTATTCTACATATTATCTTTATCCGAGTGAAAACCCTTCATTCATATTGGTTCAACCTCCGCTTAATATAATGGACACAAATACGTACGTACGGTCAGGGGCGGATCCAGCCTACCCGGGGGGGTCACGTGACCCCACTCAATTTCTAAAAAAAAAATAATTTTTTTTTAATATTAAAACTATGTAGTTTTGTTGTTAAAAAGTGTCATTTTATCGATAAAAATTGATGTTTTAGACTTCGGTGGCCCACTGGAATTTTTTTGGATAAAAGATATAGTTTTAGACTCAGTGTGACACCAATCGAAATATATTCCCTGGATTCGCTGCATCTGCAGACGGTGCCTAGAGTTGTTCGACATATATGGAATTGGTTTTGAAGAACAAGCTGCATTTCGTAGATGGATCGCTTCCTGCACTTGAGAGAACATAAGGAGCAAAGAACATGTAATTTTTATTTTTTCATCGAAACGAAATTACCTCATTTAGAGAACTATTACCCACACATGCATACGGTGAGACTCGAACCCGTGACCTATTGGTCACAGGAAAAACAATTTTATTAGCACAAAATTGGGTTTGTTACATTATTGACCTGTAGCTCGTAATAATTGTGATTGATCAAATCAAAATTTTTTGCATTTTCTGTTGACATCAAAATGTTGTCATGCATGCACGTTAAGGTTCTATTATTTGAACCTTTTTTTTAACGCACATATCCAAATTATACAATCTACTAGTGATATAGAAACCACTTATTTGCTTATAAAATATGCTTGTAGTGTGTGTATATTTGAACTTACCGTTTCCATTAAACATAAAAGGGTCCTTATTCGGAAGAGAACGTTCGGCACATATAATATCAAATAAATACAGTATTACACGTAAGCCTCTATGACATCGTATCAAATTAAAACAAACGGAAGCCCAAAAAGCTCGGGTAAAACATAAATGTTACTAGAATAGAAACTCGACATACTAAAAGATAGAAAGGTGTCCTACAACAACGAACGTCTTACAAGTACGATGTCTAAAGAAACGTAAACTTGTCTTAAAAGAAACACAACAAATTTTGAATTTAAATGTAACTTAGTCTAGTACAACGTCTCATAGAAAAAGAAATAACAAGAAAGCATCATCATGGCATCATCCACGTCAATCGTCACACTCAAACTCCTCTGCGAGCTCATGGTCAACATGTCCATCTTCACCCCACAATGCATACAAAACAAACATGCAAAGGAGGTAAGTACATATATATGTACTTAACAAGAGTGAGAAGCTAATAAATAATTAACTTTACAACGAAAAGATTCATATAATTAATTAAATTATCTTTATGTGACTGTCACCACTCTAGGTTTTACTTCATGCTCATCAACATGTTGTGACTATTGGTTTCTAGTTTAGCTTATGCTTGTTACATCAGCATTCGAGGGCACTATGCATGGTGTATATCCACCACGAGATATAACTGTGCAACATATTGGTGATCACACCAATAACCACGGGTTGGACCCGATACTGTACACGTTTGGCGAAGTCCCTCCGTACGTAGGATCTCATATGCTTACGGGGTTAAGTTCCTCCGTACGTAGGGCCTAAGAGACTTACGGAGTTATTCACTTTCAAAACGCTAACACATTGCGATATAGACTTGTGCCTTACCGAGAATGGATTGATGTTTAATCTTTTTTACTACACAAGTACGCTTGTTATTAATTGTTAACTAGCCACTAAGTATTTTCGAATAAGCTCCCTCATAACTCCTACTCTCTTACTGAGACCACTAGACACGGAAAAGCCTAGCACATACATAGACATTGATGAATACTAATTCATCAAAGCACAGGCCAATCATACTCTTCCGACGGTCCCGAACTTCAACTCTTAAGAAGAATCCATTCGGTGCCGGAACTAAACGCATCAAAATCTTATTCAAGGCTTGTTCATATTCATTTAGTGTTATTAGATAAAGAAATAACAATTAAAACTGAACTCCGAGCTTAAAACACAACATTTCTCAAAAACAGGGCTCAATGTGCGCACATTCAGCTCAATGCGCACGCATTGAGCATTCTGAACCATTCAAGATGGTTCTGCTTGGGCAATGTGCACGCATTGCCCTCTGATGTGCATACATTTGAAGTTTTGATGAGACTCATGATCTTACGCTTTCACCTAATGTGCACGCATGCACTCGATTCTGAGACTTAAACCATATTTTTTCGCACTTTACGATCTCCAACCAAAACCCAACATCAATTTTACAGTATAAGCAAATGAAGGACACAACTTTTATATAACCAAACATCACATACTTCACTAACAACATGTAGGCATGATTTCCAACATTAAAACCGCACAATCACTCAACCTTATACATCATAAACCTAATTACACATTAGGAAGAGCCTCTCACCTTTTAGCAAGCAAAACCCAATCAAAACTCACAAAGACTTACGCACTTTTCCAAGAAAACCTATTTGATCAACAATCAATGGATATCAAAAGACTCTACGCTATTTAAACTACGATTTGATCCAACCAAAACCATAAATTCGATCAAGAACCAAAAACTAGAGCTTTCATTACCGTTCTCAAAACTCCAACTTTTCTGTATCCACTTGTAGCCCTTCTCCTGCTGAATCCGAATCTTTTTTCCATTCTGAAATCCATCAACTATCTTGTGAGAATATGAAAGAAGTCTCCTTCTTTTCTTGCCTTCTGTTTTCTCTCTATTTTCCTCCCTCACAATTCGAACACTGCCAATGATTTTTTATTTCAGATAACTCCTCTATGAATGGGGAGCTTTATTCCTCCAAACTATCTCCACCATTAATTATCTCCTCTATCAATGGGGAGTTTAATTAATTATATGAACCTTTTCGTTGTAAAGTTAATTATTCATTAGCTTCTCACTCTTACTAAGTACCTATGTACTCACCTCATTTGCATGTTTGTTTTGTATGCATTGTGGGGTGAGAAGTTAAACATGTTGACCATGAGCTCGCAGAGGAGTTTGAGGGTGATGATTGACGTTGATGATGCTTTCTTGTTATTTCTTTTTCTATGAGACGTTGTACTAGACTAAGTTACATTTAAATTCAAAATTTGTTGCGTTTCTTTTAAGACAAGTTTACGTTTCTTTGGACATTGTACTTGTAATACGTTTGTTGTTGTAGGACACATTTCTATCTTTTAGTATGTCGAGTTTTTATTCTAGTAACATTTATGTTTTACCCGAGCTTTTTGGGCTTCCGTTTGCTTTATTTTGATACGATGACGTAGAGGCTTACGTGTAATATTAGATTTATTTGATATTATTCGTGTCGAACGTTCTCTTTCGGATAAGGGCTCGGTATCCGGAAAGCGGGCGTTACTGATTCAGTATCGAGTCGACTATCAAGCGGAATTATCTACTGCGTCTGAGAAGGCGGTGTAAGGATGGAATTTCTAGCACCTTCGATACGATATTGACGATTCTAAGCAGATATTAAGCGATCATGGCGAGGGCCAGAGTCCTTCTTTATACCTTTATATATATATATATATATATATATATATAGAAATCAAGCTTTATTTTAACTCGAGTTTATTGTATTTGTTGATAAACCCAAAAAAATTAGGAGTTGACTCCTGAATATTTTACAGTTTAAAAACCCTAAAACTTGACGTCGTTTCTTGAATTTCTTTTATTTATAATTTAGAGGCTCTACTGTATATCCTGTTATTTGTAGGATGCCAAAATTAATTTAACACAAAAACCAAGCAAACCATTAACGACTCAGTCCCCCACCCACTCACTGAAATTCACGCGTCAAACTTGGACAATTTTCTTTGTTTTTTTATGCAAACATGTCACTCTCCTCACACATTTTTATAAATTTGTTATTACAAACTACTATCTCCGGTCCAAAATATAAGTTATCCTAATTTTTTATATTTTGGTCTCATAATATAAGTCATTCATAATATCAAGAGATAATTAATGAACATTTTTTCTTATCTTACCCTAATTTATATCAATCCAACCATTTTTATTTACTCCATATTTTTTGCATTTATGATAGTCAATGGGTGTATTAGATATTTTATCCATACACTAATTACATTTAATTACTTTCTTAATCAATATGAAAATTCTAGGATGACGTATATTTTGGACCCGATGTAGTATAATAAAAATGTTAAAACAAATGTATAATAACACTTTTTACATTATTAACTATTTTGTGACTTATATCAATTAATGAATCATTCATTAATAATGATACAAAAATGTGACAATCACTTGTTCTGATTATTTATATGTTTTTGTGTGTAGGATGAAAAAGAGTAGAAATATCTGGTTGTATTACATGTTACACTTGGTATAGCAATGTTACAACCGTTGTGTACATTAATATTATCTCTCTCAAAATCTTAAAATTATAGAGATGTACTAGATAATTAATATCTTAAACACTTCAACATGTCCTATCACAGCCTATAACAAGCATGAGCCAACATGACACACATAGGCATATAAATGACACACAGACGAACAAAGGGGCCCAACGAATTAGCATATCTCACGAAAGCTTAAACTTATGGAGAGATAGATAATTAACATCTTAAACACTTCGATATACCCCTTTAGGGTCTATAATAAGCCTGAGCCAAAGACCCGAATTATGTCACGTCAGTGCTTTTCGGCACTGGAAGACTAACATTGAAAGCAAATTAAACTTACATGACTAAAATTGCAACTAAAGCGATAAAAAACAAAACTAATTAAAACGCTAATTACATCAAATTAAATGACTAATTTTGCAATTTATCCAATTTCCATGGCAAATTTTACGGTGGTCCTGGATCATGATGACAGTGATCCGGACCAATATAAATCAGAAAAACACATGACCATTGTGTAAAATATAAATACCTGTGTATTTATTTAATTTGCCTCTTTTAAGAATTCGTATTGAATCATTAGCAGATACATACGTGGTGGTCTGCATCACCATAAAACTACTGAATTTCCATACATGTGTTTTTTTTCTTTCAAGTTTCCCTTTAGGACACATCTCCTGAGTATGAATTCGAAATTGCTAAAACACAAAAATCCAAGCCAGCCATTAACGACTCTTTATTTATTTATTTCTTATTTTATTTTATATATCACTTTCTTAAATTCACACGTCAAACACTCAAAACTTAACCTTATAAATTGAACCTCACACAAACACAAAAATCTCCTCACAAACTCTCTATAAACATGTACATTATTTTCATCACCATCTTTATTCCTACTTTAATTATGAAGTTGGTTTATTTTAAAACCAAGCTTCAAGTCGTAACGTGCTCGGTTGAACCGTCGGATCAGAAGATTTTGCAGTCGTGTCCGGTGTGTCTCGAGGACATCTCCGGTGGCGGAGGCGGCGATGGGAGTTACCGGCGGCTGCCGAGGTGTGGCCATTGTTACCATGTTGAGTGTATAGATGAGTGGTTTGGATATAGTAATAGTACATGTCCTTTGTGTAGAAGTCAAGTTTCTCATGTTCTAAAGCAACAAAATAAAGAGAGCCATTTTTTCTCATTTGTTTTAGGGTTTTTTGAGGATTTTTTGAAGAAGATTTGTTGCCCCCTCAATCAAGATATAACTTTGATGTTGAGAGAAGATATGCAACGGGTTTTCTAAGTTGTTTGACCAAACACTGCCCCCCTTCCCCCACCAAAACCCATGGGAAATATTTTTCATTAAATACTACTTCCGTCCTAAAATATATGTGAATTTAGATTTTTCACACATATTAAAAAATTAGTTAAGCGTCATTAATTTTAATGCTAAGGTTTAGAATAACTTTTGGCTCTCAATAATATTTTAGTTGTATAGTAGTGAAAAGTAGTTGAATGTATAATAAATTAGGAAGTAAAAGGAAAAAAAATGTAATAAATGTTCTATTCGAATTCTAAATGAACGCATATTATGATACAAATTTAAAAGGCTAAACGGAATTATATTTTGAGACGTGTAGTATAAAATACGTACTATTATCTCAATTTTTTTATTTAGAGAATTAAATATAAGGAAATATTTTGGAATATTTTTAAGTAACATGACATCCATAAATTTTTTATAATAAGAATGACAACTTATATAGTTTTTATAGGCTAAATGACAAGAAAAAAAGAAAAAGAAAAAATAGACGCTGCTTCAAAATTTTTTTTTCTCTTTCATCCTCTGTTTTTAAACAATTATATCTTTTGATAGATCTCCAAACACGAGTCTTCAACAGTTTGGGGAATATTTGTATCCACTACTTTCATTTGCTCAACACATGCTTCCCCCTGTGTTGCATGTTCCTCAGCAGGGGTTTGTTCTATTTCACTGATTTTTTTTTTCATGCTCTTCGAATTGAGATTTGGTTCAATATCATTACATTGTTTTTCATGAGATTATCTGTCGAAATTCACTCAGTGAATCCCTCCAGTGAATCCCGAAAAACAGAAAATTTCGAACAACAGTGAATTTCGACAAAGGATTTTTGGAAATCATGTCGGAATATGATGAATGTGGTCTCAAAATAAAAATCATAAACAAATAAAAAATTTGGTGAATTTTTTTTTTCAAAATTAGAGTTCTAGATTGAGAGATATGATTGTTTAAAAAAGATGGTCGAGAGAGAATGTGTATTGATTTTTTTATTTTTTATTTTTGGAAAATAAAAGGCACCAAAATTTATAAAAAAAAGAATAATAGTTTTGTTTTTATGCAAAAGTTTTAAAATCTGTCTTTCTCCTAAATTTTTTTTTTGTTTAAAGCTCCGGTATCCGAAATCCAATGGTCCGACTAATCTGTCATTCTTCTTAACGATAAAATGTTTTTGTCCTTCTCCCTAAATCCTTTTTTTATTATTTGAGCAAAATATCAAAATTACATAAATTAAGTTTGTAACTACCGTAGAGTAGATGACCGGAGAAAACTTTACAAAAACTCAAAGATCTTGAACCGGTTCAAAGATTAAAAAAAGGTCCATGATTACTTGAAGATGTCGGCATATTGATCACACTTGGGTAAAGAGAGAATACAGCAAGGGCTTTTAAATTAGAGTCCAATAAGGTCTAATGAGGCCAAGTCCACTAGGAGTTTAGCACATCTTCTAGGATACTTGGTGATCGATAAAAACATGGGTAGATTCATGAATTTATATCAACGGGATTATAAGAGTCTAAAATTAAATATTTTATCCAGAAATTTGTAATAGTAGAACAACCGGAGTCTAAAACTATACTATTTACGTCTCATAAAAAGTGTTCAGTTTTTGTGACGTACACAGATTAATAAAATAATTAATATGTTGGATTTTAAACTAATTGACATATATGCCCCTATTTCATAATAAATGCTGGTCTTGGAATATGAAAAGTGTATACAAACATTAATGTTGATAGGAGTATGTTTGGCATTGATTTCTAAATGGACACTTTCTATAGGACAATACATTTTAAAAAATTGGACACTTTTTGTGGGACGGAGGTAGTAATTTTTAACGACAAAACGGCAATTTTAACAAGAAAAGAATTCACAAGGCTCAGTGAGGTCATGTGACTCCTTTGAAAGGGTAGATACGCCCCTGATCTCGTGTGTATGCAGGGCCGGGCCTAAGGCGGATTGGTTGAACGGGCCCTTTGTCGGTTGGTGGATCAAAGCGCGACCGATTAGTTGGTTAGGTGATACCGCTGGGTAGTCGAGGTGATACCGTTTTTATATATAGATATATAATAAAATAAAAAAAAAAAAATAAAACAAATCAAAAATATAATATTTTTTTCTACTTGTAACGCGCTGCATCTTTAATTTTTTTATAAATGTTATTTTCTAATCGAATTACGTATATTCTATCGACATATTGAGCCTTTAATTTTTTTTAAACACATTATATTGAGCTGGTTGAGATTGGGCCTATACGATCTTTATTTTCAATAAAATATGTCATTAGGGACCTGCATTGATGGTGGGCCTACGGCGGTCACATGATCAGCATAATGGATGGGGCAACCCGGTGTATATGGCTTAAAAAATTGTTGTTGTGTTGTTTATAATTATGAAAGAAAATAAAAATAACAATGTATTGCTATAAAGGAAAGGAAACGGTCAATGGAAAACGACGTCACTTCATATGGAGTAGGGAAAAGGGAACAATACTTCCTCACTATTCTATCGGGTCGGAATAGAAAGGTCATGTAGGCGAACGATATCGTCTTTTACAATCATTTTATTTTATTTTGTTCTTTTTATATATTATTTTCTTCTACTAATACCCCATTCGTGTATAAAAATGCAGAAGCATATTGGCACTAATGCGTTTTTACTTGAATAACACCCTTATTTCGACCACTCTTGAAATTCTTGTTGCAGACCACCATAATATTTTTATTATTTTTGTAAAACATAACCTCTGTGTCATTGACATTTGTTTTCGGTATGGACGTCACCGACACTGACGTTGGTTTTCAATACCAACGTATGGCACTGATATTATAGTTTTAAATATATCATTGATGAAAAACGTTAGAGCAACTGACATTGTTAGCGAAACAAAACGTCAGTGACATTGACGCACGTACCGTGATGTCGGAAAGCAATTTGGGGTGATGGTAAAGTAAATAAAAAATAATAAAAAAAGTGACAATTGTAAATTTGTGATGCCGAAGCCGCCTAAAAATAAACTAACGGACATAGATATACACCATGTTGCCAAACTAATAACCGGGGATCTACAATTTGTGATGCCGAAGCCGCCTAAAAATAAACTAACGGACATAGATATACACCATGTTGCCAAACTAATAACCGGGGATCAGAGCAGTACGGGTGGACACCGTTTTATCATATCCAAACTAATAATACGAGTGTTTTTTTTTTTTTTCTTCCCTCTAACGGGATTCGAACACTGGTCTCCATGAGACATTATATTCTAGCTCACCACTAGACCGATGCACCTTGTGCATAATACGAGTGTTTTAAAAGAGGGAGGAAAGACAAAATGTTAATGTATTATGATACAATTTTTTTTTTTTTTTTTGCAAGAGCCGTGTTTTTTTTTCTTCATGCGGCATTTGTTTTCTTTAACCTATAAATCTTTTACAACTTGTCATTCTTCCTATCAAAATTATTTGTATATCGTATTCTTAAAAATATTTCTAAATAAAAAGTATCATATATCCTAATTATCTATAAAAGCAGGTGAGATGGGCGGCCAGTGCAGGCTTATGATATAAGAGGCCTCAAACATATTTAATAATAGTGTAATCTAATCTAGTAGATTAGCCTAAACCCCTCTTTATCTGTGGAAAATCAATTTCAAAACACGACGACATAATTAATAGTTTTGTCTCTATTTTAAGAGTTAATGGTTTTCACAACAATGATCAATAATTCAGAACATTGCTCATCAAATCAAATTGGGTATATGAAGCGTGAGAAGCATACCTCAATATCTATTCTACTGTAAACGCATGTGTGAGCAAATAATAATATAAAAAAGTTATAAAAAAACAAAGCATACCTCATTAGAAGCACAATACTACCAACGAATAATTATTAATTTTACCAAGTTACAAAGAAGATCAATATAAATTATATTACTTATTCTAACAATAAAAAAATTATAGTGGTTAACACCATTTTTACAGGAATCATATCACAACAGATATACTATATTCGTGTTTTATTAACGTGGTAAATTTGTATTTAGGTGATTTTATTTTATATATCCCGTGTGATCCAAATATTTTTTTGTTGTTGTTGAGGGACATGTGTTTTCTATGAATCAAATTATATGGATGTATCACTACATAATTTATAGCCGAAGTAGTCTTCGTGTAGCCAATCCGAAAGATGATTAGTTTACTCATAACAATCTGCATAATTTCTACACTCATATCATCTCACTACACATTATTCGTTTGTAAACAATTTATTAAAGAGGATTGAAATGCTCATAACCGTAAAACTATGATAAACTTTTTAAAAGTAATTATGCATGATGTCAAATGAACATTCAATCTACCCAAAGAAAAAAGACAAAAATAATCGATATTACATGAAATTTTTACATAGTGTCTCGAACACCATGTAAGAATTGCCTCAACATATCACAATAGCAACCACTCCCCATTGATAGCTTTTTGGCCAATGAACCATCACCTGATCCATTCTAGTGAAAAATAGAATCATCCCGGCCGCCCCTAATGACAATCAACTCCAATACGTGAATGAGAACATGAGAAGACCAATGGACATCACCATCTCTTCATCCCATTCATTAATGGAACACGATCACAACACATCTGTCCATGGTTCAAGTCCGAAAACAGGTGGCCTAGCAGAAGAGCAAGGAATAACGCCCAACACCAATGTTGTCGTCGTCATCCGACCTCAAAAACACCATCGTCCGCATCATCATCATCATGCTTGGTAGCCTTAGCTAGCATGATCTTCAAGTGAGGAAGCTGGGAATAAATCACCCACTTCACTGCCTATCATTTGTTGATGGCCTTTTTTATGAACTACTAATGTGATTTTCAGGCATGTCGTATCCTTGGATGCCTGAGTCCTCTGAATGAATGAATGTATCCATAAGCACACTATAAACACTATGAAATGTGAAAATGCTCAACGCTTTCAAAAAAATCATGTCTCCAAACCCCCACCTTCCCAATAAACGATTGAAAACAACAAACCTATGCAATCTATCGCTATAAAATTATTTAAGCTTTTGTTCTTAAGCTTTCTCTTATCAAAGAAAAATAAAGGCTAGTACATACCTTCAAGAGCTTTCAAATTGGATGATCGAAAGTAAAGAGGATTAGTGCTCTACAACATGGCCTGAAATCATTGCAAATTATCAATTTTAATGATAAAGAGATTGAAAATATTGGCAAGCACCGATTTTCCTTCTTTTCCAAAGACAAAGATTAATCTAGAGAAAAGATCAAAGAAAAATCATCAGGATTGCTTAATTTGTTGCCAAAAAAGATCAAATGTTTCCCACATGTGTTAACCATACCTGATTCTTGATCTTGACATAGTTTGGTTTTATTTATTTATCGTAGTAATATATAAATTTACCGTTAGACCCTTGTAAAGCAATGACACTAATTAAAAATTTGCCCTAGCTGACCGTTCAGAGCCATGAACTGAATGATATGTTGTATAATATTAAAATTGATACTATAATTGATGATTTTGCATCTAGACATGCACATAGATTTTTTTTAATGATCAATTTGTTTTCTTGTTACTGTATTATGTTATCGATCGGTGTTTCGCAATCTTTTGATGTTGTTGGTTATGTTCGGTAAAAACTAGTTTTAAATTTATAATACCGAAACACCCCAAGTATAAGGATCGTAGTATAGGATGTTAACGGGTCGTCCTAAGGGAGTGGAATGTTTATCGGATCAAGGAACAATTATTCTATCGATTATGTCACAATTATTAACTAAACTAGGGTTTAAACTAAATATGAACAGTAAAAATGACGATGAACAGTAACTTCGATGAATAGTAAATTGGAATCAAATTGATACGAACTATTCGATTTATCAAGTAATTAAAACAACGGCAAGGCAACGGGAATCCACCAATCAACCAACCCAACCCCAACTAGATTGCGCGCTAAAGATACAATTTTTAGAAATGATCAAATCACGAATTCGATTAAATCTCTTTAATCAATTCCTAGGGTTTCGTTTTCTTTTTCAAGTAAAACAAAACGACATGCAAAACACGATCACGAGATTATTTCTAATACTCTTACTCAAATAATTATAAACGATCTCTCGAATTATAATTAAGTGCATCAATTGAAAAGATCACAACTTTGAACAATATTCTCATATAAATTCAAATCAAACGATAGCTCCATCGATCTCTCGATTCAATAAAATATAAACAATATAACAATATCTAATTGATGAAAAACCATAAATTAACTCACTAAAGATGTAGCTAAAAATCCTCTAATTGGTGTGGTTGTTGATTGGTTTCATCCGTTGTCCTACCGCAAGATGCTTAGCCTTCAATCATCTTGAACTCCCAAGCAAGATTGAAAGAACGAAACTCATATTTTTATTTGATGTGGTGCTTTTTACGTGTGTAAAATTACGTGTTCTTTCTCTCCGCATGGATGCTCCTTTTATAGGGATCGTGGCGACATAGGAAGATCTAGAAGATAACGATGCGAAAATCCACCGACTACCGAGCCGACACGTTCGGGTCGACCGAGTGTCATGGCTCGGTCGACCGAGCCTACCAAATGCCCGTGTTCACACCGCGTAGCCGTATAACGTGTCCCCTACTTCACTCTTGCGATCGATCGATTTATCCTCTCTTCAATGCTCCGATTTTCTTCTTTATTTTGAAATCACTTGATTGAATGAGATAAATCTTCTCCATTAATGATATCCCCATGCATATCTTTTAATTTCCTGCAAAATTGTTGTTACACCAAGTCATCGAATAATAATAATAATAAAAATGTGTAACAAAAATAACAATTAAACCCATAATTTCCTCATAATTAAATTATAATTCCTCAATAACCATTATAGGAATTTAACGGTTAAAACACGCTTTTCTCATTTATTTCCCTTAAAAATAAGGTAAATTGTTTAGGGATTAAGCCCGAAAATATAGTAAAATTTACCCTAAACAGGTTACGATTCCGTTGTTTTGTAGTTGTTTGTGATGTTTCTGTTCCACAAATTGTTATTTTCCCTCAATTGATTCAATAATTTTATTGTTTTTGACATTTGTAACATGTTGTTAGATACTAGGATTAGTGTTTTCTTGAACATGGTTTGACTTATGTCACTTGTATATAAATTATTATTTTTCAAAAATAAAAAGTGGGCAATTTCTTCAAATTTTGCCCAGGCCTATTAAATATTGAAGCGACCATCCCTTATGACCATATTTAGTAAATTTTGTTACGTGAATTATACGCCTTTGTATAGGCACGTGTAATGCATTTTTCTTGAAAATGCGATAAATAAATTTGCTTTAAAAATAGAGGGAAGAGCAGAAAGTCTACTTTTTTAGACAAAATGAATAAACTTGACACATTCCTTTTTTAGTTGTAAATAAGACAAAAAATTTTGATTTGACAAAAATATCTCCTTATTATGAAGTAGCGCGACATAGATGTATTACATTCTCCTGCTCTGCTCTTCTTCTTTTTTTTTTTTTCTTTTAACAACGTAACTTTTGACATAAAATTCGATCATCAAAAATTTTTCACCAAAATTCTTGTCTTTTTTTGCTCTTTATTTTGAGATTTCATACGATACCCTTCCGAGCGTAAATTTTGAGAGCGAAAAATATTTGCATTAATCGGAGCGTTTTCTTATGAACGACCGCAACTTTTGATTTTAAACACCGATCATTAAAATTCTTTCACCAAAGTTCATATTTTTTCTCTTCATTTTGATATGTCATATGATACTTTTCGACGTAGTTTTTGAAATCTAAAAAATCGCAAAGATTTACACTAACACAATAATAAAGAATGATAAGATCACAAGATATAGTTTTATTAACAAACACAATAACACCATTTCAATTACCATTACCATTAATAGTATGGGATTAGCCAAAAATCATGGGCTCGACAATAATTTAATCACATTAACACCCAAAAACTTGTGTATTTTCAAATAACACATTCAATCACAATGGAAAAAATTACAACATATATGATAAACAACTTTAACATCAACATATATGATAATTAAGTTACATCAAGAAAAGGATTATCGAAGCACCTAAAAATCATGACAAGGTCGATTGCTACCTTCATCTTCTTCTCCAACTATACACCAAATGGTTTAACATTTTCTCAATAAAGTCAACCTCTACACCAAATGATTTAACATTTGTACCCTATCTTAATTCACAGATTATTACTAAGGAGCATTATCCTCTTCTTGGAACATTAGCTCGTAGATCTCCGCCTTTGGTTTTAATGCGTCGACCTGAGCACCATTACACAATAACTGTAACGGTATCACAATATCAGTATCACAATATTAGTATCACAGTATCAGTATCACAGTATCATAGCTAAAGTAACAAGAGATTCTTGTTTTGACAATTGTGTGAGGATCAACCCTATGAAGGCTTCCAATGCTAAAGTTGTTCTCGAAATTCGAGAATTTGTGAATCATCTCGGCTCCAAATTCCGTTACGCTCGGGTTATTAAATGAATGCACATATGATGCCTTCAATGCCTGTCCTTTGTCTGTCAATATTTAGGCAGCAGAAAAATCTGGCTGGTTGAAAGTAATCCCAACATTGTATTTTGTGAAAGATGAAGAAGCAGTATCAATACAATGCAGTACAATATAATAGATAGATGAGAGTGATGATAAGCCAACGTTGCTTACATAGGTACGTGCTTCTCCTCAGCAAGAATAGCATTGTTCAGTTTAATATCATATCTAAAATTAAACACAAATACAAGCTGTTTCACCAAGCATGCCCACAATGACCAAGAAAATTGTCAATTTATAGAATTTACAGGCACAGTCCTCAAATGCAATTAGAAACAGAAAAATCAAGCCACATAAAGATGAGACTAAATTTGAACGATTCGAAAAGCATTATTGGAAACAATAGAATGATGCATCAAAATCCAAGAAAGAAACTCCAGAGCTAAAGCTGCACCAGAAACCTATGTTTCTCCGGCGGAGCTTGCTGCTCAATTGCAGACGAAGAATCTAGATGCGGTGCCGAATTCTTCGTCTCTAGCTAGCTATGGTGATGGTATGTCCATGGCTCTTCTTTTGTCAATGAATGATGATGATTTCTACTTTGCGTTTGGAGGCAAGTCGGGGTCGGCGGAGGTAGTGAAAGGTACAAGAATACAACGAATATGGTACAGATCACTGAAGGGGTAATTTAGTCCTAATAAAATTATTTTATCCTTATTGCATCTAAAAAATGGAGTGTGGATTAAATATTAATGAAGGGGAAAAAGTGGATTTATACCTAATTTTCTCTTAAAAATATTAATAAAAGATTAAAAATACGTACCGAAGCGTCATAAAAATGGTTGCATTATTATTAATTTTGATAACATCTTGTACGAATAAAACTCATTCATCAATATGAATTGAATCTGATTTAATGGAAATGTCATCACCAGGGTTGTCAACCAAGCTGCCAGCTTAGCGTCTGAAATGCAGGTTCTTTACACCGATAGCGTAACCGATCAGCAAGTTGTTTGGCCAACCACTTAGACAAAGCCTGAGCAAGGAAAGATAAAAATCAACTTTGATGCTTGTCTTATTGAGAGCAAATTATCGGTTGGGGGTCTACTACGCGATAGCGAAAGAAGAATTGTTGGGAGAGATTCTGAAAGCGTGTGAGAATATTTTTCCGCTCTTCAGTTCCATTTCCTTTTTCTTTTGTTAAGAGATCGGGGAATATACCTCACACCTTTTTTGTTGTTGGAAAAGGATATCTTTATTTAAAGCAGATGTGAACAACCCCTACAGTGGCAATACAATGGAGTAACTTTAAGCTAAAGACAACTAGTGCCAAAAAGGAAAAACACAACATGAAAACCAGTTAATCCTCAATCCCCCAAGCCAAGTGGAGATCCTTTGCCCTTTGATTTCCTTTGATATAAAAACTTGTGAAATTGGCCTTTCCAAGTTTGGAGCATGAACAACCTGATTTCGCTAGTACCAAACACCGTGACAGATTTCACGGAACACATAGGGCCAATTGTTAGCCTTTCTGAGATTGCTAACTATCTAGTCTTGTGGCGTAAAATTTGAGAAGGACTCCCAATCAGCAACTGGTACAACGTTTCGCCATATCGAATCGGTCCATGCACAATCACTAAGAGCATGAATTGAAGGATTGTTTCATTGTTGTGATTACAAGAACTACACTCCAGAGTGGAGGCGATATGCCGTTGGTTACCCACCACAAGGCTGTTGTGACAAATTAGCCATAAGAGGAAGTTATAGCTGGTGGATCCTTTTAGGCCCCAGATCAAAGTCCAAGGGTCCTTCTGTTGATTTACTTGAAATCCTATTTGCTAGTTATATGAGCTTTTAACAGTGTACTTTCCTTTTGTAGAAGAGTGCCAAATAATTTCGTCATTAACAACCACGAACCCTTCCTGAAGAACCTTATTGGCCGCACAGATTCCTTTCCAAGTTGTGGAACTATCCAGTTTCGGTTTCTCAAAGGGGCTCCCGTATTTATCGAGGAAAACCGAAACCAAGAGTGAAGAGTCAACCATTAAAAGTTGCCATGTGAGTTTCCCCAATAAATCTACGTTCATTGCCTCAATATTTTTTAATCCAAGTCCACCCGGACTCTTGGTTGGCAAAAGCCGATCCCACGCCCTTGTATGGAGCCTTTGACCATTTTCTTTGCCCCAAAAAAATTGCCGACACACCTTTTCAATAGCACTAGTGAGGGCCTTCGGGAGCTTTGCTGTTTGCATGACATATCGTTGGGAATAAAATGCAAAAGAAATTATTGTTGGAAGTAACGCCCGAAAGACAATTTATGTAATTGTTTTTATAATTATAAATGACAGATTTATTCTCATTTTATTATTTGCTTCGTGCTTATAAGTAATACACTACGGAAAACCCCAAGTCGTATCAAATGTAGCCATCTAACTTAGTGTGTGTCACACGCGAGGATTAAGCTTATGGTGATACACTTGAACTGAAAGTCCGTGGTAAACTTAATCAAAATATGGGGTGTATTGATTAAACCACCATTAATGCGCCCAGAACACTTTATGGTGTGACCGTCCTATCCGGACCATCTACATTGGTTGTCCAAGTGGGGCATTTATATATGATGAGAGTCATATAGGACTGGACCGATTTAATATGAGTTTCTCATATAATTCCGTGATTGAGAAATCTTATTAAATCACAAGATGATCATATATGGATTAACCTTAATCTCAAGTGATTCTGAGACTCTACTTGTTTCATGATAGGGTTTGATGTGTTCGTAAAGGATCGCCAAGAGGCGCGGTCCGAATCACTTTCACATTGGCACTATTCGGAATGAGTGAGAATTGTGTGTCTCATGAGATATGGAATCCATTCCTCCCGCGGGAAGTAGAAAGACAATCCTCTTATTTGTTAATCCTAGAAACTAATCGATCCATGGAGTTCGTATTGGTTATGAACTAATTGATCACTAGTGGGTTAATGGTAAATAAAGATAAGACGTATTGAAGAAGGTTTACAGAAATATTCCCACTTCATTACGGATAGTCTATGGAGGGTTAATTTGTATGTAATTATTAGATCAATGGACACTTATCGACTCGACTCGACGTTTTGAGAATAAGTTATATCTATAATCGATAGAGTTCAGTTTCGGATTTATGGTGGCGTAATTCGGAATCAATAAGTTGAGTGGAAATATTACATTCGATGAATGTTTTATTCATTTTATTGTATTTACTTGGTTATAGAGTACATAATTCCTAAGGGTTCCTCACAATGAAATAGTTGGTCTATTTAATTAATATGAAAATATTATTTATTTGATAAATAATATGTAAAATAGAAAATACATTTTCTATTAAATTGACTAAAAAAGGTGGCGCCCATTTAGGATAAATTTGGGAAAAGAAATTTTTTTAGATTATGTCACATGTGTAATTAATTAATTATCTATTTGTTGGATGATTAATGGAAAAATTAAGAGATTGATTTTTTGAGAATTATCTCTTATTTCAGAAAGCAAAAATATCTTTTCCTTATGAGAATAGGTTTTGTGGTGTGAAAATGATAACTCTCTTGTTTAGTTATTTTCTTATATAAAGAGAGTTCTCCTAAAGACAAAAAGACACATTAATATGGCGCCAACATCAAATTAAAAGAAGAAAAATTAATTTATCATTCTAGTCATTAAGAGAAGAAAAAATCTAGGATTTTTCTTGTGCATATTCGAGGAGGTTCTATGGCGAGGATCGACGTCAACCAGTCGTCGCTAGGAGATACAATCCGGAAGACTACGGCTTCTCCCTTATGTCGATTTACGGTCTCTCTCCGGTTTAGGTAAATCTACTAACCTTCTTGTAGTTATTAATTATTTATGCGAATCGAATCGTGGTAAAATCGCATACGAATTTAATTCGTAGTTTCCGCTGTGCATGATCGAGCGTCTCGATCGGTGCTGAGAATCAGATCTGACGATCTAATTATGGATCGGATCCGGATTCGGGTTTCTGTATATCCAGCAATTATGTGCCGGGAGAATGAATGCACTTACTAAAGCAGGAAAGACGATCCTTATTAAAAGTTCTCTCTCAACGCATCCGCACGCCTTTCAGCTAGACAACGTTTCTCATTGCTTTCTTTTAAATAGTAGGGTCCCAACCCACCTTTGGATATACTTGATGCTTGCGCGATTGATATCAGTTTAATAAATACATTGTTCCTTAAATAAAAAAAAGCAATTTTTGAGTCTCTTCCTTGCCCACCAGAAAATTTGAATAAGAGACGTGTCGTGAAATTTTTTTCTTGAAAAATTCGGGATTTAAATTATACAGACTAGTTTTTTAAGACAATGATAAAACATGAATTTTCGCAAACAATTGGAATCGGTATGTGAAACGCTGGAGTATTTTTAAATGAATATGTTCATACGTGAATAATTAATGACGAAAAACTGGGATTTAAACTATACAGGCTAATATTTAACATTAAAAAAAAAAAGAAGAGGCATGAACAATTGAAATCCGTGCAAGAAACACGAGCTTTTCTTTTAATAGATTCGTTTGGACGTGAATGATGCACAAATTTATTAACTCCACAACGAAATAAGTGAACCAAAAACTAAACGCATGAATAATTGGAAAAATGATTTGTTTAGTGGACATTCAGGTCTATCACTAATCACTAGCCGCCACCTCCCTCTTCAATATCCTCACCGGAAAACCCCCTTCCATTTTCGAGGTCAGCGGCGACACATACACCGGCTCCACCCCTTCATCCATCGCAGGGACCACTTTGAACCGCCGCAAGACACCAGCAACCACCCTCTTCATTTGAAGAAAAGCCATGTCCTTCCCAAGACAAATTCTTGGCCCACCTTGAAAAACCGGGTAAGTATATGCGTCTCGTGCTACAAACCTCCAATTTCCCCCCTCCTCTCTCTCTAACCACCTTTCAGGCCGAAACTCCGCCCAATCCGACCCCCAAATCTTTTCCGCCCTACCCATTGCATATGGATGATAAGTCACCCTATCTCCTTTCTTCATAAAAGTTCCTTCTGGTAATACATCATTCTCTACGGCTTCTTTCGTGTCCACAGGGACCGGTGGATAGAGCCTCATGCTTTCACAGAGTGAAGCATGAGTATAAATCATGTCCTTCACTTCCTCATAAACCGGAGCTTCGGATTTCTCTATGATTTCAGACACAACATTCTTTTCGATTTCTGGGTGGTTAGAGAGTAACCAAAAGAACCACGTCAATGCAGCTGACGTTGAATCTCGGCCTGCCAATACAAAGCTAATTATAATATCCGTGACAAGATCCTCGGAAATCCCTAAACACAAAAACCGAGACAAAATATCAACCGAATTGATGGTTGATTTTTCATCAAGTTCTTGCTTTTTTTCTTTAATTACTTTTTTAGCAAAACCACGAACTAAATTCAGAGAATCTTTCAACTTTCTCTCTGATCCTAGGTTTAAATACCGCTTGATTTTCCAAATTATCGGAAGAGGCGCATTAATTCTTTCTACAGTAAGCCGGGTTGCATCTTCAAAGGCTACCGCGAATTGGGCTTCTGGAAGTGACGGTAATAAACAAGCAGGATCATACCCGAAAGAAATTTTACACACATTATCAAAAGCTAACCTTTGAAGTATGTCTTGAAAATCAAGAACGTTTCCATTTAAAGCAGCCGAGGTTAAGATCGGAATTAACCGTTCAGAAATTTCGGTATCAACTACAACCTCCACGAATCTACGGAGAGACTTTGTACTAAATTCATTGCTTGAAATTTGTCTCTGAAATTTCCAACTTTCACCATTTGCATTAAAAATACCATCACCAAGAAAATCAGACAAACTCGAACGTAAGATAAGCCCCTTTTGATAAATATCAAACTTTGTCTTGAGAATGTGTTCTACGACTTTTGGATTCGCAGTGACGATGTGGCGGTGGCCAAGAGGGCGGTGAAGAGTGAACGTTAAACTCGGCGAGCTTAAAACAATGTCTGATGTCCATTGAATCCGACGGTCCTTATTGGCTACGATTGAAAAAAGGGAACCAATCAAAGGGTATGATCTGGGAGCATTTGGGTTGTTGTTGTTGAGGGAATTCTTTTGAGTTACTAATTTGAGGCTAATGAAGAAGAAACAAAGCAAAGGAATTATTAGGCAAAGTAAAAGGGAAATTGAAGGTTGCAGCAGCAAGTCAAGATCACTCAACATTGTGAATAATTAATGCACAAGCTAAGGAAAGGATATATTTAGGGTTTTCAAGAGATCGAGAGATAAAGATCCAGTTTTTGCTTGTGTTGTTATTCCCAATTTATAAGAAATTCAAATAGTACATTACATTTCGGAAAGAACAATTCGTTTTTCTCTAATCAATAAATTAAAGTCAAAGGAAGTGCCAGCCTGCAATTTGAAGGTCTCCGTGCACAGAACATGCAGAAGGTCTAGTTGCACCATATGTCATTCCGTTCATTGAATTTCTTCTTCTCTTTTCAGGGCTTAGATCGAGATAGATAAACGGATATAACGGAGTCCAATAACCATATATGGATGTAGGAAACGCTCTTGAGACTTCTCCCGCTATTCAGGTATTCTGATCTATTAGTTGATTTCTTCCACTTATTCAGATATTCTAAATCTATCGTTCTTCTTTTCAATAGACACACACACTTGAGGCAAATGTGTGCGTGCGTAATATTAAATGACATTCATATTCATAGCTCTTAATAGGCTAATACTACCATATAGTTGAACCGCAATGAATAGTATCTTAAAACAATTTTGCTTTTGTTTATTTAAGGGTTTAAAGCGAACATTTTATTTACTGCAATCTGCGGAACAAGGAAGAATTACATGATTAGGGGGAGAAGAACCACATTCCACATTGCCTACAAAACGAAGACCCTCCCTACCTAAATGATGAGCATGAAGGTTTTCTTGCCTTTTGACAAAAGTGAAAGAAACCGTAACAAAACAATATATATAAAAGGCGATGACAATAAATCATGATGCAACCAATGGTCGAGAGATATTTCTTACAGTTGGAGATCTTTGAAAAGTTGTTAGGGAATCTCCTTTCAAAAACCACTCTAAAGACACCCCACGTGATTGCATAAAATATTGCATGGTAAATGGTCAGAGCCTCACCAACAATTATGTCAAATCATCCTTCTAGCCTTTTTGAGAATCTATTGAGAATTTTCTTGCTCTGATTTCGAATGAGTCCCCCCTGTTGGATAATTAATCTAACATTGGACTTATATATGAAATAATTATTTGTCATAGACTGTCGATATATATTAGCTCGAAATAAAAGTGATCTAATTCGGTTTACGGTTATTGGGCTTTGATGTATCATTAGGATGTGGACCTTTTATGTGTAGAGACTAAGGGGTAATTTTTATTTCGTTGATGGGTAGAATTGGAAATACCTAAAATATAATTATCTATATAAAGGGGCCATGGTCCCTATGTCACACAATATTCTTTTCTCTTCTGTCGTCCATCATCAGAGAGATTACAGAGAGTTTCAAAAAGGTTCTCTAAATGGTTCCAGAAAGTGTGTAGATCTAGAAGACTGGATCCTACGAAAGATCTGCAACACTACGATTCAGGTATGCATCCGTTTCGTACTTTAGATTTTTGATAGTTTGACATATATAAACGATCCTGGATTAAAGTGATTGTTAGGAAATCTACGCGGGAACGCAGCGGAATTCAAAAATTTGATTTCCTTTTACCCAAGATCGACTTCGTTTAAGCAATAAACAAACGAGTTAGTAGACGGTGGTTACCTTGGTTGATCTAAAAGATCGACGCTTTGACCGTCCCAGGAGAGTAGTTCGCATAGAGCCGCCAAGTGTTCGGCCTCTACCGCTAGTCCACACTGAACGACTGCCGGAATCCCATCATGGATTGCTATTGGAAAACTCCGGTTGCTAGACCGCCCTTTTCCCTTCTCTCCAACTCTACATAGGATGCTCTCTATTTTACACAAAAACTATGAGCTCTTGCAATTGTGTTATATAAAAGAGCTTGACACCCACCTCCTATTTATAGTAGAAGTGGCGCCCAAGTAGAGTAAAGCGAAGAAAACCTTTCCCAATAAAATAAGGAAAATATAATAGATTGATTTATCTCATTTATTATAATATCTCATATTAAATAAATCTAGGATATTGTCAATATGTTATATTGAATATTTCCAAGATATTGTCAATATCTAATATTGACTATCTTTATTTTATTACCATAAATCAATTTACACATGTGTATATATCACATATATAAATTACAAGTATAAATCTATACGCATATATGTATATTGCGTGTGCACTCATGTATATCACAAATATACACCACACGCATATACCAAATATATATATGCACAAATATCTAATATTATTTTATTTTATTAATATCTAATATTAATAATAGGTAATATCATTAATTAAATTGCACAATCCAAGTGTATCTTATACACTCCAAAATTGCGCCACCTTTAGCCAATAAATTGGCATCCGGAATATTCTTTAATTAATCAATATAATTAATATCTTGTATTTAATTTATTCATAATAAATAAATACCACCATATTAATTTACCACTATAACCTTTATAGTCTCGAGATAAACTTTCCTTATTTGGTTATCATCTATAACCACATTTTAATCCGGCTAGATGTTCTTATGTGTGTGACCCGATAGGATTCCGAATATGTTGGCCGTAGACACAAAGTGCAAATTACGAAAATGCCCTTCATGCCTAACGATCACGGGATAGCGTGCAGCAACACACCGTGACCCCAATCATCGGAAGAGTCAAATGCAATGACTACTACCTTTCATGTGAAACAATTACCGTGTAACTTACAATCCTATCGCTGTAATAATATCCATACGGTCGTTAGTCGAGTGTCAAAACATCAACGACCGTATCTTATAATCTGGATATCATGCTCTCTCGAAGTAACTCGTTTACTCCCACTTTGCAAAGATTCACGAGAGTAAGACATTCCTTATAAGAAGGCCATTTCGGATATTCGATCCCAATCATAGGATACGCGATTCCCGGACGACCAATCATGTATACTCCGCATGCTTCAGTATCATACCCAATCACTACCGCATGATCGCCCCGTGGCTAGGGGAAACCTCAATAGTGTCAAAGCATGACAATCCACACCGTGATGCCATGAAGACTCCGGTCAAAAGGATAATTACACAACCGCCACATAGTGTGACACTTATCCGTGTAAGTGGGTCAGTCTAACGTACGCATTCTCTAATACACGCCCACGTCATACCCAAGTGTCTCTACACGATGAAGACGAGATCTATCTACGCCCTTAAAGACGAAGACATCTAATACGTGCTAGCCTGTTCATACTATCAATGCCCTGTTTAATAGTACATCGGCTAGAGACATTTAAGTATCAAACTTATTAAAGTGATTAGAGATCTCATCAACCATAATCGCTTTATCATGGTTTCTCTATCACGATTTAATACTAAGGACGTCATCATATAACAATTCATAATTGGTTCTTCAAAAAAAAACATATATATGACAACAGAAAAGCCATTTAATATATATATAAACATAAAGAAATGGTAGAAATGATCCGACCCGGTCGGATCCGGCCCAACCCGATTAGGTTTAGGACACTATTTCAACAATCTCCCACTTGGCCTAAAACCAATCACTCGCACACACAAGACCAAGTTGACACAAGAATCTCATGCAATACTCGCAACCAGCCCTAGCCATAAACGGATCGCTATCCGTGGGGACTCAGACTATCTTCATATCATGTTCCATATGATCAAGTCAAAGGAACGCCTCAACACACACATGAATCTCTCGGCGAGACCCTAGTCCTTGCTTCAAGCAATGAATCCACTTACTATATCGGCTATATAGAAAAGGTGGAAGAACCGTATAAGGTTCATGAATGAACCTTCAGATCCATGTATCTTGCTCATTTGCGCCTCTAAGGCACTCTTGTGTTTTGGCCTAGTTGTAGAATTTCTGATGACCCATAGCTAAGAACATTTCCACTCATCGTATCACTTAATCAAAGTGATGCAAACCAGCATAAGTAGCTCCCACTCGCCTTCATAAGACTCAGGATCTACGTCTGTATATCTACATTTATTTAATTCCAAGTTTCAATAAACTAGGATACTTTCCTTAACTTGTTTAAGGATATTCTCGACATTCACAGATTTACTTTCATACTTGCTCATGACTATTCATGGACTATGAACATCCGGCATTATTCTTATGATGGTTTCTATTGCGATGTGAAGAAACCTTCCATAAGCATCATCTTTCACCTTACCTTTAGGACGAACGTCCTAACATAGATAGATCTTGAGAACACTGGCTAGCAGTATCCCCGTCGCGATCTATGCTAAACTCCTTTTAGCATCACATCTATATAGGTAAACTATAATCTAACAGCAGTTAAATCTATCACTATAGATTCTTATTTCTAAAAATAAGAACTGCCAATCCAAGTGCTTTCGTAAAGACCTTGAACTACCAAACATTAATTGACTGTGACATGGGGTGATAATTCTCGAGATAGATACCTAATACCTTGCTCAAAAAATCGTAACACACTCCCACTATCCATCTTTCACATGGGCATATCCTTCTTTTGACTAATCAAACTCCTTTGATTATCAAACAAAGAAATCGTCTAGAGAAACTTATTTGAGTCCATAAATGGATCTCGCAGGCTTACATATCATGTCATTGTCTATGAACATCGAGTTGTCTGCCCAACGTCTTCAACACTATCATATAGCCATGATACGAAGTTATAACAAGTATTATCTGAATAGAAATGGGCTCAGCCTTACGGGGACATTCCTACAGGTAAGACAAACTAAGTTCACAACCTGGTTGTCCCTGATAGAATGTAATTCAGATATTATGGCTCCTGGCCATATCTCTCAATCTTGCCTTTCAAACATTCCTTCATAAGTCGTGAGATATTCATTCTTCAAGATGAACATACCATCAGCCCTTTCAGGCTTGAGGTTATCTACAGACTTACAGAACTTTTGTGTGCACTGAGCAGTGTTTTACACCTCATCGCTAGCTATCGGCGTCTGCTCACGCGTTCAATGGTTGAATGTATCTTTGTGGTTCTCAAACTCTTTTGAGATCGATTACTCCCTACTGTTTCTTTTGGAAGAAACACTTCCTTCAGAAGACAGCATGTTTGGAGACAAACATTTTGCTCCGCGGACAAGTAAATAATGTCCAGCGTGCTAGCTAAGATATGCCACAAAGTTGCATATGTCGTACTAGGCTCCAAGCCTTTCTGACTTTGCCTATGACAATTTCAAATTATCGGCTAGGATAGATTCGACATTATCCTCTTCCATACCTAATATGGAATTTATTCAACCTTTATTCTTCGGAACTTGGTTAAGTATAAGGGCACTATCCCGAAACGGGTAAGGGATACTTCGCATGGCTTGCGTCACACCTTTATCATATAAAGTGTTGTTGCCATTTTGGGAACACAATCTAATTGCGTATCCCAAAGATGGTATCCTTCAAGGGAGAATCTTATTCCTTTTCAGACGACTTCTGAAACACCCTTCAGGTACTAATTACTTCAATCCAATTGAAGATTAATTCCTAAGTAGCTCATCAATCTCATATTCGTACTAGCTCAAACTTTTCGGGCTTCCGAATTATGCACTTCACTGAGTACACTTGACTATTTCTAAAAATAGTCATAGAGATTTAACGAACAATTATTTGTGGCATTAATTGTCACAAGCCAACAAACATCGATATGTTTAGGCTTCAGACAATTTTTCTAGATTTTTACAACCTTTTCGAAAAAGGGTATTTTAGTCATCTTTAGGTAAGATACGTATTACCCACATGATTCATAATCATATGGTTCAACATCATCAGAATGACGTTTAATTACACGCTTCCCTCCCAGAGAGACTATGTCTAGAACAACCACAAATGTTAAGGATAACAGCCACACAAATATTTAGTTGAGATCTAATCACATATATCAACTATAAAGTGACTTCAATCTAGTATGTTAGATTCGGCGACCATCCAACTTTATTGGAATAACATTTATTCTTTACAATTGAATATGTCTACTAAATCCTAACAAATAACTGAAAACATATTCTTCATAAGAACCGGAACATAATAAAGTTTATTTAGTTCCCTTATCAGTTTACTAGATCCAGAATGTGGTAAGTATTACAACATTTGCTTCACCTTCCATATCTGTATTTAATCTTTCTAATTTAATCACACTCGTAAGATATCATATATCTAAGAGTTGACTTGAACTTAGATAGATTTATCTCAACAGACTTGCCTATAATAGAAACTTCAATAAGTTCTCTATTTAAGCACATGCCCTAACTTTCCTTTTCAACCCTTTTAAGCACTTGAAAAATGTTTCTTAGTGTAGTCTTCATAAGACTTAAGAAAGATCACAAGAGCTATGTCTTTGATTTCCTTTCATAAAGAAAATCTAATGTTTATTAAATAGTTTATTTAACCTTTCGAATCGTATTCAAAACATTGACTATTTAATTAACCTTTAAGCAATGATAGAATTAAGTCGATACTTAAATCTTACAATTTTGAAAACAACCTTTTCAAAATTAAACGTGGTCATTCTTATCCAACGATTGAATTAATTGTCATCGTATGGTGAATGATCATCTTGGATCGTATCCAATTTATGACTAATTCATTGAAACTTATTTCAAATGTTTTAATCATATCATGAGCTTCGCTTTCATTAATAATTAAAGTCTCGAGCACTTTGCATCCATTATGTAATCTCCTTGTCTATAACTACTATAACGGGATTGCTCATGTCATTGCTTATTTTAAAAGGATTAAAATTTCTTAACCATATTTGAGAACATTTCTCAAAATTAACAGTCGTAATTTGGTTTTACGAATCGTGAATCAAACATAAATATAAAGTCTGCTAAAACTACAACATAAAATGAAAATAAATGAGTGTTGTTGTTTATACACGCAAAATCAAAAATGGTCTTTTGGTTTATGATTTTGCTCCCACTAGTCAACTACTCCCAATTGACTTTCAAGAATCTTTCGAAATTCTTTAGTGGCCAAGATCCCATCTGGTTACCCCGATTCCCGATGAGGGCCGATCAACCGGAATAATTCGAAAGGTATGTAACTCTTACCAATCATATCTCTATGTGACTCTTGGTGGCTGACTAGTCAACTCTTTGACAATTCACATCTTTATGTGGTAGTCAACCCTTGCCTCTAGAGAATAAGGCGGTCCTGGCGAGGGCCAATCACGCAATACTCTAGTCAAGTCATAACCCAATATTCGCGAGATCTCATACGATCATATCTCAATAACGACGATATACCCGTGGTAGGTCAACTCCCGGCGAGGCCGATCAGTTGGATCCGAACAAAGGCTCTTCACCGTCGCTATAATATTGGGAGACAATTTTCGACTTGATTTTTGTTGTGGAAGTATTTACGTAAATTAATTCACTTAATTAATTTTAATTATGGTCTCATCAAATATATCTATCTTATAGACATACATCCTACACATTTATCTAGATCGTGCCTAGTCATGCATCTATCGTATCACATAAAATAAATACAAGCACAAAATAAATAAGTGCGTAAAGTAACCAGTATAATCATGGATTTTTTCTAGAGTGCGGTTTGAATACAAACCGATTGAAACCGCTGGTCACAATCTAAAGGTATTCTGCAACCGCCAATAGGAACTTTAATGCTCCATTCTCCAATGGGATCTTTATTTTCTTCTTTCTTTGGTCTTCATCTTCTGCTCCATTTTTGTTACATTTAATTCTATCTAATAAAATAAATACACCCGCCGAACACGGGAGGAGCTAACGGGAATGTGATAAATGCAGAAAATAAACTAGGTCACGTTCTTCATAACGGCCTAGGACAATTTTTAAACCAACAGAAAATTTAAATCATTCACATCTATCCTATCGGTCGAGTCCATGATCAATCGGGGTCCATATAATCATATTATATCTACTATATCTAATCCATACAATAAAATCTTATGAAAAAGATAAAATTAAAAATTAACTACTTGCGTCTTAATTAATCAATTAACATTTAATCTATTAAATAATTTTATCCAATCAATTAACTAATTAACATTTAATTAATTAAATGATTTTAATCGAAATAAAATTAACGATTAATTTTAAATCGATTTTAATTTCAATTTTAATTAATTAGAATTATTCCAAAAATAAATCAAAATTAAAATTATTTCTCTTTTGTTTCTTTCCTTTTGATTCGTAATCAAAGGGATGTCTTTGGTTTCTAAACCAAATTTGGCTTAGGCTCGCCACTTTCCAAAATCAAAATTTTGGAAGTGGCACAAGCTAAGCCTTTTACAAATCAAATATTTGGAAAGGGCTTGAGCTTATTCCAAATCAAATATTTGGAAAGGCCAAATAATTTTGGTTTAAGCGCCATTTTCCAAAATCAAAATTTTGGAAGTGGCGCAGCCAGACCTTTTCCCAAATCAAATATTTGGAAAGGGCGCAAGCTTTATTCCAAAACAAAGTTTGGAAAGACCATTATTATTTTATCGCCATGTGGCATCCCAATGGCCAAACTATTTGAACCATTGGTTAGCCACACACGACACAACTAAACAAAGGAGATATCAATCACAACTATGAACCATATTGAATCACAAAATACACAAAACAAAAATTTGGAGATCCATGAAGATTGACCGGCCGACTACCGCCGGCAAGTAGCCTGCCGCCGCCGCGCCGCCGCCGCCGCCGCCGATGGCCAAGCACCACCAGATCTCGCTTTTTTTCTCTTTCTTTTCATGTATCAATTTTGTAAATCAAAAATCTTTCATCTTTTAATTACGTGATTTAAAGCGATAAAATTAACTACGATAATAACATGCTTATTGCTTAAGCTCAAGCTCTCTCGATACCACTGTTAGGAAATCTACGCTGGGAACGCAGTGAATTCAAAATTTGATTTCCTTTTACCCAAGATCGACTTCGTTTAAGCAATAAACAAACGAGTTAGTAGACGGTGGTTACCTTGGTTGATCTAAAAGATCGACGCTTTGACCGTCTAAGGAGAGTAGTAGTTGCATAGAGCCGCCCAAGTGTTCGGCCTCTACCGCTAGTCCACACGAGCGACCCGCGGAATCCCATCATGGATTGCTATTGGAAAACTCCGGTTGCTAGACCGGCCCTCTTCCCTTCTCTCCAACTCTCTATAGGATGCTCTCTATTTTACACAAAAACTATGAGCTCTTGCAATTGTGTTATATAAAAGAGCTTGACACCCACCTCCTATTTATAGTAGAAGTGGCGCCCCAAGTAGAGTAGAAACGAAGAAAACCTTTCCCAATAAAATAAGGAAAATATAATAGATTGATTTATCTCATTTATTATAATATCTCATATTAAATAAATCTAGGATATTGTCAATATGTTATATTGAATATTTCAAGATATTGTCAATATCTAATATTGACTATCTTTATTTTATTACTATAAATCAATTCTGGTGTGTGTATATATCACATATATAAATTACAAGTATAAATCTATATGCATATATGTATATTGCGTGTGCACTCATGTATATCACAAATATACACCACACATATATACCAAATATATATATGCACAAATATCTAATATTATTTTATTTTATTAATATCTAATATTAATAATAGGTAATATCATTAATTAAATTGCACAATCCAAGTATATCTTATACACTCCAAAATTGCATACCTTTAGCCAATAAATTGGCATCGGAATATTCTTTAATTAATCAATATAATTAATATCTTGTATTTAATTTATTCATAATAAATAAATACCACCATATTAATTTACCACTATAACCTTTATAGTCTCGAGATAAACTTTCCTTATTTGGTTATCATCTATAACCACATTTTAATCCGGCTAGATGTTCTTATGTGTGTGACCCGATAGGATTCCGAATATGTTGGCCGTAGACACAAAGTGCAAATTACGAAAATGCCCTTCATGCCTAACGATCACGGGATAGCGTCAGCAACACACCGTGACCCCAATCATCGGAAGAGTCAAATGCAATGACTACTACCTTTCATGTGAAAGCGATTACCGTGTAACTTACAATCCTATCATTTGTAATAATATCCATACGGTCGTTAGTCGAGTGTCAAAACATCAACGACCGTATCTTATAATCGGATATCATGCTCTCTCGAAGTAACTCGTTTACTCCCACTTTGCAAAGATTCACGAGAGTAAGACATTCCTTATAAGAAGGCCATTTCGGATATTCGATCCCAATCATAGGATACGCGATTCCCGGACGACCAATCATGTATACTCCGCGATGCTTGAGTATCATACCCAATCACTACCGCATGATCGCCCCGTGGCTAGGGGAAACCTCAATAGTGTCAAAGCATGACAATCCACACCGTGATGCCATGAAGACTCGGTCAAAGGATAATTACACAACCGCCACATAGTGTGACACTTATCCGTGTAAGTGGGGTCGATCCCTAACGTCACGCATTTCTAATACACGTCCACGTCACGGTCCAAGTGTCTCTACACTTCGATAGAGCGAGATCTATCTCGCCCTTAAGGCAGAAGACATCTAATACGTGCTAGCACATTTCATACTATCAATGCCCTGTTTAATAGTACATCAGCCTAGAGACATTTAAGTATCAAACTTATTAAAGTGATTAGAGATCTCATCAACCATAATCGCCTATCATGGTTTCTCTATCACAGTTTAATACTAAGGACGTCATCATATAACAATTCATAATTGGTTCTTCAAAAAAAACATATATATGACAACAGAAAAGCCATTTAATATATATATAAACATAAAGAAATGGTAGAAATGATCCGACCCGGTCGGATCCGGTCCAACCCGATTAGGTTTAGGACACTATTTCAACAGTGATTACATCACATTCGGTTAGATCCAACAAGTGGTATCAGAGCGAATTATGTTAGATTATCGAGAATCTCATCCGGTTCCTTTTTTGTATTTGACTCTGGATTAATGACAAACAAAAACAAAAAAAAAAAAGTTACTTTTCTTGTTAAAACGATGTTGTCGATTCCATTACATGATTGCCGAGATAATTACATCTGGTAAATTAAGAATGATTAATATTAGCGGCACACAATATCCATGATTTGGTTTTTAGATAGTTGCGGTAGTTGAATTGTTCTGATAGATGAATACTACCTCCGTCCCACAAAAAGTGTCCATTTTTTGTTGGATACGGAGATTAAGGGAATAATTAATGTGTTGTATTTTAAGAATGAATAGACAAATATACCCTTAACTAATCATAAATGCTTGTTTTGGAATATGAAAGGATTATGGAAAATTAAATGTTAAAATAGGGGTATGATTGGAAAAAAATGTATTTAATGATGTATTGGAAATTTAAATAAATACTTTTTATGGAACAATTCATTTTTCCGTTATGGACACTTTTTATGGAACGGAGGTAGTACATACCTTTGGTTGTCAGCCATATACTACTTGCTAAAGCATATCAGATTATTAAGGTGTTGAGTTTCGCCGTAATCTTTTTTTGGGAATTAAAAAAAAGGAAGGAATTGAAATTCGTTTCTCTTACAAGAAACCGGACTTTGGTTAAATGTGTACTATCTCCGTTCCACAAAAAGTATCCATAACGGAAAAATGAATTGTCCCATAAAAAGTGTCCATTTAAATTTCCAATACATCATTAAATACATTTTTTTCAATTATACCCCTATTTTAACATTTAATTTTCCATAATCCTTTCATATTCCAAAACAAGCATTTATGATTAGTTAAGGGTATATTTGTCTATTCATTCTTAAAATACAACACATTAATTATTTCTTTAATCTCCGTGTCCAACAAAAAGTGGACACTTTTTGTAGGACGGAGGTAGTATTTGATATGTTCTTCAGAAACGGCGCATTATCTTGGCATACAGAATATTGATCTAGGGTTCAACTTATTTATTTATTGGCACGGACGTTTAAGTTCAAAAATAAATTTTCAAAAAAAAAAAAAAAAAAAGGGGCCGGCCCAACACTAAGGCCAATGAGACGGTGGTCTTAGGCCCAACGGTGTCCGGAGGTCCAAAAAGAAATTTTGTGTATATTCAATCTGATCCAACATAATATAATGTGTTTTTTTTTTATTTGAATTGATAAAGGCCCAAAAAAAATTTACTCGAACCGATAAAGGCCCAAAAAAAATTATGTGGCGTAATTCGAATCGATAAGTATGAAATTTCGAACTAAAAAATTTAAGGGTTTATTACTTAAAAGTATACTTTTTTAGACTTAATGGCCGGTGAGGACACAAAAGAATCTGTTGGACTTATAAGGACATAATATATCTACATGTACCAAAATACCCCTATACAAAAATTCAGTCTCCTTTTCGAATTCTGCGTCCAATAAGAAGATGGAAACCATCGGTCCGCCTGCCTTCTCCTCCCTTCTCGCCCAATCGACGGAAAAAATGATCTCGACGGTGAATGTTTGTTCGTAATGTCGCTGACCATTCTTTGGTCGCCGACGATCAGCATCGGTTTCTTCTCCTTCCGGCGGTCGATCTCTTAATCATGACCTTTGCCAGGACGGATTCTTAAACTGACACCTGCTTTGATTTCTCCGCCTCTTATGCTCTTCCATCACCGTTAATTCCTCTTTTGTTTTACTTCGTACAAGTATTATAACCATTTGATTTCTGTTTTGCGTTTATTTTTTCAATTTTGATCTCAATGTTTCTTTAAGTTAAATTTGACGCTTCGCTTGCCTGATCTAAAATTTGATTCATGCTTTGTAGCTCAAATTTCTTCCTCATCTACATGTTCAGTCTCTATTAATCGACGGGTGTTAGCTGAAGCTCAAAGGATTAAACCTATTGGAAAATCAGTCTCCTTTGCAGATAATGTGCAAATTTTGGCTGCGGGTAATCAATTACGGAGCAATTCAACTGGTCAGAGTTCGGTGAATTCGGGGTCAGTTGGTTCAGAGACTTCAACGGCTGCAAATTTGGGGAATACTCAGCTTTTGGATAAAGAAAACCAAGTTCAGAATAATTCGACAAGTCCAAATTCTGGGAATTTTGGGTTTGTTGGTACAGAGTCTTCCATGGCTTCAAACTTGAAGAATTCACAGGTAATTGCTGCTACTATCGCCTCTATTGTCCCTACTTCTGTTGATGTTTCTGTTTGGCATTGCCTACATGGCGGGACGAATTTGTGATAATGGTTCCTACATGGCGGGACGAATCTGTGATAAGCTTACCTCTGCTATCCTTTATGCAGGCCTTGGGCCTGAGGTTGAATGGTCAGTCTTGAAAACAATAGGTCGTGGTGGTGGCGGTGCTGTGGTTGAGGCGCCAAATAATTTACTAGCAATTTGGAATGTAGCAACAAAATTTGGATTGGAAGCAAAATAGAAAAGTCTTGTATTTTGTTGAATTCGATTGAAGAAGCAAAATCAAAGAAAAAAGAAAAGCGGGATTCAAGCAATTTCTCTCAAATGTGTTGCATTTATTTGCCAATCGTATACGATGTTTCTTGGTAGCAGAACCAATTTAATTTTCTGAAAAACAATCGTCTTCTTATGAGTTCAAATTTTGTTCCATACTTCCGAACTCATCCAAAATCGATGCATTTTGGTGGATCAATTTACCCCTACGTTCTTGTTTCATCATCACTTGCTTCGGCGTTCGTGTCCGAATGCTCTTACCGCCATACACATGTTGTTTCGGTTCTAGTTACGCTTCGTGTATTATGTTAAGTCAGCTATTACCCAGTTGGCTGTTAGTGCCATTGCTATTGCTTCTGGAGCTTGTCTTTCTACCAAAGTTGATTTTTTGTGGCCTAAAGTGAATGAGCGACCTGGTTAGTTTCTTTTGAATGAAACACTTGAGTGTGATAACTGATAATTCTCTTCCAAATGATTTCACTTGGTTGTTTTCATGAAACTTGAACTGTAGATGCTTTGGTGTATTATGTTTTACTTTTTATTGAATTGAAGCTGTTAAATGAATTTACTTCTTTCTGAATATAAGATTGAAATAGGGAATCTTTATTTGCAACACATTCAAATTATCTCGACACCACATGAAACCATATTTAAGTTTATCTAATATGAAGTGACATTGATGTCACTGCAGATGTCACTGCATACATTAGACAACCAATGAAGTGACATTGATGTCACTGCATATGTCACTGCATATGTTAGCCAACTAATGAAGTGACATTGATGTCACTGCATATGTCACTGCATACATCGCGGTGTCTCTGCATCGTGGTGTCTCTGCATCAGAGGTGGTCCCTGTATGCATCGGGGTGGTCAATGCATCGTGGTGTCTCTGCATCGCGGTATCACTTCATTGATGTCTCTGCATCGAGGTTGGTCACTGCATCGCGGTGTCTCTGCATCGCCGTGTCATTTCATTGGGGTGTCTTTGCATCACGGTGTCGCTTCATCGCCCTGTCTCTACATCATGGTGTCAATTCATTGCGGTGACAGCGTGATGAAGTGATAACGCGATGAAGTGACACCGCATCGCGATGTCTGCGCATCGCGGTGTCACTTCATTGATGTCTCTCTGATCGGGGTGGTCAGCTGCGTGATCGCGGTGTCACGCCATTCGCGGTGTCTCTCGCATCATGGTGTCGCTTCATCGCCGTGTCTCTACATCGCGGTGTCACTTCATTGCGGTGTCTCTACATCGCGATGGTCATCGCATCGGGCGTCGCGGTGGTCAATGGATCTAGCGCGGTCAATGCATAGTGGTGTCACTTCATTGAGGCATATCTGCATCGCGGGTGGTCACTACGTCGCTGTATCACTTCATCGATGTGTCTCTGCAATGCGGTGTCTCTGCATCACGGTGTCTCTGCATTGGGGGTGGTCACTGCATCGCGGTGTCACTTCATTGTGATGTCTCTGCATCACGGTGTCTCTGCATCACGGTGTCGCTTCATCGCCGTGTCTCTACATCACGGTGTCACTTCATCGTGGTGTCTCTGCATCGCGATGGTCATCGCATCGGGCGTCGCGGTGGTCAATGCATAAGGATGGTCATTGCATCGAGGTTGTCAATGCATCGAGGTGGTCAATGCGTAGCGGTGGTCATTGAATCGCGGTGGTCAATGTATCGGGTGGTCATTCGCGTGGTCAATACATCAGTTTAAAAAAAAAAAAAAAAAAACTGAACGCCTGTATAAAAATAAAAATAATAAATAAAAAAATTTAAAAAAAAAACACAAACACATGCAGCGTGTGTTAAAAAAATAAAAAATAAAAGACAAAAAAAACAACATTCAGCATCTCTATCCAAATGAAAAAGAAAAACAAAACAAAAAAATCACAAACATTCTCCGTGCGTGCCATTCTTTTTCTTCTTTTTTTTTTTTTTTTTTTTTTTTAAAGAGTATTTGAGTCTATCTATCTAATTTGTGCCCTTATAAGTTCAATGATTATTTTTGTCCTTATAAGTCAATAAGTCGTTTTTATGTCTTTTAGTGCTTTTGCCCAAAATTTAATTCGACGACTTACTTTTGTTTCAAAAAAATTACAAGGCCGGCCCTGAAAAAAAGGATAAGAAACCTATTAAGTTGAATTTTCATAAAATATTCTGATGTGTTTGGGGCTGATTTCGATCCATTAAGAGAAAATAATATTAATAAGAATAAGGAAATAGTTTGTTTTCTTGTGCTGTTATTAGGCTAGAGCTTTTATTTATTAATTGATCTATATAATGTATTATGGTAATATTTGAATAAATAAAACCCAATTTTGATAGAGTTTTTTTGAGTAATGATAAAAGACAACAAAATTACACAACGGACGCCACAACACGATCTCTCACCCTTGATTTTCATTGGGTCCACATCACAATCAATTAACACTCATCAAAATCAGGGTGGAAGATCGTATTTGTGGCATCATTTGTGTAATTTTGTTAATGTCTATCATTACTCATCTTTTTTTTAAAGGGGTAATACAAAAAAAATCAAACATTGATATATTGCGGAATATGTATTTATTATGTCTCTAAGTGGATTTGTTGAAGCGATATGTCGCCAAAGGCTACGTGGAAATGGATTCACAATGGGATGTAAAATAGTTTGTGTTTTTATAAGTTCATGCGGATGGTATTCGGCCTAAAAGAATGATATTATTTGGCAGAATTATAAATACACATGTGGTGATAAATATGTGATAATTATTCGGCTTCCATGTGAGTAATAGATACAGTCCAAAGTTTGGTATATTATTTTACATGATTTATTGTCAGTGTTTGATTACTATGCCAAAATGTCAATTACGAGTTAGTATTATCGTCCAAAGATGAGATACTAATGTCGTGCCGGCATTTTGTGATGAGAAAATATATCATAAATTTGTTTCATTTTGGATATTCTTTAGATCTTATATATGTGAGGTTAAGGTCAATTATGTTGTTATCTGTATTTACTTTTAAGTTCTGCTTTAAAGTATATCTGCTCATTGAAGCATTATATTCCTCCGATATTTGGCTATCATTTCAAGAGTTAGAATGAACAAGTTTGTTCTTGTAATTGGTATTATGGATCTAGACTCGACATTTATGTATGATCCTCTTAAACCTCTCAATTAGGATAGTAAAGTCAAACATATTTGTATTTTGGGAGTGAGAGTGATCAAACAGGTTGAGTCCAGTGATCATGTAGGAAGTCAATCTATATACTCTTAGAAATTGCATAAAGACCATGGTGACCAATAAGGAATTTTTGTGTTTAATGAAATTGCACCATGTCCAGGAAGAGTAGGCGTGACATGCCTTGTCTTGTCTAAGCTAGTCTCTATAAGGTACGAGGGCTAATGCAACACAAGGGGCACACTCTGGAAATGGCTGATTTCCAAATTTCAGGTCCGTGATTTGGATATCTGTGATGGCCTTTTGGTCCAATTTAACATTCTTCATGCACAACATGGTAAATTAAATGTTAGTTAATATGACATAAGGAAAAATGGGAGTTGAAAAAAATGATTTCCCACTAGGTGCAAGAAGTCGAATGATTGGAATATAGGCAACCAAAATGTGCTAAATATGGTCACCATTAAAGGTAAGGGAACAATAAAATTTAATTTTAAGTAAGCTGCTAGCATTTAGCACTAGGGGCGAAAGTGACAACATAAGGATATTGGTTGTATTTTATGCCAATAGGTAGGTACACAATGAAAGATTGCTTGTAGTGTCGTGCTAAGTGAGCAAATAAAGTTTAGTTTTCCGTTTGGGTTTGTTAAGGGGTTGAGTTGATTTATGTGCCTGAACACACTTGGTGGATAGATTCTGATGCAACTATTCACTTGAGCGTGTATATGCAGAGTAACTAGCATTATCGATCATCAGTTGATGTTGAAAGATACATCTTTGTGGGTGATGCTAATGCAGTAAAGTATCAAACTATTCGGACACTGGATTGTTACCGAAGACTGAACATTTTCTAGACTTGGAAAAGACTTATCAGGCCATCTTTATGGCGGAATTCGGCTTTTCATTTCTTGATTGGACAAATCAGGACATTCTTGTTCAATTAAGGATGATACCTTTAGTCTTTTCTACTATTCAGGTCAAATATGTTCTAATCATTTGGATTCTAGTGATAATCTACATTTGGTGGATACTGTTGTATCCTTAATAAAACTCTGCATTTATTTTTCATGGCACAAGTCAAAGTCAACTAATGATGGTTCTTATATGGTTTGGCATTAGCAATTTAAGGAAAAATTCTCGAAAGAGAATATAAAGGCTTGCGCCAGATGGAACATTTGATCCTCTTGATATGTCAGATGATCTTGTCTGAGTAGGTTGTATTAAGGGGTAACAAACCAACATTAAGAGATTAGGTATTTGATTCTCTAAGGACATCTTAGAATTGACATATAAGGTCAATTGCTGACTATTCCGTATGGTATCTTGGGATGGTCAGCAATGTAAAATATCAAATTCATAGATGATTATTCGAGATTCAATAATCTAATGGTAGTCTTTGAAATTAAAGTTAGCAACTTTCATACAAAATAAATACCCACTACAATGATAATCAAAACCCCATATGAAATATGGACTAGGAAGACCAGTATTCGTGTAATCATATTGGAGGTTTTCCAACAAAGGTTAGGCCATATAAGTTTCAAGGAAAGAAATTGGACTTTGGTTAATTGTTATGTTATATGGTGTTTTAAGAGATCCAGGGTTTTAAATTCTATGGCTCTACTTCCATTTTCAATAGACGGGATCAACAAGGTTCCTTGAGGATATTGAGTTTGGGGGGAAGATAAGGTATGGAATATTGCCTTTAAAGAAGAGCCTACCGTTGACTCTCCCTACAGTGGCAGTTGGTAACAATTTGTTTTTCCCAAATGGGATGTATACTATTGCCAAATACAGTTTATGACAATATTCTTGAGCTTCCAATTAGGCAACCTCAACATCCTCAAGAACATATATAAATGCAACATGAGCATATGAGGCACCACATGAGAAATCAGTGACACCGCAACTTAGGAACTCCACTAGAGAATTGAGGTCAACAATTAAGTATGATTATATTGTTTACCTCTTTAAGCATAAGGATCCTGGCATTATGGAGAACGATCCGGTTACCGTTCCCCAAGCCATGGAAAGCTCTAAGTCTCATAAGTGGACTAAGGTTATGCAATATGAGATGAAGTCCATAAAGGACAATGGCATTTAGGATCTTCTACCATTTTCAGAAGGATCGAAACTCATTGGTTGTAGATGGACATTTTAGACCAAGAGGGATTCAGATGGTAATGTGGAAAAATATGAGGTTTGTCTTGTCATTAAGGGCTTTACTCACATACGGTTAGATCCAACGCCCCCACCCTAGACTTTCCGTCTCCAAATGCTACATACATTAAATTTAAGAATATCGCTTGTCAAGGGAATCCATTGAGTACAATTTGCAAAAGCATTTGCACAAAAGAGGACTTTTGAACACCGTGATAATACTAGCTTCGCCCATGGATTTTAGAATAGTGGAATTAAGATGAACATCTTACTGTAAAAGACCCAACCACACCTCAATTTTCAGATGTTCCCGGTCACTGTGTTAATGTAGTTTTTTTTAATATTAACACAATATGGAATTTATACACACATATTTATTTCTTGAATATGTAATGACTATCGTTTAGTAGTACTTGGTTTCTTTACTCTTAAGAGCAATTGCATTAGAATCTGAAAATGATGTTAAATCTGTAATTTACAGATTTAACCATTCAGATTTATCTTAAAATTATAGTGCACTAGAATCTGTTGTATAGATCTGTAACACCAGATTCTGTGAAGGAAGCTGTATATCTACCGCAATATTGGACGATCTGTTCTGTAAACATCCGTCCTTTTTTTCCCCCTCGATAGCTTATCTTTTGGCACTGTTCCTTTCTTGACTTTTCTTAGTTAGTTTTTTCTTTTCTTTTCTTGTTATTTCATTTGATGAAAGTAATAACAAGCTTCATGTTTATTTTTTCCTTTTATTTCATTAAGCTTTTCTGATATGTTCATTTTGAGTATAAAATTCTGATATTGCTTTTATGGTACATACACACACACACACACACACATATATATATATATATGAAAACGGTTAGCAACTCCTGCCTCAGTTGGGATTAGACCCAACTGCTGCGGACCTACTAACTAAAACTAACAGGGATATACACAGAATCATGAAGGCGGTCAAAGCTTGATTTTCTGACCCTCGGTAAATTGGGGGCAACCCACAATAAAACTGGCTCAGAATTTCTTATTTTTATATATATATATATATATATATATATATATATATATATATATATATATATATATATATATATATATATATATATATATATTAATTTTGTATAAATTATAATAGAGATTCTGATGCAGTTGATTATCTATAGAGATCCTGTAAAATGGGGAAAAAAGTGATGTTGAGTCTGTAAAATAGAGAATCTGTTATAAGACACTGATACGAATGTTCTAAAGCAAGCCCTTATAAGCGCAATTTGATTTTAAAATTAGCTTAGATAGCATTTGAATTCTTTGAGATCTTCAAGTTAATTTACACTCCACCTTTACATGCTTTGCTAAATCAAATGATACCTCAACATTATGAGTGTTTATTATCACTTCAATTTCTAAATATTCAGTATTTCAAGGTTGAGCTAAATGTGTTTAGGAACCCCTGAACTATATTTATTCAAATGCCTCCTAATTAGTAATCCCATTATTTCATAGGCACATGGTTTGTCCTTTACTTGACCATGATATTCCATTTCACCCCTAAGATCTAATCTAGAATAGTTTAATAAAGTCAATGTCATACTTCCATTTAATAACCACGCTTGTCGTCCTTCCATACAAAACTCCATTCGTCCCAAAATATAAGTCATCATAGAATTTTCACACAGATTAAGAAATTGTTATATATCATCAATGTATGACTAAAAAGCCTAATATACCCTTTGACTATCATAAATACAACAATTGTATAGTGGTCGGATGGTTATAAGGTGTAAGATGTGGAAAAATATTAATAAATACTCCTTTGATATTGTGAATGACTTATATTGTGGGACAAAATAAAAAAACTAGAATAACTTATATTTCGTGACGGAGGGAGTAATAATCATGCATAGTGTGAGATCTAATTAATGTAAGTCAATGGTGTTGGAAAAAATGGTTTATTGTTAAAATGACAATTTGAATATTAAAATATGTCTCTCCTCTTAGAGTGAGAGTCATCGTCTCTCTGCCTGAGAGTTCCTTTTTACTCTTTCTCTTAAATTTATGTTCTTCAAAATCTTCTCTCTTCTGCATGCCTGCCTTCTTTGAATCTTCTTTGCAATCAGTTTTCAGCATTCAACTCCCACTGTTCTGTTCTTGTTTGCGATGGAAGACAATCTTGAGCACTGTTTTAAAATTTTTAATTTCTCAGAAATTGAAAGCTGTGGAGTCGTCTTGCCCTCTGAAGTCACAAAATCTGCAGAAACTGAATGTCTAAAGAGTATAGTTATCAAAGTTTTCTCAGACAAGCCTGTAAATTTCAAAGGAATGGAAAATATTCTCAAGTTAATATGGGATTTTACGGGAGGTTTCACTCTCAAAGGCATTGGATTCAATAAATTTCAGGTCTTTTTTACTCTTGCAGAAGATGTAGACAGAGTTATGGAAGGATGTCCATGGTTCTATGAAAATTACCTCATGGTGATTAAGAGATGGAGAAAAGGGATAGAGGCCGACAATCAAGCTCTTAATTTTGGGCCTATCTGGATTCAGCTATGGAACCTTCGTGCTGAATGGAGCTCAAGAGAGGCTGCTAAGCACATCTGTTCAACTTTTGGAAAGGTAATTGATGTCAAAACACCTGCTTTCACCAACATGCAAAGTAATTTTATAAGATGCCTGGTTGAAATAGACATTACCAAGCCCCTCCTCCGAGGTACTTTTGCTATGCAAGATGGAGAGAAAACTTGGGTAGATTTCAGATATGAAAACCTGGCTTTCTTCTGTTTTTACTGTGGGGTCATAGGTCATGCATCTCGTTCCTGTCGGTCCAGAGGTCTAGATTTGGAGAGAGATATCCATAAAGATGATCAGTTTGGAATTTGGCTGAGAGCATCTACTGGGAAAGAGCCTGTAATAAAAGACAAACCTGGCAAAAAACAAGTTAGGAGCATGCCTGAAAAAGTAAGTGTTATTAGGGAAAATCTCTCAGTGGAAAAGCAAGACATGGAGCAGGGGCAATCCTCGGTTTCTAACCCTTCAGTAGAAGCTGCATGCAACATAAAATTATCTGATTTACTCATTAATATGCTAAATTTGACTGATACTGTTAGGCATCAAGCAAGTACAACTCTTATAGGTCAGCTAAATACCCAGAAAGGACCTCTATTGGGCCAACCGCTTCTTGGATGGCCAAGTGCTATATCCATTTCCGAAATTGTTGATGAGCAGAGGAGCACTACAGAGAAACAATCAGCCCAGGATCTAAGTTTGCCTTCACGCTATGGAGAAGAAATGAATGACTCTACTGAGGTAACCATTGAAGCAGTGACTGAAGCACAAGATGGTGTTCAGATGCTGGACTTACATTTAGACTCTCAAACAAATGAGAATAACACCCAGACAGAAAGCATAATGGAAGCAGCATTTCAGAGTGAAAACTCTCAAGCAAGTGAAACAGGCACTGGAGACTCTAGCTCACAGGTTCCAGGCTCCCAAGTTTCAAGGACAGGAGAACATGAAGGTCATGGAGGTAATAATTTTATTAGAATCCATATGGACCGGGATGATGCAGCAAGAAGCTTCGTGTGTAAAGAAAGCTTTCAAACCTGTTTTGTTTTGGTAATGACATCTCTATTGAACCTGATTTAAAAAAGTTATGCATTGGTGATGGGGTGGAGGCAGCCAGCCCTAAGTGGCTCCCACCGCCCAAATGAGGACATTGGTGTGGAATTGCCAAGGGTTGGGGGGATCCTTGGCAATTTCCCAACTTGAGGAGGCATGTAGACTCCACTCCCCAGATGTTATCTTTTTGTGTGAAACTAAAAACAAGTCTCAGATTATCAGGAAGGTGTGTAATAAAATCAAGTTCTATGACTTTTGTGCTGTTGATCCTGTGGGATTTTCTGGTGGTATGGCAATGTTGTGGCAACATGGTATTCCTGTTCTCACTGTCCTTTCTACTCATTGCTCTATAGAACTTCAGATAGATGACCAAGACTCAAGTACTACTTGGTGGCTAGTGGTCTATGCTAGTCCAAACCCTATTGCTAGAAGAAGTTCTTTGGTCTTTTTGGCTACAAGAATGACCACTTGGGGAAACCATTTTGTTCTTGCTGGAGATTTTAATGATTTACTTTCTGCAAATGAAAAGCTAGGGGGTACCCAGAGATCTGAAAACTCTTTCCGAGATTTCAGAAATTTTGTGGCTGACAATGAGCTGGTGGACCTTGGCTTTAAAGGTCAGTTTTGGACATGGAAAAAAACAAATGGGGGCAAAGTTACTACTCTAGAAAGGTTAGACCGTTTTCTCTCATCCAATGATTGGAAAGAATTATTTCCTGACTTCTCTTGTACACACTTTTACACATTTGCTTCTGATCATTGCATGCTTTTGGGGGATACCTGTCCAGTTAACCAAAAAAATCATAGATCTTTTGTGTTTGATCAAAGATGGATAGACATGAATGGTTTTCATGATGCTGTTTCTTCTGGATGGAATTCGAATTTTATGGGGTCAAGAATGTATATTTTTTTGCAGAAGATAAAGGCAGTTAGCGTGAATATTTTAAAATGGAAAGGGAGGAAAGATCTTAATGCTGCTAACAAGATTAGGGGTCTTAAAGCACAACTCAATAGTCTTTTGCCACAGTGCACTAATCCTTCTTCTCCTGTTTTCCCCAAAGTTATTAGTCTACAAAATGAATTAAATGAGGCTTTTGATCAGGAGGAGAAATTTTGGGCACAGAAAGCTAGGATATCCTGGCTAAGGGAGGGGGATAAGAACACCAGATTTTTCCATGCCTATGTGTCAAATAGGAGGAGGAAAAATTTCATTTCCTCTTTAAAATGTGTTAATTCACCTCACTGGTGTAATTCCATTGATGAGATGTCTAAAGAATTTGAGTCTTATTTCTCTTCCCTTTTCTCATCTTCAGGTGATTTTGCTCAGCTGGACAGGTTTTTTGGAAGGATGGATAGCAGAGTTACTGTAAATATGAATCAAGCACTTATGCTCCCCATTACTGAAATGGAAGTCAAGAAGGCTGATTTTGATATGAAAACTCACTCTGCTCCTGGTCCAGATGGTATGACTCCTATCTTTTATAAAAAATATTACCACTTAATAAAGCACGACCTTCTAAATATGGTTCAGGGTTTCTTTCAATCGGGTAGGATGTTAAAAGAAATTAATCATACTTGCATTGCTCTTATCCCAAAACACCCCCATTCTTTTGAGGTTACTCATTTTAGACCAATAAGTCTTTGTAATGTCTCCTATAGGATTTTATCTAAGATCTTGGCTAACAGAATGAAGGAAATAATGCCTCATTGCATTAGTCATAATCAATCTGCTTTTGTACCAGGGAGATTCATTACAGATAACTATATTTTGGCTCATGAATCACTTAACTATGGCAGCATCATAAAAGCAAGAAAAATAGTTTTATGGCTCTTAAACTTGACATGGCCAAGGCCTTTGATAGGGTTGAATGGCCTTTTATTGGTTATGTAATGAAAAAACTTGGTTTTTGCTCAGATTGGATTGACAGAATAATGGAATGTATTTCCACCGTCTCTTTCTCCTTCATAATAAATGGTTGTAGAACGGGATGTGTCTGCCCCTCTCGAGGCATAACACAGGGAGATCCTCTGTCTCCTTACCTCTTTATTTTGTGTGCTGAGGGTTTGAGCATGCTCCTTAATAATGCTGAAAAGGAGGGTTTCATTCAGGGGGTTAAAATTAGCAGAAATAGTCCTTCTATTTCACATTTTTTTTTTTGCGGATGATAGTCTACTTTTCTGTAATGCTGATACCTTTCAGGCTCAATACCTATCAAATATCCTGAAAGTTTACCAGGATTGTTCTGGGCAACAAGTCAGTATCCAAAAGTCTAGTATTTATTTTAGCAATAGTGTGAAAGATAGCCTGAAATCCCAGATCATTTTATATTTCCCGGGCATTCTACCTGCTTCTCACACTAAATATTTGGGGCTTCCACTATTCCTTGGGAGATCAAAAAAGGAAGTTTTTTCTTACCTAAAGGACAGAGTCTCAAAGAAACTCACTTCTTGGAAAAACAGGCTCTTAAGTCAGGGGGGAAAGGAAATAATGCTCAAATCTGTGATTACCATGCTCACCTCCTATCCCATGTCTGTTCTAAAAATTCCCAAAGGATTATGTAATGATCTTGCAGCTCTAATGGCCAAATTTTGGTGGAGTAAAGATCCTGATGCTAATAGAGGGATGCACTGGCTTAAGTGGAAGAAGCTGTGTCTAATGAAGGGTCTAGGAGGGCTGGGCTTTAGAGATTTAGAGGCCCTAAATTTTGCCTATCTGGCTAGACAGATTTGGAGGCTTATTAATAACCGGGACTCGCTTGTTTCTCGGGTTTTAAAAGCTAGATACTTTCCTTTTTCTTCTCTCCTTGAAGCTAACTCTACTACGGTAGTTCTTATTTTGGAAGGGCATTTTATGCCGCCTTACTTTCTTCAAGTCGAGGAGTTCTTTGGTCTATTGGAAATGGAGAGGATGTCAAAATCTGGGAAGACAATTGGCTCCCAGAAAATCCTAATTTTAAACCCCTTTCTCCTTATAAGCCAACTCCTAACACCTTTTGGGTTAGTGATTTGATAGAAAATGGAGTCTGGAATGAGGGAAAGCCGAGACAAGTTTTTTGGCCAGTAGATGTTCACCAAATCCTTGCTTTACCCACTAGTGTCTGTCATAATAAGGATGTTCTTTTCTGGAGACTTTCCCCTAATGGTTCCTTCACTCTCAAATCTGCTTATAGTTTTTATTTTGAAAAATTAAATCCAAGGCTTTTTCCTGATGCTAATTCTAATACCTCTAATGCATTGCCTAATGCTAATACTAAATTCTAGAAGCTTTTATGGGCTCTTTCTATACCTAATAAGGTTAAGCACTTCTGGTGGAAATGTTTGAAAGGCATCCTACCTTGTAAAGCCAATATAGTTAACAGAATTTCTTTTACTATTATGTCCACCTCTTGCAATTTTTGTGGTGCCTCTATGGAAACAGCAGAACATATTTTTGTGGCTTGCCCTCGAGCTAAGGAAATTTGGGACCTACTTCCTACTAAGTGGCCCCAATTTGGGGATGCCTCATTTGATTTATTTTCTTGGTGGAATGATTTAACTCAAAACAACAATTTCCAAAGTATTAAACAACATGTGCAATTTACTATTTTGGCTTTTTGGGGCATCTGGAAAGCTAGAAATAACTGGTTCTTTAACAGGGACCTTGATGATCCTAAAGATGTTGCTTTTAATATTGAGAAAGAATGTAGAGATTTCACCTGTGTTAATGCTCATCGGCAGCTTGATGACTCTCTTGTTGATCACTGCACAACAAATATTACTCATGCTACCCATAATGATAGTTTTGTGCTTCATACAGATGCTGCTTGGATTTCGGCTGCCCTACCTGCTGGTGGAGGGGTTGCAATTTTTGACAAAAATTATAATTTAGTGGAAATCTGGGGAAGATCTTTCAGCAATTTTGGATCAGCCTTAAGATCGGAGGCGGAAGTGGTGCGATGGGCCTTGCTTCAAGCGAAGAGCAGAAATTGGAAGAAACTTGTGTTTTAGACTGATTCTCTGGTGCTAACTCAAATGGTTACTGGGATTGCCACTCCAACTCCGGATTTGTGGGCGATTGTAGCTGACATAAGGCTCCTTTTGGATGAACTAGAATCTAGTAAACTTTGTTATCTCAGTAGAAAGTATAATTTGCTAAGTCATCAAATTGCTAATTTTGCTAAGAAACTTAATAATCCAGTGGCATGGACTGGATTTTTCCCCCATTGGGTCCTTTCGGCTCTGAAGGATGAGGAGGCGGCTAGGTTTTTCCGGTGTTCTTGATTTTTTGTATGAAATGTTTCGTTTCGGAAAAAAAAATTTAAATATACACAGAGGACAGTGAAATATTTTTTTGGGTAAAAAGGACATGTCCTTATTCCACTGTGACTCAAATTATTTTGTATTCAGCTACAAAAACGAATATATTTTTTGATCTGATTCGAAAGATGATATTTCTTTCATCATATTTTTCCTTTTTTCGTCATCTTTATTTAGACATCTCAGTTGATATTTTTTCAACGTTATTTTTTTGGTCATTTTTGTAAAAAAAACACATAAATAGTGGAAAAGTGAAACATTAGATTTGAGGTCAGTTATACTGCAGCAAACAGTGGATTTGGGGTTATAAACAGTGGATAATGGCATTCGTAGCAGAAACCCTATATGGTGCCCTATCCCTAAAATGAAGATAAAAAAATAGAGTTTACCCCAAAATAGCTTCCACAGCAGAGTCCCTATCCCTATTTATTTTTAGGGATATGAACAGTGTATCCCTACTTGTGGGGATGCACTATTCACGTCCCTAAACATATTTAATTATCAAAAATTATAGGGATAGAGATGTTGCTAGATTGAAATAATAAATATTTAATGTGTATGAATAGGGTTGTGAGGTAGAATATATATTATTTAATATTATTTGAAATGTTATAGGGATAATGATAGTGATGCTGCTATGGAGTATTTTGAATTGAGATGTTGTAAAATAGGGATATGTATTATTTTATATAATTTTAGGGATAAAAAATGGTGCACCTGATAAGAGTGCCCTTACTCAATTTATATTTCCACTGTCCCGATTCCCATTTTTCCTCTCTTTTTTGTCCTTTTAAACCACTCCCCCAGTAAAAATAACCCAACTTATTCCCTTAAATACTTGACATATTTTTTTCCCTTATTTATTTTATTTTTATATTATTCGGTGGGCTCCACAAAGGAGTGATCCACCCAACAAATCTCCCCCTCACGACATTGTGGAGGAATTCGTCATTCCCACAATAGAACGACATATCTCAAGTTTCCCCCTTGTCAACATTTTTGTCAACATATCCACACCATTGTCATCCGTGTGCACTTTTTCAAGTGCTAGCAACTTCAACTCCAACACATCCCAAATCCAATGATATCGAACATCAATGCGCTTGGTCCTAGAATGAAAAGCTACATTCTTACCAAGATGAATAGCACTCTGGCTATCACAAAGCAACACATGCTAATCTTGCTTCAAACCAAGCTCTTAGAGAAACTTCTTCATCCACAACAACTCTTTACACGCTTCAGTTGCTGCAATATACTCAGCTTCAGTAGTTGAAAGTGCAACAAATTTTTGCAACCTCGATTGTCATGACACAGGTCCCCCTGCAAATTTAACCAAATGTCCTGAAGTAAACTTGTAAGAATCAACATCTCCTGCCATATCAGAATCCTTGAAACCAACCAACACAGGTTTTTCACCACCAAAAGTAAGGCATAAATCCTTAGTACCCCTGAGATATCTCATAATCCATTTCACAGCATTCCAATGCTCTCTAATAGGATTAGAAAGAAAATGACCGTCTTTACCAACTGCATAAGCTATGTCTGGTCTATTACATACCATGACATACATCAAACTACCCACTGCTGAAGCATACGGGACCTTCTGCATCTTTTCCTTTTCATCATCGCTATAAGGAGACTGTTTGATACTCAACTTGAAATGAGATGCAAGCGGACTGGACACTACTTTAGCATCACTCATGCTAAATCTCTGAAGCACCTTCTTTATGTACTTCTCTTGTGACAAATAAATTTTCCTGGCCTTTCTGTCACGAGTAATTTGCATCCCCAAAATATGCTTTGCATGGCCCAAGTTTTTCATGGCAAAAGACTTACTCAACTGCTGCTTCAACCTTTCAATCCTTGAAGCATTCTTGCCAACAATCAAAATATCATCAACATAGAGTAAAAGAATGATAAAATTATCCTCTGAGAATCTTCTAATAATCATGCAATAATCTGAAGAAGTTTTCCGGTACCCCGGCTCCCTCATGACAGACTCAAATTTCTTATACCACTGTCTAGGCGCTTGCTTCAACCCATAAAGACTCTTCTTCAACTTGCACACAAGATCCTCATTTCCTTTCACTTGAAAACCCTCTGGTTGCTCCTTGTAGATGTTTTCTTCCAAATCACCATGAAGAAAACCTGTTTTAACATCCATCTGCTCAACCTCCAAATCAAGACTAGCGGCCAAGCCAAGAACAGTCCGGATAGAAGACATTTTCACAACAGGAGAGAAAATATCACCAAAACCAATGCTCTTTTTCTGACCAAAAACTTTGACTACTAATCTTGACTTATATCGAGATGTAGAATTACTGTCTTTGTTCTTAATTCTGGAGACCCACTTATTTTTCAAAGCTTTCTCCCCCTTAGGCAATTTCACCAACTCATATGTGTGATTGTCATGCAAAGACTTCATCTCGTCTTTCATAGCATCAAGCCAATTATCTTTATGTTCATCATCCATGGCCTCCTCAAAATATTCTGGCTCCCCACTGTCAGAGATCAAAACATACTCAGTCACTGGATACCCATTAGAAGGGTGTCTCTCTCTAGTTGACCTCTTGGGAATAACTGGTGGAGCCTCATCTGGTACTGGTTCCACAATCATATCATCATCAATGTTATGATCAAACTGAACTGCATCAGCTACAACATCTTGCTGATTACCCTGGTCATCAACTGCACCATGCTCCTCTAAGGGTGTAAGAGAAATTATCTCCAAGTCAGTTGAACCATCACTGGCCTGAGGTGTTGAACTCAGATTTTTATCAACATCCTGCAAAGTCTCATTCTCTGAAAACACAACATCTCGGCTTCTTATCACTTTCTTGTCAACAGGGTCATAAAATTGGTACCCAAACTCATCTTGACCATAACCCAGAAAAAACATTGTTTAGTCTTAGCATCAAGCTTAGACCTCTCATCTTTAGGAATGTGAACATAAGCTTTACAACCAAAAACACGTAAATAATGGTAAGATACATCCTTACTTGACCATACCTTCTATGGAACATCATTCTACAAAGGAACACATGGAGACAGATTTAGTACATGAACCACTGTACTCAAAGCTTCACCCCATAAGGATTTAGGCAATACGTCTTGTGAAAGCAAACATGTGACTCTCTCTACTAATGTTCTATTCATTCTCTCTGCCAAGCCATTCAAATACGGAGTCTTTGGCGGTGTTCTCTCGTGTCTGATACCCTGCTGCTTATAGTAATAATGAAATAGACCTTTGTATTTACCACCATTATCAGTCCGAATACACTTCTCAACTTCTTTCCAATTTCCTTCTCAACTGAAACTTGAAAATTCTTGAACACATCTAAAACATGATCTTTTGTCTTCAAAGTGTACACCCAAATTTTCCTAGAGTGATCGTCAATAAAAGTCACAAAATAGAGGGAACCACCAATCGTCCTTGTCTTCATAGGACCACAAACATCAGAATGAACAAACTCAAGTACTTCTGACTTTCTTGAAGGTGGATTTGATTTAAAAGAAACTCTAGTTTGCTTTCCTGCAAGACATGAGCACACTCAAACTGTTAGAACAAGACAATAAATTTTTCTTAGATAAGACAGTCGTTCCTTTCAAGCTCATATATATGACATAACCTCTTATGCCACAACTTAGACTCATCACGTGACTCCACTGCATGAGCCTCATCAACAATAACTTTGTTTTGAGTCAAGAAAAGTGGAGATGTCTTTGTACCTCTAGCTACAACTGAAGACCCCTTTGTGAGCTTCCACTTATCACGAGAAAATGAGCTATTATAACCATCATCACACAGTCTGACAGCAGAAATCAAATTCAACCAGATCCCTGGAACATGCTTAACTCGTCTAAGAATCAATTTGGTATAATTAGAAGTCTTCAAACTAATATCTCCAACACCTGCACACTTTAAAATAGAATCCTGAGCCGTTCTCACATCACTAAAGTCTCCTGAAGTGTAAGATGTGAAAAACTCTCTTCTTGAAGTAGCATGGACTGAAGCACCATTGTCAACAACCCAACTAGTCAAATCATCAGCAAGAATAACATCATCAACCTCTTGAAACACAAGGAGACCATCATCAAAAGTTGTATTAACTTTATCTTCCTTATTCTCATCATTTTTCTTGTCACTGTTTTCCTTTTTCTCTTGTCACTGTTTTTTGTACTTGCCTTGCATTTGCTTCTACTCCGACCTCTATCTTTAGAAGCTCTATTTTGCCTTCTCCGGACCGAAAGCCGGAGTGTGGGGGTTCGAGTCCCGTAAAGGGCCTGCCCCTTTCGGTAAGCGGAAAAAACAACAACCTCTTCCCCTAGCTGCTAGGTCCATGATTAACCTCTCCTCGCACTCCTGTGGGATCGGGGGCGAGGGGACCCTTCTGGTTAGTGTTTAACCGTTTTTTTTTTTTTTTTTTTTTTCTATTTTGTCTTCTCCCCGTGACTCAGTAACCAAGACATCCGACTTTGAGGAAACACCATGTGCCTTCCTCCTTGTCTCTTCTTCCAACACAATAGTTTTGCAAGATCAATTGTCATAGCACCATTTGGGGTAGAATTAGATAAAGAACTTCGAAATTTTTTCCCACGATTCCGGTAAAGAGCCAAGAAGCATCCATCCATGTACTTCATCAAAGATTGATTGGTTGAAAATTTTCGCACGATTCCGGAAAGATCTTGAAAATTGTAATAGTGTATTGAATATGAAAGATTGAGTGGTTGAATGAGCCTAGAAAGCTGAAAAGTAATATTGAAAAGCGAAAAGAGTATTAAAATATATATTGAAAATGTAACTACGACAGATAAAAATGACATTTTGATTTTGGCAACTGCGACAGTTAAATAGGAATGTACAAGTATCTGACAAAATCTTCCGGACAACAATACTGATTTTTGTGGAGCAAAGTTCAAAGGAACACATGTTGGAGATGAAATTAAGATTTATTTGCATAAAGAAATAGTGATCGTTGTTATCCCCTAACTATATGTTTTAACAATTTTGTTGTTATAAAAAAAATCAACTTTGTTGATGGTTTTACATTTAAACGATATCGTATGTTCATACATCTGATTTTTTTTTTTTTTTTTTTTCTCTTTTTATAAATTTAAATAATTATGTGCATAGAACGGATTTTTGGCTAGTTAACGTATATTTGGAATTTCATATTCATGTCTTGGCACAATATGAAAATTAACCTATCAATAAAATTTTGTGGACTTATTAGTTGGGTGAACACAAATTTTGAAATAAAACCAATCGGTCGGACCAAATTGTGAAAGAATACTTTCCGTAGTTTTCTCATTAACAGTCCATCAAATATATACAGGATACAATGTCTATAATCAAGGCACTATTCTAGGGATTACAAATAACAAACCATATCTACCATAATTACAAATAACAAATAATAAATATTGCTAATACACGCAATATTCTATCACACCCCCACAGTCGAAACGGGAGGTTCGCGTACGCTGAGACTGGAACGAAAATCTTGAAACAGGACAAATGGTAACCCTTTCGTGAAAATATCCGCAATCTGGTAACGAGACGGGACGTGATGGATGCGGACCTCGCCTCGAGCCACTTTTTCACGAACAAAATGAATGTCCATCTCGACGTGTTTCGTACGCTGGTGCTGAACAGGGTTGCCAGAGAGATACACAGCACTAATATTATCGCAGTAGACAAACGTAGCTTTGGGAATTGGACATTGAAGCTCAAGTAACAAATTTCGCAACCAACAAGATTCAGCGACAACATTCGCAACACCACGGTACTCAGCCTCCGCACTGGAGCGTGATAACGTCGGCTGGCGCTTGGAAGACCAGGAGACCAAGTTGTCACCGAGAAAGACACAATATCCAGAGGTCGAACGGCGTGTGTCGGGACACCCACCCCAATCAGCATCAGTATAAGCAACTAAGTGAGTGATCGGCATAGAATACAGATGTAGCCCAAGATGAAGGGTGCCATGTATATATCGAATAATACGCTTAAGAGCCTGCATGTGTTCTACTCGGGGGTCATGCATGTGCAGACATACCTGCTGTACCGCATAAGAAATATCAAGCCGGGTAAATGTGAGATACTGCAAGGCCCCGGCAAGACTCCGATAATGGGTGGGGTCGGAAAATGGTGACCCAACAGTGGCACTAAGCTTCCCTTTTGTGTCGACGGGCGTAAGGGCCGGTTTGCAATTCCCCATACCGGCCCGGTCAATGATCTCCGTGGCATATTTGCGTTGGGATAAGAACAATCCATCGTTATGGCGAGTGACACGAATACCCAGAAAGTAATGCAACGGACCAGGTCGCCATAGCAAATTCGAGAACTAAGGCGGTCCACCAAGGATCGAAGAAGCGTGGTAGAGGATGTCGTCAAAATAATATCATCAACGTAGAGTAATAAGTAAGCCATATCTTCGCTCATCTTTGGTAGAGCGAACAAGGGCGTATCGGACTTACAATTCTTGAACCCGATGGATGACACATAATCCATAAACCGTTTATACCAAGCTCGGGGAGCCTGCTTCAGGCCATAAAGTGACTTCCGTAAACGGCATACAAAATCAGGATGAGTAGTGTCGCGGAACCCCATGGGTTGATGCATATACACAACTTCCTTAAGATCTCCATGCAAAAACACATTCTTCACATCTAACTGACGAATCTCCCAGTTCTTAGACAGAGCCAAACTCAGGACCGTACGAATCGTAGCCGGTTTGACCACCGGACTAAAAGTCTCCCCACAATCAATGCCAACGCGTTGAGTATTTCCATCACCTACAAGACGGGCTTTATGCCTCTCAAACGAACCATCAGATCGGTCCTTATGAGTGAAAATCCACATAGATCGTATAATATTAACATTAGCCGGACGGGGTACCAGATCCCACGTCCTATTATTAATAATAAGATGGCTTCGTCATTCATAGCCATTTTCCAATTCGGATCCCGGAGTGCCTCTAAAGGTGTACGGGGAATAGTTTGTAATCCCTAGAATAGTTTTCTCATTAACAGTCCATCAAATGTATACAGGATACAATGTCTATAATCAAGGCACTATTCTAGGGATTACAAATAACAAACCATATCTACCATAATTACAAATAACAAATAAAAAATATTGCTAATACACGCAATATTCTATCAAATTGAATCAAACCGGAAAAGCATAAGTCGTGGTTTTTCAGTCGCTTTTCATATAACTAACAATCAAATTGTTTGATATAATTTGGTTTCAATTTGAAAAAATTAAAATCATTTCAAACCGCACCGAAGCGGATACCTACTTCTATTAATAGTATAAAATGACAATATGTTTAATTACCTCCGACTCAACCCATTTATATTTCAAATTCGTAACATTCATCCCAAACATTCAGCTTTTGGTAATTCTTTCACACACTCATCCTCGATATTTGTTAAATTTTGACAAACAACGATAGAATCAAAAATGTTATCTGTATCCGCCATATCTCCATATTTATACATCAATGTCAGAAACCCTACGGCTTACCAAAATATCATATCCGCCCTTTACTTTACATAATATCACTAATTAACAATAATATTATAAATAATATGCCACCGTAATAAATTCCGAGAAAAATATGGATCTTTGCATCCACTGGAAATAATTAAATATATCTGTCAATTTTTTTCACCCGGAAATATTTAAATATGTCAATGTACGTTGATCTGGGTTAATGAAATAAGATAAGCTGACCGTAAATAACTGATTAATTTTGTTGATTTTTTTAAGAAGTAATTCCGAGAAAGTTATGGATATTTGCGTCCATCGGAATATTTAATTACATTGACTTTTTGAAGAAGTAGTTCCGAGAAAATTATGGATCTTTGCATCCAGTGGAAATATTTAAATATGCCTCTCAATTTTCTTTTACCCGAAATATTTAAATATGTCAATGTACGTTGAGCTTAGGGGCGTACACAATTCGATTCGGTATGGTTAATAACCTTATCGAAACCGAACCAAAATTTTCGGTTAATTGAAATTCGATACCGAAACCGAACCGTTTGTTTAAGGTAACCGAATTGAACCGAACTAATATATACGATTTGGTTTGGTTCGGTTAACCGAAAATTGAAATAAAAATAACAATTCTATTCGGTTATAAACAGTTTGGTTTTTATTCGAATTTTTAATTCAGTTAAAAAATTGTTCGGACAACGGTTCGGTTATATGCAATTTTTCATAAACGCTTATAATATTTTGGTTACGAAAACTAGTTATACAACTTAATTATAGACATTTTGGTTACAATTTTCTATTCAATTTCGGGTAACCGTTCGGTTTTTTATTCGGTTCGGTTACGGATAATTTATAGAGTTATCCATAACCGAACCGAAAATTTCGGTTTCTCTAAAATACTAACCGAAACCAAACCGAAAGTAGTTATTAACCGAACCGAATTGAACTATATAACCTCGGTTCGGTTCGGTTCGGTTTTCGGATAATCCGTATCCGTGTACACCCCTAGTTGAGCTGGGTTAATGAAATAAGATAAACTCCCCACATATATTTCATTAATTATGTCGACTTTTTCAAGAACTAATTCCGAGAAAAATTACCATTGGAAATATTTAATTATGTTGACTTTTTCAAGAAGTAATTCTGAGAAAATTATGGATCTCTGCATCCATTGGATCATCCCTACGAGATCCATTTACCTGTATTGCAAATCTGATTTCATACTCGACGATTTCCAACATCATTGGTAACTTATGAGATTTTGATTTTTTCTATTAATAATTAAAGTGATGTTTTTTTTTATGTATTGAGGATATAATTACTGCTTATTTTTTTACTAACTGTGCATCCGCCACTGTAATAATGTGTGGATCCTTCTCCTCATTAGATTTCATTAACTGTAATGTGTGGATTCTTTAGACAAACTCGGACGTATGATAAGCCCTTTTTGATAAATATCAAACTTTGTCTTGGGAATGTGTTTTATGACTTTGGATTCGCAGTGACGATGTGGCGGTGGCCAAGAGGGTGGTGAAGAGTGAACGTCAAACTCGGCGAGCTTAAAACAATGTCCGATGTCTGTTGAATCCGACGGTCCTTATTGGCTACGATTTAAAAAAGGGAACCAATCAAAGGGTATGATCTTGGACCATTTGGGTTGTTGTTGTTGAGGGAATTCTTTTGAGTTAGTAATTTGGAGGCTAAATTACAATTTTGGTCCTCTAACTAGACACGTTGTTCGATTTTGATCCTGGTTTTTCTTAGGCGACAATTTTAGTCCTGTAAGTGGTTTTTATTTTGCAAAAATAGTCCTGAACGCCGGAAAGACCACTTACAGGACTAAAATTGGTCTTTTCCGGCAACAATTTTAGTCGTGTAAGTGGTCTTTCCGGCGACATTTTTAGTCCTGTAAGTGGTCTTTCCGGCGTTCAGGACTATTTTTGCAAAAAAAATACCACTTACAGGACTAAAATTGTCGTTTGAGAAAACCAGGACCAAAATCAAAAAGCGTGTCTAGTTAGAGGACCAAAATTGTAATTTAGCCCTAATTTGGGGCTAATGAAGAAGAAACAAAGCAAAGGAATTATTAGGCAAAGTAAAAGTGAAATTGAAGGTTGCAGCAGCAAGTCAAGATCACTCAACATTGTGAATAATGCACAAGCTAAGGAAAGGATATATTCAGGGTTTTCAAGAGAGAGATAAACATCCAGTTTTTGCTTGTGTTGGTAGCCCTAATTTATAAGAAATTCAAATACATTACATTAAAGTCAAACGAAGTGCCAGCCTTCAAAGATCTCCGTGCACAGAATATGCAGAAGGTCTAGTTGCAACATATGTCATTCCGTTCTTATGCATTTGAAATTTCTTCTTCTCTTTCAGGGCTTAGATCGAGATAGATAAACGGATATAACGGAGTTCAATAACCAAATATGGATGTAGGAAACGCTCTTGAAATTTCTTCCGCTATTCAGCTATTCTGATTGGGTGAGAGATATTTCTCAACTGATTGGAAATCTCTGTAAAGTTGTTAGAGAATCTCCTTTCAAAAACCACTCTAAAGACACCCACGTGATTAATGGCAATTGCAAAATTTATGGTGGTCCGGCCACAAGTATGATTTGGTGGTCCGAAACCAATCATATTTAAGTATTTTTTTTATGGTCCTACATGATTAGAAAAAAAATACCATTTTAAAATTTTTGAATGGTGGATTATGTGATGACATAGTGAGGTTGGACCACCATAAAACCACTGAATTGCATAAAATATTGCATGGTATATGGTCAGAGCCTCGCCAACTATTATGTCAAATCCTTCTTCTAACCTTTTTGAGAATCTATTGAGAATTTTCATGCTTTGATTTCGAATGAGTCCCGCCACTCCAGACTTTCTGTCTCCAAATGCCACATCCACATTAAATTTAAGAACATCGCTTTTCGAGGGAATCCATTAGGTACAATTTGTAAAATCATTTGCACAAAAGAGGACTTTTGAACAGTGTGATAATACTCTTTAGCATCACCCGTGGATTTTAGAATAGTGGAATTAAGATGAACATTCTTACCATCCAAGACCCAGTCACACCTTAATTTTCAGATGTTCCCGGTCATTGTGTTAATGTAGTTTTTTTTCTAAGAATTTATTGTTAAAAATGACAATTGGAACATAGAAATATGGGAAGAAGACAATAGAATATTTTTTTGGGTAAAAATGACATGTTTTTATTCCAATGTGGTTTAAATTCTTTCGTATACAACTACAAAAACGAATATATCTTTTGATCTGATTGTTGAAAGATGATAATTCTTTCATCACATTTTTTCCTTTTTTCGTCATCTTTATTTAGACATCTCATTTGATATTTTTTACAATGTTATTTTTGAGGTCATGTTGGTAAAAAAAAAAAAAACACACATAAACAGTAGAATAGTGAAACATTGGATTTGATGTCACTTCAGCTGCAACAAATAGTGGATTTGGAGTTATGAACAATGGATTTGTCCTTATCACCCAATTTATATTTTCACTGCCCTAATTCCTTTTTTTTTTTCTCTTTTTTGTCATTTTAAACCACTCCCATTTTTTTTAATATTAAGTACCGACACTTCAATCTGGACGCCGTGCGCCGTATCCGACACGACACGCGACCGACACGTGTCGGACACGTGTCGACTGATTAAAATAATATTATTTAAAATTTTAATATCCGACACCCTGACGATACTCCCTGAGACAGCACCGACACTCCCGACACTCATGAACCCAATTTTTTAATTTTTGGTTTTTTTTTTCCTTTATCTAAGTTTCCTTTAGTACAACGGTAAGCGCTTGATCCTAACATGGTATCGGAGCGGGAGGTCATGGGATCAAACCATGGCTCCCTCAGTTATATTGTGCAAGTGTTGGGCCTATTTGTCTTGTTGGCCTAGTTTGGTCTTGTCTTTGTGTGCCTAGATGGCACAGCCTTGTTAGAGGCCCACACTTGAGGGGGCGTGTTATAGGAAATAAAGTTGCACCTTTACTACCACACTTGAGGGGGCGTTTTAGTACAACGGTAAGCGCTTGATCCTAATAGTCCCACGACGATTAACGGGTTGGATATAACATCAAAAAGGTTTTGATTATTAGCTCGAGCTTCGACGTAGGTAACACCTTCATCGTTGCAGTTGACGTAGTTGTTGCAAACAATACGTCCTGCGAGTGGATAAAATAGTGTTAACGCTTGAGATAACGATTTCTTAAGATGGTTCGATCTTTCGGAATTAACGCTGTCGTCGTTATTATTATTATTAGCTGGATAGAAAAGGACATTAGGCATTAAAACAGGAGGTGCTAACTGATCAATGAAAGATAGCTTGTAGTTGTTGAGAGGAGGAGGAGGAGGAGAAGGAGAAGGAGAAGGAGAAGAAGATGAAGATGGAGTGACCACTTTCTCTAGAGATGACATCGATTTCTAGCTTCATTTTCTTTTTCCGGTTAACGAATCGAATTGGAACATGGGATTCATGTTCACTGAAAAAGCCCAACTTATATATAGAAATTCATAATTAAGTCAACCAAAGTATGGTACTCCTTTGTTTATCTTCTTCGTCTGTTTGATGAGAGAAAAATCACATAGATTAAGGAAATAATTAATATGTTTAAAAATAGTATGAAATGACTAAGTTGTCCTTCGATTTTTTAAATATATGAATGGATAATAGGGTGTCAAATTGACTTTTGAAGTTTTTAATATTAGAAATGTATTTTTTTTTATTAGAGATATAAATACTTAGTTGGAAAAAATGGAAAAATAATAATAAATGATGTATTGAAAATGTAATATGACAGATAAATATAAACATAACAAATTCTGAAATATGACAGATAAAATGAACGGATGGAGTATTAATTATTTTGGTTTCTGCTTGCATATTGTTCAATTGTTAAATACCAAGAGAGAAGGGATCAATCATGCATGTCCTGCTGCACTTTTAGTTGACCCGGCCCGAAATTTCTTGATTCAACTTCCCATGCATGTGGCTGACTGGCTGTAAGTATATATTAAAAAAAATGGTTAAACCCTAATCACGAGGGTTTTCACTTTCCTCGTTTCTCGAGATGAGTAGAGATATTAATAAGGTAACGACTTGCTATTATATATATACCAAATAACTGAAAGAAGTCCTCTTATTTACAGAGTTCGAATCTCTACACTCCAACTTAAGGTCGAGCTCCCGTTAAAACAGTCAAGTCTTTTACCACTAAGCTATGCCCTGGGCGGACCGGATCACCAGTTTTTGAATCCCAGCTTCTCCTCTACTTTGGGAACGTGGTGTGATCATGGCCGCCCAAAAATTTTGTGTTCTCGCTTCCCGATTGGAACGGACGGACATGATTTCGTCACGTCGCCCAAAGCTAGGTGGAAGACGGGATTCAAAAGCCGAGGATCCGGACTCCTGTCCTGGGGACCTGTAGTATATTTTTATTTTAGTGGATATATCTTACCTCTCATTAATTATTGAGAAATCTAAGTAAGAGGAAAAGGATTGTATTTCACAATCCCGAGATAAACTAGAACTAATCGAACACATATAGGTGGTAACATCGATATAAGCTAAAAAGACTAGTACTCCTCCTACTTAGAATACTAAAACACAAAATCAAATAGATATAAGGAAATGTACGAAGAAAACTAACCAAACCATGCACTAATTAATTAATCTCCCCCAATCTATTACGTAAATTAATTCGTCGATTCAAGTTCTTTTTTACCTAATTCTACTCATTTAATGATTGCACTCCTCGATTGTTGTTCTACGTAAAGGATAATACGTGCTTCATGAACGGATAATAGGAAGTCCTATGCTGCATTAACGGTCTACCGTGAATGGAAAAGATCTGATTAATCAACATGCATTATTAGAATCTATCTAAGGGAATGCCCATACGAATATAGAAAACCTTACTAAGGAAAGTACCATGAACGAGTTAGTTTAACCTTGCAATCTAGGTATCTATGTCCTAACTACTCATTCCACTTGCGGCTACTTCAGAATAGTTTTACGAAATCATGCATAAAGATGATTAGGTTTTATACACGTTTTAATGAAGCATAGAAATCTTGAATGAAAGAGCAAAATGGTCAGAACTCTCTAAATTTCTAATCACCCAACGAATCAAGTACATCCTAATAGAGAATATTATGTCATTAATGTAATATTATCCTAGACTGGTTCGAATTAATTATATATTATATGATTTGGTTAACGAAAGACTAGCCTAACATCGATATAACGGAAATAAATCATCCCGTAATCAAAATGGCACTAAACATATATAGACACAAGAATTGCCTTAAGAACACGATAAACAAGCAATTCCTTGATGGAAGAACAAGCACATTTTCGAACAATTCAAAATCCAATTGAAATTGCTAAGTTAAATAATGAAACAAAAAGTACTTTGGTTTATGCTATTAGTACACAAAAAAAAAAAAAAACAATTTATGCTTTCGAATTAGCCGACATAATAATGTGTTTTCCGGATCTAAGGGGAGGGCGCTTGAGCTCCCTCTCTCCTTCTTAAATCCGCCCCTGTCCACAAACACACTTCTCCGGATCCTAAGACCACCTCCAATGGGAGTTTAAAATATTTTATCAAGCTTTAGAATAGGATTTTTTATCATTGGAGCTTGGTGAGTCATCAAAGCTTTTCACCAAAAGCTAGATCTATATTCTTGAAGTGGTTCATGGAACCAAAAAGCTGCACTTTTTCTTAGTTTTTTACTTCTTCTCAAAGCTTTAAGTATACTAGGAAAATGTTTATGTATAATGGAGAAAAGGTTTATAACATGATGATGTGATGAAGTAAAAAAATTTATGATAATAGAGAAAAAAATTATAAGGAAAAGATTTAGAAGTTGATGACGTAGCACACACATAAGTTTTAAAAGCTTTACCGTTGAAGATGCAATAATCTCTGACATTCAAATCCCAACACAGCAGCCTCATAATCTCTAATATTCACCTCCGCCCACCCTTATTTCCCACAACCAACTACACAAATATTCTTCAACCATGCTTCTATATCTTCTTAAAAGAAGTTGAACGACTCCTTTCACCAACACCAACCACCACCACCACCACCATGCAAGAAAAAAAAAAATCAAGCATCCAGAAAGTAATAGTTTTGTAAAAAAAAAAATCTTAAAAAGGAATAAAAATCTTAGTTCTTTCACAAAATCGAATCAGAACATGAATTATTTCGACTTAAATCGAATCAAGAGAATAAATTATAATAAAATAAGGTGAAGAAATTATTAGAATTTTGAGAAGATTTTTTTCAAAAATTTATGTAGAAAAAATAAATAATTGGTAGGGGAAATTGTAATAAAGTAGTTTAATAAATAAAATAATGGAAAAAATATGGAGAATAAAGTTATGTAAGTGAGAGATGATTTAATATTTTTTTATTTATAGATTGAAGAAATGTCCACTGAAAAATAAATGAAAGATTTTTTTTAACAATGATGTTGTTATTTATTTTAGTGTCGCAATCTGCACTGGCGGACCTACATACAATTAAAATAGGGCAACTACCCCTTTTGATTTGAAAAAAAATACACTAATATATGTACTATGCATATAGTATGTCCCGTTAAATTTTTTATTTGGCTTTCAAAATTTTATTGCCCCTCTTTACCCGAGATCATGTATCCGCATCAGCGTATCCGGCAATACCGATTGCCACACTAATCCTAAAATTTCAAAATTTTAATGCTCCTCCTTACCCGAGATCATGTGTCCGTCTCAGCGTATCCGGCAATACCGATTGCCACACTAATCCTAAAAATAAAGGCATCTTTGCAAATGTTGTGAATAGGCTGGTAAGTGCCATGTTTTACGTTTTGTTATTTATATCTTGATTCTTGACCAACTTACGAATATTAAACCTAAAAATAAAGGCATCTTTGCACATGTTGTGAATAGGCTGGAAAGTGCCATGTTTTACGTTTTGTTTATTCTATTTTAGAACAATAAAGTCTCCTCTACAGGTGTGGAACAACAATTTTTCTTTTTTATATGACATATTTTAAGAAGTATTTAATCTATATCAATCTACCATCCTTTTCCTTTCTCCTCCTCAGAAATACCACATCCGTCCTAAAATATAAATTTATATAGGCTTTTTTACATAAATTAAAAAAATGTATAATATCACTAATTTTGGTGATAAAATTACAGAATACTTTCTTTGGCCTCATTAATGTAATAGTTGTGTTGTAGGTCAATTTATGATAAATTAGGGGTAAAAGAAGAAAAAATTTAGAATACTCTTTGACATCATTAATATAATAACTAACACCGACCTAGAGGCTGCTGAATGCGTTGTAGCCGACTTAGGGCATCGTTTGGGCCTTTGGGCTAGTGTCTAGACACCATACTGGACCGCCGTTGGGCCAGCAGCTTCCGGGACTAAATTTCTTCACTTATCTTCTTCTAGTCTTCTAAGTATAAGCTCAAAATTTGATTCAATACTTCATTCTAAAGCTTCCAAGCTTCTCAATACTCAACCTGATCATGTCATTACCTCGATTCATGCTCCGGGAACCTCCTTGGCATCTTTTCTCGACAACAAATGAATCAAAACAAAGAAATGCTATCACGAACCATCAAACATCAATTTAGCTCATTTAGCTTGCGATTAACTAATAATACCGTACAATTAAGCTCATAAATTGGGGAAACTAGAGGTAAAAATGTCATAAAGTTGAGTCACATCACTCGGAGAAAGAGATCTTTCCACATATGAAGGATAAAGTGTATAAAAAATCGAATGGTTGAAAAGGAAATTTTTTGTTCAACTTAAAAGAGCGTAATCTTGATACTTCAAGAGCTTCTTGTTCTAAGCCTTACACTAAACTTTGAACTATACTATGGCACCAACAAGTCAAGTCACATATAGTCCATTTTCTATGGAAAATTCTAAACAACACCCTTCTTACAGGGAAATACTTATGTGGAGAGGGGATTTTGAGGTGAAATGATCATAACCACACAGTTTAAATACATAATTAAACTGTATGGTTCGATTAACCACACTGATGTCTCCACACGTGTGGAGACACCACACAAGTATTCCGCCTTCCTACGGCATCAGAACAAAGAAGTCGTGGCATTGACTTTGAGGACGGTTTGTGTTCTGTCTATATACACCAAAGATGTTAAAAGCACTTGACATTGTCTATTTGATTGTGGCATTCTTAATGCTGCATAAATCTTTATTTTCTCCGTTCGTTTGCGTATTGGCTCGAATGTGGCTGCCTCTTTTTAGTCCTTGTGAATTTTATGGCCATTCATTCCTTTGTATGGTACTTGTCAAATGCTATTCTTCAAGTAATTACTGTAGAATTGTCATATTTTGATTCTATTGAGATTTTTTCAATATAGGACAATGATGCAGTAGTGATTTGATGAGATTTAGAAGCATGCAATTGACTTATGTCCTGCGTCTGGAATTCGTGAATCTTAATGGTAGGAATGAATATCCAAAATCATCCTCTTCTAAGGAATGTTAATTGATTCCAAAAAGTACTCCATCCGGCCCAAAATATAAGTCGTTTTGAGTGTATTCACACAGATTAAGAAAGTGGTTGAATGCCATAAATTTTAATGAGTGCCAAAAATATCATGGCTATTGTTATAACCAAGATAGGGAATCCGGATGCAATAAAGATAAACACACAAATTCAATCTAACACTAATAATCAAAGCAGATGAATAGAAACAAGAAGAACACAAGATTTAACATGGTTTACGGCGTTGTGCCGACTACTTAAAGGACAGAAAAGAGATATTTTATTATACACTGAAAGTGATTAAAACATTTGGTATTTACAGGCACCATTCCCTAAACCCTAACTGCCAGAACTTCCATAAATGCCCCCAGATGTGGGCTCACCATCAGCTGACTCCACCAAACTCAACTCAACTCAGCTGACTTTCCCAGACTTGTAACCAACCAGACCAGATTGTTGAACTCAGCTATATATATTCAGAACTCAGCAGACTGCTGGCACAGAAGAAACTCAGTAGACTTCGCCAGCTAACTTTCACAGATTGAATACACTTACTCAGCTGACTATCACCTCACCTGACTACCAGATTAGTTTCACTAGATTTAGAGATCAAGTCGCACTTTGCTGACAACTATCATCAATGAAATGCAAGTATTTAGAAGTAGTTGGATTGTTAATAAATTAAGGGTAAGATAGATAAAAGAGTGATAAATGTTTAATTGGTAATGTAGAATAACTTATATTTTGGAACAAACAAAAATAGTTAGAGTGCCCTATATTCTGGGACGTAGGGGGTATTTGCTCAGCACGAAAATATATACTTTGAGTGAATATAATATTCAGATTATAAGACCTGGTTGTGGATGTAATGACACTCAAATAATGACTGCATGAATACTATATTAACGAAATTATTTAAGTTACACGGTAACCGTTTTATAGGAAAGAATATAATCCAAAAAATTCCTCTTCTAAATATTTGGGGTCAATACTTATTTCCGGATGATAATTACGATCTTAAATATGGAATATCATTGATTTCATATTTACGGCCAACATATGTGGAAGTACAAAGGTCAAACAAAAATAAATGACGGTCGAATTTAAATGTGATTATATGATAATCATTGAAAAATTGTGATTATTAATCAACGGGAAATTGAACACGTGTATGATTTATTAATTAATTAATTGAAACATGTAATGACCCAAATTTTAAAATAAAGGGATTTTTCGCGATTCATGGACAACGTAGGACCGTAGTGGCGGTGAGGCCCAACTATGCGTGGTCTGGCCTACCCTTGGGGTAAAAAAACTCGAAATCGTGAAACCAAATCCATGTGGTCATTATTTGAACCCTAGACCTAGAGTCCTCCGTTTGTTGTTCCAAAGACTCATTGTTCAACCAAAACACCTTCTAATCTCTTCCGTTTCATAGATTCCCAACATCCACACAATCTGCATAGCGTGAACATATATCGATCCGACAATGAATTCGTTGCATTCTGGTAGAAAATCTTGAACCAAAATATCTATTTTAATCACTTTCCGAAAGTGATAGAAATCTATGTGTTGATGATTTTAGCAAAATTATAATTACAATCCTTCTCTAGTTTAATTCGTCGCTTCCAACTGTTAGGTGTGATGCCCGAAAGACAATTTTGTAATTGTTTTATTTAATAAATGAAATGATATTATTATTCATATTTATTATTCTCATAATCACCGATGTGACAATAGTATTTACACTTCTAGAAAACCCTGAGTATATCGTTTATGTAATCACTTAACTCGGTGTATGAGATATACACGGGAGGATTGAGTTAGTGAAGATGTACTTAAAATACAATTAGTCCGTAGTAAAGTTAATCGAGTATCGGGTCTCCCTTTAACGTACTATTAATGCGCCCATAACACGATAGGTGTGATCGTCTTATCCGGACTTTCGGTTAAAGGAACCTAATGGGACATTTATGTATGATAGATATATCATATAAATTTGGACCGATTTGATCCGAGTTCTCAATATAATTCCGTGATTGAGAAGTCTTATCGAATCATTAGATGATCATATTATGGATATATCTTAATCACGAGGTGATCACGAGTCAAGCGCTTGAATCGGTATGAGGTTTGACTTGACGGTTAAGGATTACAGCTGAGTGCGTGATCCGAATTACCCCATCTTGGCATTGTCTTTGGATTGAGTGAGTAGTCACGTGTTATCACGAGATACGGAATCCATTCCTTCCATTTATGGAAGTAGATAAACGATTCCGCATATGAGTTAATCCAGACATTGATCGATCCATGGGATTCATATTACAGCGATTAGCTACCGGTGAGTTATTTGAATTATTGATCACTAGGGGTTAACGGTAAGTAAGGACAAGATGTTACGAAAAGGGTTAACGGTAACTTCCGATCTAGAATGAGCGATCATGGAGGATTAATCCATATGAAATGATTATATCGGTGGGCGCTTATTACTTTCGTGAGGAGATAAATATAATCTTATAATCGGAGGAGTGCGATCACGGGATTATGGTGGCATATTCCGTGATTGATTTATTGAATATAATTATTCATTTCGTCGAGATAATTATTTATTTGATTGATCGGAGCCACGATTATTAGTCCATGGTCCCCGACGTGCCTCCTAATATAGCATAGATATTCTCGGACGTCGAATCCTAATAATATTAATTTAGTTCATGTTGGACTTTATTAAAGCGATATGTGAATTAATTGTTTAGTGGATTTATTAAATTAGTTGGGCTTAAATAATTAAATATGTGGAAAAGACATTTTCCATAATCTTGCTTGATTATTGTGTAATGGCAAAATTAATATCGACTAGGTCAATATATACAAATTCGCTTCCATGTTTTTTTGACAAGGAATTAGTTTTTCTTGTGTGTTAAAAAGACACGTATGCATAAAATATTTATTGGATAAATATTTATGGTAAATAATAAAGATAAAAATATTCTTGATTTGTTCTAGAATATTTTGAGATTATCTTTTATTTAATAGGATTATTATAATTGATTTTGTATTAATTATAAAATCCTTGAGAGACAAGGTTCTTCTCCTATATAAAGAGAGTTATAAAGTCTAGCACACATGCAATTTTCGACTTCACCTCTTAGAGAGGAGAAGGAAAAATTTCGGCCAAGGGGTTTAAGAGGAAAGTCTTGGAGATTTTTCCGGGTAGCATATCGGAGGGGTTCGAGTCGAGAATTCCTTCCACCGGGAATTGCTTGGATCACACGTACGGAAGATCGTGGTGCTCATCACATCTACTTCCATTCATCCTCCTTGCTGTTCTCCAACTTGGATTTTGAGATCCAAGAGGTATGTTCTACAACTTACTTGTAGATGTAGATTTAATGTTTTATTACGTATACACATAGATCTAGATCCATAAATCGCTTCCGTTGCGATGATATTTTCCTAACAGTGGTATCAGTCGCCATGGTGATCTATATTTATACGTATAAAATATTAGATCAGAGAGTGGAATATCGTATGTAGATTGCATTATTTTCGTTTCTTTTAATTTTATTATTTTCGAAAATTTTATGATGAATGCTTGTGATTGTCGTGGTTGAAGAGATGGATTGGGGTTGGTATTGTTTACCCGTTAGATCTATTGTAAACTCGTATAAACGATGAAAAATCGTTCATATGAGTATAGGAAATTATGTAATTTATCTTTATTGCAAGTTTAATTTCCAGCAAATAGATCTAGTTTGTAGCTGTTTAGTATTTTTGCTTTTCCCGTTGATCGAACCGTTGAAACGAAGATCCCTCCGGTCAGAATCAAGATTAGAAGAAGATGATCAACTCCACAAATTTTGGCGTCGATCAGGGTCCGTTTCGATATCCGTTTGATGCTGCGAAGAGGCTGCTGTAACAGAAAAACGCAGGATTCACAGATACACTACCTGTGACTTCCTCGATTTTCTGGGAGAGTTTGGACCATTGAAACAAAAATCCGACCGTTCAGATTGATCAACTTGGAGTTTTGGACGTACCATAAAAATTTCAGGTCGATCGGGATTCATCTCGATTCCCGATCTGCCTCAGGAAGTCTTTGATGCGGTGCAGTCAAAGTTAGATTCAGCAGCAAGTTGGGCGGTTAACTGGAGAAAATTGACAAGTCAAAGCTCCGATCCAACCGTCCATATTGGAGTTCGAGAAGTGAAGAAAATATCTGGAAAGTTTCGTCCCGATCCGAGTTCGTTTGGTTTCCGATCATCGAAGAGTTCGAACAGCTGCAGATTTTGTTAGAAAGTAGTAAACCCTAGTTAGGGTTTTGGTTTTATTTTCTATTAGATTAGATACGAAGTATTCAACGATCCAAATCTCGGTGTTTAAATTTTCCGCAATTTTATTTTTATGTGTTTGATCATAAAATAGACATAAAATCGAATTGCCATGACATGCATCATATCATAAATCCACTCCATGCATACATGTAGAATTTTAATTTTGGTAATTAAAATAGGCATGTATACAAACTCGCGTAATTAGTTGAAATTTAATTAATACGTGGTAATTAATTAATTTAGTAACTAATTAAAGATCCGAGGGCGGGTTATGAAATCGTTAGCCTTTCGTGTGTGTTCTCGGTGAACCACCTTAAAGGTGAAAGCGAGATCACGTTTTCAATTCGTAGTGTCTACGAGATTGAATGATGGTAAAAGAACAATAAATCTTGGATAAAAGCGGTTCGCCTTTAGGTTGGGTGGTCAAGCGAGCCGCTCAAAGCGACTTAACCCTCCTAGTGTGATGTATGCACGGGGTCCGGCAAGACTAAGCCAAACCGAGAGCGGAGGGTGATTCCTTCTAATCTCAATAGGGCTCTCTTGACCCGATTTCGTCCGATTATCATATATGTTCCAACGAATAGGACGGGTAGGCTTGCCTACGTCACCGACACCATTCGGAATCCTTGATTTTATGTGCTTTTATGTTAACATCAAAAGAGCGTGGTTAGTTAACCCACCACCACTTCCAAAATATTGAGTGGGAGCGGGAAGGCGACACCAACCCCACGGTCTCTACTATAGATGCAAGTAAGTGAGAGAAGGGTGACGCCTCGCGGCGCTTTGATTTCGTCCCCTACGGATGGTGTTCACCCCTATCAACATTCATGGCTTGGTCTCCGAAAGGATAGGATTTACGGGTACTCGTCGGGTCACCGACCTATCTACGACGGCACACTCGGGCGTACTAAAGAGATCGATATAGTAGGTCACACTCATCAAAGGGTATTTTTGGTAATACCTAGGCTAAAAAAGGAAGGTAGTCAATGAATAAAGGGATGTTCGATTCTCGTGGGATGTCCGATTCTCACAAGTTATTCATTGATTTAACCGTTGATCTCTTTGACCTACCCTACTGGCAAGATTGAGATGCAAGGTTAAAACCTTGGAATGGTAGAGTAGACTTACTTTTAGTTTACAATTCCTAAAATACAATAGAATAGTAGTGTTAAACTTGAATTAATATATGTCATTTTATTTACAGCATTATATTCCTTACTAAATTGCTTTAAAATTTATAATTGACTAGTATTGACTTCGTTAAAAAGTGGAAAGTAGCTAGGACGTTGAACTAGTTAATTGATAATGCAATTATTTTTCGAAAGAGATATTTTCTCTTAAGCCTTTTAAAACCAAAGTGACATATGGGTATGTCACTAGTGTCATTCGTGTTAAGCGGAGACAAACTTAGTTTGATCAAAGGTGATTTGGACTTTGAAATTCTTCTAGTGAATTTTAAGTGTGTAGTGATTACACGAGTAAATTTTCTAATTGAAAAATCGGAAAATCATGAAGTGTTACTAGTTGGACGATATTTGGAATTGATGAACTAGTGGGAGCTTTATGATTTATTGTTTTCTAGAACATTAGAAAAGTGTAATTGACTACACACGTAGCCGTTCTAATTGAAAAACCGGAAAGTCATGAAATGTCGCTAGTTGGACGATATTTGGAATCGATGAACTAGTGGGAGTTCTATGATTTGTTGTTTTTCCGAAACATTAGAAGCTGTGTAAGTGTTTACACGAGAGATTTTCAAATTGAAAAATTGGAAAATCATAAAATAGAAGCATTCTTTGGTTAGGCGGTATTTGGAACCGATAAACTAGTGGGAGCTTTAATGTTATGATTTGTTGTTTTTACGGTATGATAGAAAATCCGAGAAGTCTAACAAGTAACAATCGAAATAGACATCCCACGGTTCAAGAGTAGTGTCTACTCAAACGAAACATTTGGTTCAAGATCATTTCCATTCACGGAAAGTCAAGAATGGGAGAATATGTCTAAAAGTGTTAGTCATCTAAAAGCGAGTTGATTTTAAGGCTAAAAGCGAAAATTAACAAACTGAAAGTCATAGGATAAGGATAGTGATTTGGATCACCAACCTATGAATCCTTGGTGAATTTCTCTTAGGCTATGTTCTTTGGAAGAAACGAGATAGTTGTGCATTAACGATTAATAGACAGCGGGCGAGTAATTTTAGCAAAATAGTGGGAGTGATATGAGGAAATGAATCTCGAGATTCAATCCTTGGATATCGCAGAAGATTTATTTTTCTATTTAAGATTCGTTGGAGCGAATGGATTTACCTTTTATTCGATAATTTGTTTGTCTTATAGAAAGTGAATATACCATTTGTAGTACGAATCTAAGACTCGGAATTTTGTTTGATAAAGTCAAAACCACTAAGAAATCTTTGAAATACATTATATGTACCATCTTAAGAACTATTAAAAGCAATTGGTTTCTATATTTAGATAAACGCTTCTTCATATTCCATAGTTAGTGCATAGTCCCTAAAAGACAAGACACAAGGCGGCTCGGGTGATTCCTTTCTCCCGATCTGGTTATATTGTCTCAAAGGTTCAATGACTAAGTTTCCTTTCAATCGGGAAAGGATAATGGTTATCTGAAGTAACATAGCTTGTTCATGGCGACCTTCGGGGAGTACGATGAAAGATACAAGCTAGTAGGAGCTTCCAGTAGTGACTTCTTTGTCGATAACTATTCAAACACTCCGGTAAGTTTATCCAAAATATTTTATGGTGTCTCGGATTCATCGGAGATGGAGTACTCTATACTCGAGAAATGGGCAATCACATAGTCTGAGGCGATGTTCGGCTCGCCTCATAGTGAAATGCTTTCACCAAGGAAGAAACCATTGAATTGCCTTACATAGTTGTAGATGTGCTACAATACCTTTGCTTAACTCAATAAAGATATTAGAAGCGAAATATCGGTTTACATTGAAATGTAAGACCAAGCGATCTACCTAGAATATGCCTTGGAATTTTCGGATAAGGTGTGGATTCGGTTCACCCCACTTCCGTAAATATAAGCATTTAGCACACGGTGCTTGAAGGTAAGGCCGGGAATTTCGTGCATACGTTCGGTCAATGACCATTCGTGCTATATCTTTTAAACTATTGAGTATAAAGGTTAGATATAGGATTCTTGAAATCGGGAAGGGACGGTTATCTTTGTTGCATCCTTTTTCGATAGAATCCATGTTCGAGAAAAACCTTGAACCTTGAAATACGTTTACTCAAGGTAGTTACTAATCGATTAAAATCGGACCACATCCAACATCGGTTGTTGGTGATGACACTAAATACTCTTGAACTAAATCGAAATTCGATCCACCAAGAAAATAGTGGGAGTATGGTTTATCCATTACCCATTATGGGTTCTGCGGACTTAATAGTCTACAGGATCGATCGATGACCTATGGCTCTTTTGTGAGTGTATAGGATTACGATAATAGAGGTTGGTTTACAAGCCATAACCACGTGAATGGAGTTTGGTACTCCAGTTGTTCATACTCTTGTAGAACCACCGAGTGTCTCAGCCCGATAGGAGTAATTGGATCTACGGAAAAGAGTAGAATGAATTCGGTAATTCATGATTTCGTTCAAAAGCGAGAAAATAGGGGTGATTCCACGAGACTTTCTTGCCAAACAAAGCGGAATCTGGATTCATTCGAACAGAATGGTATTGCCTTATGAACTTATGACGGGATGATTATCAAGGCTTATGTCCTTTGTGGATAAAAAGCAAACCTCTTGGTCATTGGAAGTCATATATTTCTATAATATATGGATTTGACGAGAATATTGATAAGTCTTGTGTAGATCGGATATCAATTTTAGTACGATGAGTGAATATATACATATATATTAGTGTTTGTGAAGGATAATTATTTGCACGAGTTGGACTCAACATGGGTGTGTTATCGAAGTCGAATCGACAATGCCACAATTCTCTGCAGAGATTTGGACAACATTCGAAGAGTTTGACTCGGTCGAATTCATTAGGATCGATCATTGGTTTCCCATCCATCTTATTGGTTAAGATGATGCATCATGTGTATGCAACATTCAACGAGGAAGTTCTACCCTATGCCTCGGGAATGACTCTACAAATCTTCGGATAAAGAGAAATGGGATGGATTCTCTTTGTGACAAGAGATGGTCGAGTTATTGAGCGTCAATTTTGATCGAATCTTAGATTCGGCACTTAACAAAGCAAGTTTAGTATGTCCTTTAGTATCTTGAGAGAACGAGGAATAATATGCGGACATATTCATGTATGAGCTTGGATATGTGTGATACGCGATTTTGACTTTAAGTCGATTGAGGATGATCGTTAAAGTCGATCTCGGGCTCGATGTTTACTCTTGTTGAAGCTATTGCTGGAGAAATCCAAAGAAGCGCCAACTCGACTTTAACTAGTTGGGGGATTAGTTGCTTCAGTAGTAGCTAGAGAGGCGATATAGCTTAAGGATTTCCTTTCCATATCGGGAGTCATTCTAGATTTGGAAAGCCGATACCACATCATTGTGCAAGCGATGAAGGGTAGCTTATAAGGATTTCGAAATCACTTGAGTTCAAGAGCATATTGGGAAAGTACCACATGATTAGATGGACCGGCGACGTTTCGATTCTACGGATCGCCTCGAGCCGACAACTTGATCGATCATTAAAACCCATGACATTCAGATATAGGTGCTCCCGAGTCAGCGACCTATCCTACGACGGCATACTCGGAGTGTACTTTGGAATCGAAATGGTTATGATAAGTTTTGTGGGTACCAAAATACGGGATGAGTCTCCATTGCTTTAGAGCAAGTGGGAGATGTAGTTTCTTTGTAGTTTTAAATAATAGGGTGTGCTCTAAAACAATTAATCACAAGCTTTCGTGCAAGTGGGAGATTGTTAGGTGTGATGCCCGAAAGACAATTTTGTAATTGTTTTATTTAATAAATGAAATGATATTATTATTCATATTTATTATTCTCATAATCACCGATGTGACAATAGTATTTACACTACTGAGAAAACCCCGAGTATATCGTTTATGTAATCACTTAACTCGGTGTATGAGATATACACGGGAGGATTGAGTTAGTGAAGATGTACTTAAAATACAATTAGTCCGTAGTAAAGTTAATCGAGAGTATCGGGTCTCCCTTTAACGTACTATTAATGCGCCCATAACACGATAGGTGTGATCGTCTTATCCGGACTTTCGGTTAAGAGGAACCTAATGGGGCATTTATGTATGATAGATATATCATATAAATTTGGACCGATTTGATCCGAGTTCTCAATATAATTCCGTGATTGAGAAGTCTTATCGAATCATTAGATGATCATATTATGGATATATCTTAATCCCGAGGTGATCACGATCAAGCGCTTGAATCGAGTATGAGGTTTGACTTGACGGTTAAGGATTACACCGAGTGCGTGATACGAATTACCCCATCTTGGCATTGTTTGGATTGAGTGAGTAGTCCGTGTTATCACGAGATACGGAATCCATTCCTTCCATTTATGGAAGTAGATAAACGATTCCTTATGAGTTAATCACAGACATTGATCGATCCATGGGATTCATATTACACCGATTAGCTACCCGGTGAGTTATTTGAATTATTGATCACTTTAGGGGTTAACGGTAAGTAAGGACAAGATGTTACGAAAAGGGTTAACGGTAACTTCCCGATCTAGAATGAGCGATCATGGAGGATTAATCCATATGAAATGATTATATCGGTGGGCGCTTATTACTTTCGTGAGGAGATAAATATAATCTTATAATCGGAGGAGTGCGATCACGGGATTATGGTGGCATATTCCGTGATTGATTTATTGAATATAATTATTACATTGCGTCACGATAATTATTTATTTGATTGATCGGAGTCGCGATTATTAGTCCATGGTCCCGACGTGCCTCCTAATATAGCATAGATATTCTCGGACGTCGAATCCTAATAATATTAATTTAGTTCATGTTGGACTTTATTAAAACGATATGTGAATTAATTGTTTAGTGGACGTACTATTAAATTAGTTGGGCTAAATAATTAAATATGTGGAAAAGACATTTTCCATAATCTTGCCCAATTATTGTGTAATGGCAAAATTAATATTGACTAGGTCAATATATACAAATTCGCCCCATGTTTTTTTGACAAGGAATTAGTTTTCTTGTGTGTTAAAAAAAGACATATGCATAAAATATTTATTGGATAAATATTTATGGTAAATAATAAAGATAAAAATATTCTTGATTTGTTCTAGAATATTTTGAGATTATCTTTTATTTAATAGGATTATTATAATTGATTTTGTATTAATTATAAAATCCTTGGAGGACAAGGGTTACTCTACTATATAAAGAGAGTTCTCCCAAGTCTAAGCACACATGCAATTTTCGACTTCACCTCTTAGAGGAGAAGGAAAAATTTCGCCAAGGGTTTAAGAGGAAAGTCTTGGAGATTTTTCCGGGTAGCATATCGGAGGGTTGAGTCGAGAATTCCTTCCACGAGGAATTGCTTGGATCACACGTCACGGAAGATCGTGGTGCTCATCACATCTACTTCCATTCATCCTCCTTCTTTGTTCTCCAACTTGGATTTTGAGATCCAAGAGGTATGTTCTACAACTTACTTGTAGATGTAGATTTAATGTTTTATTACGTATACACATAGATCTAGATCCATAAATCGCTTCCGTTGCGATGATATTTTCCTAACACCAACGCCTTCCACGATCTCGTAGACTCAAAATCAATTCATCATTTGTAATATTCGATTTTGAGAAATGACAGGACGTGTCATTTCATAAAACGAAATATTATGTTTATTAATAGTTATGGAATAAAAGTAATTCAAATATATATTGTATATATATTAATTTGGAAATTATGGATTTAATTGTAATTAATTGGAAATTAAGGGGAATTAATGGAAAAATTAGGATGAGAGTTATTTTTGGGAAATAAACTCCCATTATGTGTAGAGACTTTGTCAGTAAGGTTACTTCTTGGCAAGTACGAACTTCAATTTACTTTTGAGAGAAAACAAAAAGATAAGAGATAATTTCCATCACAAGTGATAATTTAGGAATCGGTTTGCAAATTCAACTAGAGATTCGTGATCATCATGAAGAGGACGTTCTTTTGATATTAAAAGTTTGATGGGATAAGGTATGATTTTGCCCGAATCTTGGAATCTTCAAGAGTTGATCAAGTTTGTTGGTTCTTTGTGGTTCAATTCGTAGTTCTAATAGTCTAGAATCTCTTGATCACAAGTAAATCTTGTTATTTGTGGATCAACTAGGTTTGGGTTGGAGTTTCAAGAAGTGTTGTTTGCTATTTAACAAGTAAGAGGATCTTCCTATTGAATAATTATGATTCTATAGTGTTTGGTTGAATTTTTGTGTTGTTTTGGTGATAGAAATCATACCGAAATGTTGGTGTTGAAGTGAGGTATGTTATGGTATGTTAAAGGGTTGATGTTTTTTTTGAGTGTTTTTGTTGTCAAAGTGTTGTTTTTGGGTTGGGAATCGAAAGTGCAGGAAAAACTATTGTTCTGGGGTGCAGTCGACCTATTTCCGTCCTCCAAAGTGGTATGGAGTCCGCCAGGAACAGGCAGAGAGGCATCAGAAGGTTTTTAACATTTTCTGTGGCGTCCGTCAATCTTAGTGAGGTGTTTGGCTAGCCTCAAGTTTGTTCTGGCGACCACCAGAGAGCTTTTGGCATCCGCCATAGGGCTTTCTTTTTGGGTTTGGGGTTTCTAAGGCTCCGAGTTGGGTTTGGATGGTCGTTTCTTGATCTAATAACATTGTATAAACATGAATAATAAGCCATGATTAAGCTTCGATGCGTTTAGTTCGGAGCGAGAATGGATTCTTCCTAAGAGTTGAAGTTTGGGACCATCGAAAGAGCATGATTGGCCTTGTGTTTTGATTAATTAGTGTTCATCAATGCATGTGTATATGTTAGGGTTGTTTGTGTACAGTTGTCTAAGTGAGGAGTAGAATTTCTAAGTGAGCTTTGCCTTGAAAACACTTAGGTGGCTAGTCAATGAATAATAATATACGTGCTTATGTAGTTAAAAGCCTAAACATCATGTTATTCTTGGTAAGGAACAAGTCTATATCGCGATGTGTGGGCGGTCAATAAAAGTTAATAACTCTGTAGGTTACGGAAGGACTTCGCCGAACGCGCACACTATCGGGGCTAGCCCGAGGCTATTGGTGTGATCCACTAATAAGTTGCACTCATGGAAAGTAGCACCATGCATAGTGCCCTTGAATACTGATGTAACAAACATAAGCTAAGCTAGAAACAAGTAGGATCTCATGACATGTTGATGAGAATAAAGTGAACCCTAGAGCTTGAGTCGGTCACATAAAGACAACTTAATAATAATGTGAACATTTTGTTATGAAATTTAACTACTAAATAGCTTCTACCTCTTTACTAAGTACTATAGTACTTACCTCTATTACATGTTAATTTGTTGTATGTTTTTTGGGATGAGAAGACGAACAGGTTAACACGGAGTTTGACGGCGACTTTGAGGAAGACATTTGAGTTTATGCCATGATATGCGATGATTAAACTTCCATGCTTTCTTTATCTTTTAACGTATCAAGACTATGTTGTTGTTGTCGTTGTTTCAATTTCAAGACTTGTTGTATTTCTTTAAGACATGTTTGTAAAATAAGTTTATTTCACTTTGGATCATCGTACTTTGTAAGATTTGGAATTTCGTTGTTGTAAGACAACTTTCTATATTTAGTATGGTTTGTATTCTATTCTAGTAGAAATTATGATTTCATCCAGTCTTTTAGCTTCTTAGTTTGTGCTTGCTTCGTCTGACGGCGTAAAGACTTACGTATAATATTGAATGTATTTAATATTATACGTGTCGAACGTTATTTTTCGAATATATAGAGAGTCGGTATCCGAGAACGGGGCGTTACAATCGCTTCTAACGCCCATTCCTGAGCTCGTAGACTCCGAAATCCATCATTGAGGTAAAGAGATAAAATTGAAAGAAATATGGGATAATGGGGAATTCAAATAATACACTATTAGGAATAAAAATACTTTTTTTCATATCCCATTTTAACTTACAGAATTTATCAATGTCTCCCGCCTAAAGAGGGAAAGAAATAATGTTCTTGTTTTCTTTTCTCCAACATAATTATTGAAGATAAGAATGATTTTTTCTCTTCTCGTTCAAACTTTTTGGCAACAACAGCAATTGGAACGGAGGGAGTGTAAGATCCACAATTTTCTCGGCATTACTTCTTGAACAAGTCAACGTAATTAATCAAATATATATCTATAGTCAGTTTATCTTATTTCATTAACCCAACTCAAACTACATTGTAGATCTCTAAACAAATATTAAATCAAACAATGAGGTGTTCATGGTATCATTAATTAGCATCTTAATAACAAGTAGTGGCAATTATTGTGTAACGCCCGGATTTAGATAACAGAAGTCGCTATCCAGGAAAAAAGCGTTAAGCGCGTATAATATAAAATAAATCTCATATTATACGTAAAGCATCTACTACGTCGTGTCGAGTTAAGAAAGCGAAGCAAAAGACTCACGGGTATATTTTTCAACAAATGCAAAGATTAGAAACATTCACTAAAGATGGAAATGTAATTTATTTCAACGGAATTCCAAAGGAAACTTATAACGTACGAAACCTCCAAAAGTATAATAAAAGAAATTACAAAGTCAAAAGGAAATACATGTTATTCCAAAACCCAACTTAATAAAACTAGAATGTCATAATAAATATATAAATGAAAACTTCAAGATAGCATCCTCAAACGTCGTCTTCGAAATCCTCATCGAATTCTGGCTCAACTTGTTCATCCTCTCTCCCCAAAACACATAGAAAACATACATTTGAGGTAAGTACAATGTACTCAGCAAAAGGTAGAAGCTACAATTTAAGTAAGGTTTATAACGCAAGATTTATAATTAATAGATTACCTTTATAAGACCGACTCAATATAGGGTTTACTTCATGTTCATCAACATGTCATGGCTATACGTATCTAGCTTAACTTATCTTGGTTACGTCAGCATTCAAGGGCACTACGCATGGTGTGTATCAACCTGAAGATATACTTGCTAACTAACAATGATTTGCACTGATAGCTCCGGGGTTTCCCCGGTATGCGTATACGTTCGATGAATTTCCTCCACTACCCTTCAGACTTTTGAGCCAGTAGCCTTGCTCACCTATAGAACGTATCACATCGCCGATATGAATCGGTGTCTTACCAAGAATAGCATGACGTTTAATCTTTTTACTAAACATGTATGTAATTTGTTAAGTGTTAACTAGCCACCTAAGTATTTTCAAGGCAAGGCACACCTTAACAACTCTACTCCCTCTTCCATTAATCAACTTAAACTAAAAAGGGTTTTTTTTATAATAGTCACCATCTGCATATACTATTTTTTTTAACTGTCACTTTTCAGAATTTACTTTATTTTTATTTATACATCATTTTCATTACCGATATAATATTAATTTTTTTCCTCCTTTACCCTTCATTTCAATAACTCAATTTTTGATACAATTTTTCATGCACAAGAAATGAAGGGTAATTTTGTTATTTTACATTCTATTTTGATAGCATTAATTATTTTCTTAATCTGTGTGATTTTTTTCTCTTCGACATTTAAAAATAAAACGCAGGGAGTATATTAAGCAGTATATATATTGTATAAATTAGATATACGGTGTAAATTTTTGTATTAACTAGATATGACACTTTCACGTGTGAGATTGGAAATAATCTTGAAATCAGGGAAGTTCTTGGGTGAGAATTTCACTACGGTGAAATTCCGCATTAGATTTGCGTCGTGTGTACAAGAGGACAAAAATAAGCGCACAGCGTGCAAGAAATCTAGCAGAGTCTTGGCAGTAGGAGTCTCACCACAAGAATTTCCCCAGAAATCAAGTATTATTTTAAGGAAAATGATATACACATAGTGTGTAGTGGACATACACTACATACATCTTATCCATATACATTAAAGTGTACTGCTACGAATGTGTGGGTAAGAGTCCACTATGTGTAGTGGATGTATAACCACCCTTATTATAAGGCAGCTGGTATCAACAGAGCAGATTTTGGTAGGGACAGGGCAAATTTTTTATATTTTTATGAAAGGCCAAAAATGCCCTTCTTATTCACAGTTCTTCTTCCCCAAAAATATCACAATTCTTTCCCCTGTAAAATTTTCCCTCCCCCCCTCCATACCTTTCACTTCTCTGATGCTACCTTTTCATAGGTTAATCGACAAAATTGAGACGAGGAGACGGTCCATTAATTTCTAATTCACCGCCCCAATAATTTCCCAAAGTACCTTTTTTCAGATTCGTTTGCTTGTCCAAATATTTCATCCAGACTTGAGGTCGCCCACAAAGCGCTCTTTCTTGTTAGTGTTTGATTGAAATTGTCACTTCTTACTTTAATTGTTAAGCCTGATTCTGATTTGAATATTAATGGTTTTCAGATATGGGCATTTGACAGAGTAGACAATGTGTATAAGAACTATCTGCTTCCAATGATTTTTGCTTTTCTGTATAAAGTTATCGCATTTTTCCTTCTTGATAATCCTTGGTTCATGGTAATTAAGAGAAGTCTCCCGATCCCATAGAAATGCGATGAGAGGTTAATCGAGAGTCTGAGAGCAGAGTCGAGAAATTTGTCTTAGTTACATCAGCTGAAGTTTTAGTAATCGGAAATCAATCCTTTTTAGGAATCGAGCATCAGACATCAGAACAGGGTCAGGACCAGTCATTCAATTGCAACTCCTCACCATTTAGGCCATGTATCAGGAGATAGAAGGTAGATGACAGAGGCTTTAATGGAGGAGGAGAGGGGGACGGAAATATTTACCGGGGAAAGAATTGTGATATTTTGGAAAGAAGAAATGTGAATAAAAAGGGCATTTTTGGCCTTTCATAAAAATATAAAAAATTTGCTCTGCCCCTACCAAATCAGCCCTGTTGATACCAGCGGCCTTCTTTTAACTCGAGTTTATTGTATTTGTTGATAAAGCCAAAATAAAAAATAAAAAAAAATTAGGAGTTGACTCCTGAGTATTTTACTGTTTAAAAACCCTAAAACTTCCTTTAAATAAATAAATAAATAACTTGACGTCGTTTCTTGAATATCTTTTCTTTATAATTGTACAGAAATTTAGAGGCTTTACTGTATATCCTGTTACTTGTATGATACTAAAATTAATTAAACAACAAAAAGCAAGCAAACCATTAACGACTCAGTCCCCTACCCACCTCTCCCCGTAAAACCCCCACTCACTGAAATTCACGCGTCAAACTTGGACAATTTTGTTTGTTTTTTAGGCAAACATGTCACACTCTTTACACATTTTTATAAATACTTCTACTGTATGTTATTACTACTACTACATAATAAAAGTGTTAAAACAAATGAATATTAACAATTAATTTTTACATTATTAATTATTGTGTGACTTAATTATATCAATTAATCAGTCATACATTAATTAATAATGATACAGAAATGTGAAAATTAATCACTTGTTCTGATTATTTAGATGTTATATATAATAACATAATTTTTCTCTTATTGTAATCTAATGTATTGCATGAAAATATGACATAGTCATTCTATATGTTACACGAGAAATCTTATCCTATAGTGGTTGTAATATAATTATACCAAATAACAACACATTTCTACTCTATTACATATAAGTAGCGGTGTGTATGATGAAAAATAGTAGAAATATGTGGTTATATTATAAATCATAATTGGTATAGTCATGTTACAACCGTTGTACATATATATTAATATCATTTCTCTCAAAAACTTAAACTTATGGAGATGTAGATAATTAACATTTTAAACACACTCAAACTTATGGAGATGTAGATAATTAAAATTTTAAATGACTTGACATGCCCTCTCAAGCCTATAAACAAGCATGAGTCAAAGCATGTGCATGAAATGCGTATAAATGGCGCATGAGGGTATGAGCGAAGGGCCCGACGAATTATGATATCCCTCAAAAGCTTAAACTTATGAAGAGATAGATATAGTTAACGTTTTAAACACTTTAACATGCCCCTTTAGGGTCTAACAAATCTGAGCCAATATGGCACACAAAGACATATACTACCTCCGTCCCAAAATGTAAGTTTGTTTAGGTTTTTTCACATAGATTAAAAAGTGGTCAAATGTTATTAATTTTGATGGTAAAAGTCTATAATACCCTTTGACTCTTATTATTAATGTAATAGTCGTAAAGTAGGTGAAGGTATAATAAATTAGGAGTAAAAAGAAGAAAAATGTAATAAATGATTCATTGGCATTCTACATAGACTTATATTATGAGACAAATTTAAAAAATTAAACGGATTTACATTTTGAGACGAAAGTAGTGAAGGGCTACATGACGAAGTTTAAAAAAAACACACCAAAATCGTTTTTTTTTTCCTAACTTCAAAAGACCCGAATTTTGTCACCGTTGGTGCTTTTCAGTACCAGGAAGAGACTAAGCGCATTTGTTTCTGCAAACTTAACACTTATTCTTAAAAGAATAAGTGATTGTTAAAATAAGTGTTGTTTGATAATACTTTTTAACATCTCTTAATTAATTAAGATCTTACAATTTCTTGTGAAAAATTATGGAAAATTTTAAGTGGTTGAGAGCTACTTAATCTTTGAATTTTTCAATAAATCTACGTTAGGTAGAGGTACACCCCACACCCATACCTACCTCACACCTACACCCCACCCTCACCCTACCTCAACCCCACCCCTATCCACCCCACCCCCCATTACCTGCGACGACCACACCCCACACCCCACACCCACACAACCCATACCCCACACACCACACACCCGCCCACACCCTCACCCACCCATACCCATACCCACCCCACACCCCACACCTCATACCCACCTACACCTCACACCCCCACTCCAACACCCCCACTCCCACCCCTCCCTACACCCACACCCAAAGACACCACACACACCACACACCACACCCACACACCACACACCACACCCACACTTGCCACCCCATTACACATACCCACACCCACCACCCCATACACACACCCCACCCACCCATAGCCACCCCCCACCCCACAACCCCAGGACCTACACACGCACCCACGCCCACCCGACACCCACCCACACCCACACCCCACTTTACACTGCTACACCCCAATTACCCCACACCAACACCCCTACCCACCCCACACACACACACACCCACACCCACGTACTCACGAAACAAATTCTAATTTTGGATATAATAAATGTTACCAAACGATCTAATCAATTTATTGACTTTAAATATTGATTCTTAATTTATTGAATTAAGACTTTAGATTCGATCTTGATTTTAACAAGCTATTTTTAAGATTGAAAGCAAATTACACTTACATGACTAAAATTGCAACTAAAGCGATAAGAAAACAAAACTAATTCAAACACTAATTACACCAAATGAAATGACTAATTTTACAATTTATCCAATTTAATTTCCAAATTAACATTTTTTTATTAGTAATAGTGCCACAACTAAATGGTCACAATAAAGTGTACGACACACTTTTGGATCAGTGATTATGGTATGAGACTTATTGATTCGAATGAGTTTCAAAAGAGTAGTGATAATGCGACAACATTATATACTTGCACACTTTAGGGTCGTTGATTGTGATGTGGGACTTATTGAATCATATGGATCCCAAAAAAATCAACGGTTTAAAAGTTTGTTGTGGCATTCGTTATGCACATTTTATTGTGGCACAAACATTTCTCGTTCTAAAAAAATCGATGGTAAAAAAAGTTGTTGTAGTACTTTGTTCTAAATATTTTACTGCGGCATATACAATTTTTTGTTTTTTTTTCAAGTTTCCCTTTAGACACATCTCCTGAATACTACCCGTCTGCCGTATTATAAGTCGTTTTGGATGTTTTAAATACTGGCATTAAAAAAATGATTGAATGTCATAAATTTGAAAGATTTTTTTTCGGTGACACATAAATTTGAAGGTTAAATGTCTAAAATACCCATTGAGTATCATTAATATAGTAGTTGTTAAATAATGAAAAGTAGTTAGATTTATAATAAATTAGAGATAAGATGGAAAAAAAAAGTAATAAATATTGCATTGGTAATATAAAATGACTTATATTGTAGAACAAATCTAAAAAGATAGAATGACTTATAATATTGGACGGATGTAGTTACTATTATACTGTCTTCATGAAATTTTTTTTTTTTTATTGACATAAGTTTTTTTTTTTTGATTGACATATGTCTTCATGAAAGTTAACTATCTTTTATACTTTGTATGAATTCGAAATTGCTAAAACACAAAAATCCAAGCCAGCCATTAACGACTCTATATTTATTTATTTCTTATTTTATTTTATTTTATTTTATATGTCACTCTCTTAAATTCACACGTCAAACGTGAAACAGCGCATTTGGTAAGCAAAATAAATCTTATTATTAAAGAAATTAAGTGGCGGTTAGAGTTAGAGTGTTTGATAACATTTTTGCTCTACTTAAATAATTAAGTACCACTTAATTGCATGTGTAAAAACGGAACAAAAATTCAGCCAAATATTCACGCTTATCACTGAAAAAAAATGGCTGGCAAGTTACAACCCACGTTTATGGTGTCCTACTTTGATGCAAACACTTTTTTCCTTTTTATTTTGTGTTACCGATTTTTTTATGTGCTTTCTTATGTGTTTATTATTTTATTTATTACTCTCAATATACGACATAGTATGTATTATTTTTGAGGATTGCAATATCTTTTTTTTTTTTTTTTTAGGGTTGCAATATCTATCTTGTGTCTTATAATAAAGTAATTCCTATGACTAATGTCTAAATCTAATCTCTTATGAATTACTTTTTTAAGCCAATAATGTAAAAAGGTTTATTATATATATATATATATATATATATATATATATATATATAACATATAGATCATTTTATGAATTGATTTATAGTCTTTATCAAAACACTCTAATCAGTTTAGTGACTTAAGCGATTAGCGATTGAGGCTTGATTTGAGGCTTAAGTCTTGATTTGCTTTGATTTTAGCAAGCAGTAGCCAAACAAACCTTCCTTTCAAAAAGAAAAAGGGGAAGAAAAAAAAAAAACTTAACCTTATAAATTAAACCTCACACAAAAACAAAAATCTCCTCACAAACTCTCTATAAACATGTACATTATTTTCATCATCATTTTCTTAATCTTTACTCCTACTTTAATTATGAAGTTGGTTTCCATTAAAACTAAGCTTCAAGTCGTAACTTGCTCGGTTCAACCGTCGGATCAGAAGGTTTTGCTATCGTGTCCGGTGTGTCTCGAGGACATTTCCGACGGCGGCAGCGGCGGCAGTGGGAGTTACCGGCGGCTCCCGAGGTGTGGCCATTGTTACCATGTTGAGTGTATAGATGAGTGGTTTGGTTATAACAATAGTACATGTCCTTTGTGTAGAAGTCAAGTTTCTCATGTTCCAAAGCAAGAAAATAAAGAGGGCCATTTTTTCTCAATTGTTTTAGCATTTTCTGAGGATATTTTGAAGAAGATTTGTTGCCCTCTCAACCAAGATATTACTTTGATGTTGAGAGAAGATATGCAACGGATTCTCTAATTAAGTTGTTTGACCAACCCCAACCCCCCTTCCCTCAAATCTACTGGCAATATTCTTCAATATATATATATAAGTTTATAATTACTGTAGAGTAGACAAAACTTTCTGCAAAAGTTCTAAGATGTTGAACCGGTTCAAAGATTCGAAAAAGGTCCAATAAGTTCTAGGAGTTTAGTACATCTTCTAGGAATACTTGGTGATAAAGAACATATTCGCGGATCCAGGATTTATACATGCGGAATTATCGGAGTCTAAAAGTATATATTTATAATTTATCCAGAAATTTGTTTTAGTATAGTCAGTGGAATCTAAAACTATATTCTTTGACGACAAAACGGTAATTTTAACAACAAAGCTTTATCGACTTTAAAACAAAAGAATTCACGGAGCTTAGTGGGGTCGCGTGACCCCGTTGGAAGGTACATCGCCCCTGATCTCGTGTGTGCAGGGGTTGGGCCTAAAGCGGATTGGTTGGGGCGAGCTTTAATCGGTTGGTCGATCGATTTGCGATCGATTGGTTGGTCGGTGATCTGGAATTGATCGATCAGGCGATACAGGTTTATATATAGATATATAATAAAACTAAAATAATAAATAAAACAAATCATAAATCTAATATTTTTAAAGCACTAATAATCATTTGCATCTTTTACAACTTATATATATTTTTATTATTGATTGAATTACGTGTATTTATTGAGGCATTGAATCTTTAACTTTTTTTGGAAACATATTATTTTTAGCTAATTGAGATTGAATCTATAAGGTTTTTATATTAAGTATAAGTAAAAATGTCATTAAGGACCCGCTCTGATGGTGGACCTATAACAGTTGTCTGACCCGCCTAATGGGTGGGCCGACCCTATGTATCCGGCTTAAAAAAATTTGTTGTTGTGTTGTTTATACACTACTACTCTACTAGCATAAAGATCGCGGTTTTTAAGTGTGATATATTTACATTAGTCACGGCTTCCAAAGTGTGGCGTATGGAGGTGTGACGTAAAATCTTTTAATTTCAATCGCGGTTTATAAGCGTGATACATTATAATAGTTATCGCACTTAAAACTCGTGATCTATTATAGTTAAGTATCGTGACTTAAAAAGCCGTGTCTATTATAATTTCATCGCGTTTAAAAGCGTGATCTATTATAGTTGTTATCATAGTTAAAAACCGTAATCTATTATAGTTGTTAAGCACACTTAAAAACCGAGATCTATTACAATTAAAACACATTTAAAAGCGTGATCTTTTTAGTTGTTATCGTGACTTAAATAGTGATCTATTATAATTTAAATCACACCAATAAAAGTGTTTTTTCAAAAACAATATATAAGCACATATATTTTTGTCTTTGTTGGGACTCAAACCAGGATCTCTCGGATTAACAATGTAACTTATTACCACTAGACCGATGTTTTCTTTCTTCTTAATTTTCGACCACACTAAACTAAAATCTCATTATAAAAATGTATTATTTTAATCGCGATCAGCGTGATTGATTGATTTTGTCTCATTTTCCTAAAAACCGTGATAATAAAAATTGTGATATATTTTAGTTGTTATCACACTTAAAAGCAGAGATCTATTGATAATTTCAACACATTTAAAAATTGTGATATATTTTAGTTGTTATCGCACTTAAAAACCAAGTGATCTATTATAGTTGTTATCACACTTAAAACCGAGATCTATTATAATTTCAACAACGTTTAAAAGCGTGATCTATTTTAGTAGTTGTTATCGGCGGCAAAAGCGAGATATATTATAATTTGAATCACACCTAAAAAGTGTGATCATTCTTTTTTCGAAAATGAAATAAGCGCAGCACATATCTTTTGTTCATTTGTATTTCGAACCTTTGGTGATGCCTACTATATTATCATTTTAGACCACAATAATCTAAGATATGATTATAAAATATCATATTATTTTAATCACGATTAAAAACCGTGATTGATTGATGTTCTTGTCTCGAGTTTTTAAAAACCGTGATAATAAAAGCGTGATCTATTTTAGTTGTTATCAGCGACTTAAAAAGCGAAATCTATTATAATTCAACACATTTAAAAGCGTGATTTATTTTAGTTGTTATCGCGGCTTAAAAATCGTGATCTATTATAGTTGTTATCATACTTAAAAACCGAGATCGATTATAATTTCAACACATTTAAAAGCGTGATCTATTTTAGTAGTTGTTATCGCGGCTTAAAAGCGAGATCTATTAATATTTCAATCACACCTAAAAAGTGTGATCATTCTTTTATTTCAGCGCTAATAAGCTGTGATAAAAAATTTAAGTGTGATATATATACATTTTACTTGTCTTGGTTCTTTTAAAAGTGTGATTCTTATCTCTACTTAAGTGTGATCTATATCTCTTTCTTATTAGTGGATATAATTTGTCTCACTTTTTCTATAATTGTGACAAAAATATCATGAATTCAGTCACGGTTTAAAAATGAGATTAATTGATATAATTTATCTCGTTTTCTCAATAACCGTGACAAAAATATCATACCAATTTAGTCGCAGATTAAAAAGTGTGATAGTTTGGTATAATTTATACTCGTTTTTCAATAATAGCTGTGATAAAAATATCATATCAATTATGTCGTTTTAGATGTGAGATTGATATATATAATTTATCTCGCTTTTTAGAAGCAGTAATGAAATATCATATCAATTCGATCGCGAGTTTAATAATGAGATTGATTGATATAATTTATACCGGTTTTCAATAAGCTGTGATGGAAAAATCATATCAATTAAATCATACTTTAAAAATGAGATTGATTAATATAAACTTATCTCGGTTTTTGATAAGTGTGATAGAAAATTTGTAAGTGTGATATATATATTTTCGTTATCCGGTTTTATTGAAAGCGTGATTGTTTTAAATATCTTAAGTGTATTTTATGTCACTTATTTTGTAGTAGTGATAACTATCAAAGAACATAAAAATAACAATGTATTGCTTTAAAGGAAAAAATGAATGAAAAAAGGAAATGATACGTTACCATGATTACTGTCGGGTCGGGATGAAAGAACTATATCAGCGACTGATATCCTCTCTTTTTCCACCAGGAGAAAAGGGAATAGTAATCGTACCAAGGTTTCTTTTGTCCTTTTATACCTAGTGGGTCGAGATATAGGCAACAATCATATCATTTTATTTTAATTTGTTCTTTTTATATTTTATTTTCTTCTACAAATACCCCTTTCTTGTCATGTACAAAAATAAACTAATGCACAGAGAATAGAAGTGGCCATAGGCCATAGCCAAGATATGCGCCATGTTGCAAAATCGCTTCATAGCCACACTAATAAGTGGGGATCTGAGCAGTACAGGTGGACTTATATTTTCTGGCATTTTTACAGGTTTTAAATGCAAATTTGGGCGATTTTCGTCAAAATCTGATCAACCCGTCAAAATTTGAATTTCTTTTTCGTCAAAATGCACTCATTTGACCAAAATGAGCAATTAAAGTCAAATTTGGGCCAGGCTTTTATTTTCTTTCATTATCCTCATTCTTTGGCCATCTTAACCCGTCCAATCTGCTGCTTCTCCTTTATCATCTGAAGAAGCATAATAGATGATTGCGCGTGTGATTCACACCCCATCTTTCTCATTAATCCATCCTTTCTCTTCCTGTACCTCACCCTTCTTCTTCTTTTATCCTTCTCAATCATTTCCATGTTCAACTTTGCAGCATCCATTACATTTTCTTCTTCTTCTTCTTCTTTTTTATTTATTTTTTTTAATGTTCTTCTGTCCAAATCAAAATATAAAAACATCAACAAATATTCTCAATAATTATTAAATGAGCAGTAGATATATTGTTATCATCCTATCTCAAAAAAAATCCCAAATTTTATCAACATAGATTCAAATCTTTGGGCTGGGCTGAATTTGGGTCTATAGGAAAAAGAAGGAAGAAAAGTGATAAATTTGTTAAACCGTTATAATTTTCTGATTTCATTCATCAAAACATCAAGTATTTATACATCATAGAAAAAAAATTAAGGCATTTATCAAAAAAAAAATTAACATATTATTTTAGGTTCGATCGGATTTGAATGTCTGCGGATTTTTTTAACTTTTAGCGAAAGCATGTATCTGCATTTGGTCATCCCGGCACCAATTGAACTTAAGGCGGCCGTCTCTCGGCCTCAGCATGAGGCCGACCACGACTACTTAAAATACTCCTCAGTTTGATTTATCGAAGCGAGTTTTAAGATCGCGCGTATTAAGAATATGAGTTAATCGTTAAACTTTTCTGATGAAATATTATAATGTCATTGGATATATTTATTGTGACATTTTTTTATAACTCCTACTGTAATAAATAAGGGTAAACTAAGTAAAAACATAATAAATGTTGTATTGAAAATTGTACTGCCTCGCATAATATGAAACAAAATATTTTGACAAATGCATCAGTTATTTTGGAAAGGAGGCTTTACTTGATACTCACTCTTGTTGATGGTCTTAGAAATCCCCCCTATGGGTAAATATATAAAACAAAGAGATAACACTTGTTATGTAATTTATTGCTATTTAAATATTTCAATTCTTAGTATATATATATATATATATATATATATATATATATATATATATATACCACTTATTATAACATTCAAGGGGACATTAATAGGCATGAAATGCCATTAATAATAAACATAAAACATAACCATCTTTCAAGTTCATGCCAAGCAGACACATATGGCTTCTACAGACAATAAACTTAAGGTTCAAAACAACCAAATCCAAAGCAAACCTTTAGTACAAGTTTAGTGATGAGAAATATATAATATCTAGAAGAAATAGTATAGCAAGAAACATGACTTTATTAATCTTCGGTTGAAACCGGGAAATTTTTTGTCTTCTGCCTCCACAGTACTCGGTAACGCACTGCGCATTCCCAATACGAGTAAAGGCCCCCACACACATGCGCCCACACACGATAAGCGTGTCATTTAGTTCCTATTCAGAGGCTAGAGGTGAAATCCATGCTTCAAGCTAGCTTGCCAAACTTTCTCAATGTCAAGAATAGTGTCTCCACATTCATTTACATTCCATCCTTCCATTGCATGCACTATCCCTGCAATCCTTGAAGCATAACACCCTTCTTGGCAGCCAATTCTGTCACATAATCAAATAAGCGATATGAGTTATAAGTATACGTATGTGTATATATGTGTGGATGAAAATAGAAAGAATTAATCAAGTTTTTTTATGGCTAACCTCACAAGAATCCAAGTTTTTAAGGGAGTTAGGAGACATCATTGATGGAGTAAGATGGTAGAAGCAATCTTCTACAGCGCTTTCTTAGGCGGAAACATTGAGAAAGGAATGAACAATGTTTCTTTTGATGCTATGTGTTGATCTTCTTCTGTCAATCCATCTCCGACCAGCCAAACCTATCAACAGATAGCACATCTGCATCAGAGTCTCGTAACATATTTTCTATCTTACAGACTCAGAAAACCGGCTATTTTTTAATTCTTTTCATTTCCATAGAATCTTTATTTATATTGAAATTAACATAAAGAAGTCTAGCTACCTTCTGAGTGAAATCCTTGGAAAATTCCAAGTTGGTGTTAGAGTCTATAACTAATTTGAGCTTTCCATAATCTCTCTTTGATGATGTCACCACCTGACACACACATGCAGAAAGAAATATAATTATATTAGAAGTAATTAAAGGAAATGGGCTCAAACAACAAGGATTAACTAAAGAAGAAAAATAAATTTTGAAAGTATTTGTAGAAATCAAATCATAATAAAATTTTGAAAGTATTTGTAAAAATAATGAAAAAGGTAAATAAAATGAACCTTGATGTTCCTTTGGGACAGAGTAGAAGCAAGTGCATAGGCAATCTTGTTGAGCTTTCCAGTGAGTAGAATTTCAGTTGTTTCTTTAGGGATATTATGAATAATTATTGCTACTGCCAGACTGCTTCCATCTACTAGCTTGATTTTAAGCTTAGGGTTCCTTGCAATATAGACCTCTCCACATTTGTTAAGTTCTTCTCCCTGTAAAAATCCATGCAAGTTAATTATTCTGACACGATATATATCTAATGCAATCTGAACAACAACGTTTTTTTTTTAATTTAAATTTCTTCGTTGTATATATACGAATGAAAACGAAATATTTCATGTCTATACGGACCAATAAAAAGCACAGTGCAAGTTTAATGAAATTAATTACCTGATTGAGAAGGCCTAAACTCAACACTTTTGTGCCTTTCTCTTCTGCATCAAGTATTGCTTTTTCAATCATCCCATTGATTGCTTCCCTTTGCCATTTAAACAAATACTGCATGCAAACAAACAAAAAAATATCAAGAGTCCAAAAAAAGACGATTAGTGACAAATGAAGAACCAATACGTATAAATAGTAATAATCTTTGTCGCGGCGTTGTATCATTTCTGCGTTTGTAGATCATTGATCAATGAGTATGGGCCCCACTTTGATCAGTAGTCTACAAGTGCAGAGTGGATATTGTCATCGCATTGTGTCACTAGAGAAATCATTGGTCAATAAGTAAAAGACTCATGTATATATATACCAGCACAATGGACCCCGCTATGATCAGTTGTTTACAAGTGTCTAGTGAATATTGACATAACATTGTATCACTACTCTTAGATTATATATCAATAGGTAAGACTCAAACAAGCGCAATGGGCCCCACTATAGTCACTAGTCTACAAGTGTGTAGTCGATACTGTCATAGTATTGTGTCACTCTCTCCACTTGTGGGACGTTGATCAATAAGTGAGACTCGTACCAATACGTACAATGGGCTCTAGTATGACCAGCATTCCACAAGCGTTCATTGACACAATATCGTGACAATATTATTTTCTTCGAAATCAAGGTATATATATATAAAACATCGATCATACCTGCACTTTGTACCTTGGGATAGCCCATGACTGCAACTTAAGGCTTTCAAAAGTATTCCTCTCTAAGATGAAAGCTTGCCCATAGATAAAACTGATCATCATAGACCAACATGTTACGGGCAACATCAACCATGTGTACCATGTCGAGTTTTCGGGCCTCGATGCAAACGAAGCGAACCCAAGCCGAATATGATATATGGATTCCGGGTTCGTCAAGTGAGTCAAATGCACAACATCTGCTACATCTTCTTGTCTTTTCAGTGAATTTTCATACAGAGAATCAGTTGACTTGTCCATTGTACCATAGATGTAGTCATAGATTGGCATAAACAGACTGTAATTCGTCCGGAACTGAGTGTGATGCAGTGAATGGTATCTGTTTTTATTACAATGAAAAGCGATGTTGTCACAACAATATTGCTGTAAAAATAGGAAATCAGGTTACAACAATATTTTTTTCAGGCAGCACACATGTAAATCCGCACGTTTTGGATCCAGCACGTGCAGATTTGCACGAGCTCATCAATACAAGCAACGTGATATTGAAACTTGGTAAAAACACCTTCTTTTTATTTTCACCTTTAAAAGTTGCAAATTTGCGCTTTGGCTTTGGGCAGCACATGCAAATTTGCACGTTTGGGCTCAACATATGCAAATTTGCGTTTTCAGGTGTTTTCCATTTTTAATTCTCACGTGGCTTTGTATTGAGCCGTGTAAATTTATGCGTGGTAAATCCAAAACATACAAATTTGCATGTCTTACTGAAAAAAAAAAAATATCAGTGCGACCACGACGTTGGAAAAAAAAAAGGTCAGGCCCTCACAGACACCTGATTTCTTATTTGTTACGAAAAAATCATGAAAATCATACGGAAAAAGAAGAGTGTAACAACTTACGAGGGAGTGTACATAATGTACTTGAGAGGTGGGAAAATGGAGAAAGCAGCTTTAGGAATAAGCTCAAAATTGCAATGTCCCATATTGTTCATGAAATCAATATAAGTAATGTAACCAAGCTCAGCCAAATTTGAAGCAGTCCCTGTATATATTGTCCCCAGCAGTGGGATTGCAAAGAGCATAAAATATGCAATATGCTCTGCAAATGGATGTATCACAGCTGCCATACATCAAAAAATAATAATAATTATTAATTTTATACAATGATCTTAGTTATATATATATATATATATATATATATATATATATATATCAGGGGCGCCCTTAGGGTGTGGCCATGAGTCATGTGGCCCCCAAAATCGATAAATTTAAGAGCCCCGTAAATTTGTTACCCAATAGCATACATATATTTTGTATTTGTACATTAAGCTTAAATAATTTACTAAATAACAAGGTATTACCCTTGTGGTGAGCAATCACTACTACAATATATGATATAAGTCACATTTAGGATATGATATGATCGCGGTTTGATAAAAGCGAGAACAAAGAAAATATGTATATCACACTTACAACTTTCTATCGCACTTATTATGAAAAGCGAGATAAGTTATATTAATCAATCTCATTTTTAAAGTATGACTTAATTGATATTATTTTTACATCATGATTATTGAAAAACCGAGATATATTATATCATTCAATCTCGTTTTAAAGCTGTAGTGAGTTGATATGATATTTACATCATGATTATTAAAAAAGCGAGATAAATTATATCAATCAATCTCACATCTAAAAGCAGTGGTGAATTGATATGATATTTTTGTCATGATTATTAAAAAAACAAGATAAATTATACCAATCAATCACACTTTTAAATTGTGGTGAATTGGTATGATATTTTAATCGCGGTAATTGAAAAAAAGATAAATTATATCGATTAATTTCGTTTTATCTGTATTTGAATTCATATGATATTTTTGTCATAATTATAGAAAAAGTGAGACAAATTATATGAATTAATACAAAAAGAGACATATATCACACTTATAGAAAGATAAGGATCAAACTTTTAAAAAAACTGAGACAAGAAAAATGTATATATCACACTTAAATTTTTTATCACAATTAATAGGTGTGAAAAAAAAGAATGATCACACTTTTTTATGTGTGATTGAATTATAATAGATTTCGGTTTTTAAATGTGATAACAACTACTAAAATAGATCACAGTTTTTAAGTGTGTTGAAATTATAATAGATCTCGATTTTTATTTGTGATAAAACAACTATAATAGATCATGATTTTTAAGTGTGATAACAACTAAAATAGATCATAGTTTTTAAATGTGTTGAATTATAACAGATCTCGGTTTTTAAGTGTGATAACAACTAAAATATATCACAGTTTTTATTATCATGGTTTTTAGGAAAACTGAGACAAGAACATCAATCAATCACAATTTTAACTGTGATGAAAATAATATGATATTTTATAATGAGATTTCAGTTTAGTTTAGTAAAAAATGATAAGAAAGTAGGCATCGACCAAGCGGTAATTAGTGTGGTTCTTTAATCCTTAGTATCCGAGTTCGAGTACCACAAGGAACAAAAAATGTGTGTGCGTATATTTCGTTTTTGAATAAAAAGAATGATCACACTTTTTTAGGTGTGATTGAAATTATAATAGATCTCGGTTTTAAGTGTGATAACAACTACTAAAATAGATCATAGTTTTTAAATGAGTTGAAATTATAATAAATCTCGGTTTTTAAGTGTGATAACAACTACTAAAGTAGATAACAGTTTTTAAATGTGTTTAAATTATAATTGATCTCAGTTTTTAAATGTGATATAGATCACGGTTTTTAAGTGTGACAACAACTAGATCACAGTTTTTAAATACGTTGAAATTATAGTAGATCTCCGTTTTTAAGTGTGATGACAACTAAAATAGATCACAATTTTAATTATCACGGTTTCTAGGAAATTAAAACTGAGATAAAAACATCAATCAATCATAGTTTTTAACTGTGATTAAAATAATATAATGTTTTATAATGATATCTTAATTTAGTGTGATCGAAAATTAGAAAAAAGAAGGCATCGGCCTAGTGGTACTTAGTGTGGCTCATTAATGCGGAGTATCCGGATTCGAGTCCCACTGAAAAGAAAAAATATGTGTGCTTATATATTGTTTTCAGAAAAAACACTTTTATAGGTGTGATTTGAATTATAATAGATCACGGTTTTTAAATGTGATAACAACTAAAATAGATCACAGTTTTTAAATTTGTTGAAATTGTAATAGATCTCGGTTTTAAAGTGTGATAACAACTATAATAGATCACGGCTTTTAAGTGTGATAACAACTATAATAGATCACAGTTTTTATATGTGATGAAAATATAATAGATTATGGTTCTTAAGTGTGATAACAACTATAATGGATCACGGTTTTTATGTGTGATAACTATTATAATAGATCACAGTTATTAACTGTGATTGGATTAAAGTACTTTATGTCACACCTCAATATGCCACACTTTGGAAGCCGTGACTAATGTGAATTAATCACACTTAAAAACCGTGATCTTTGTGCTTTTTTGTAGTAGTGAATATAGTATAAATAATTAAATGATCGGTGTTGAATCTCGTTAATTAGGTGCAATTTTTTTTTTTTTTTTTTTTTAAGAAGGGCCTAAATTTTTTTGGCGCTGGCTAAAATTAGACGAGGGGCCTTCTACATATAGTGATCAGTAATATATAACAAATATTTAGTTGGGGACCGGAAATATCATTATGAAAAGATGAAAGCGGATACTATATACTTACATGTAATGGGCTCGGTGACAATGGAGGAGTGGTGGTGGGAATGATAACGAGAGTAGAGAAGTGGTGGTGCAGCGCCGGTGAAGCCAATAGTAAAGAAATTCAACGGACCGATATGAAGCAAGGCGGTGATGATTGCTCCGTCGGTCCTCCACCACGGCAAACGTGTGGCTTTTGAAATCAAGTTGTTGAAGATGTAGAACAAAAGCCCATTCAAGATTATTTGATCATCCCTGCAAAATTAAATTTTTATGATTTGAAACAAAATGTGTAACGAGAGTTTATATGGTATAACCGTTATGTCAAGTGTAATACATTGAACGTATGTACATTTCTACTCAGGTAATAATGCTACAATCAAAACGGCCATGGCACAACACATTTTTTACGAGAAGAGTTATAGTACATCAGCTATTTTAGAGTTATATCAAATGGATTGCTCTAGAAAATATTAACTCACACCAAGGGATGGAAAAATTCCCTTCAATCCGACCCGTCCCGACTCCCGTCCTGAAGTTTTCCCGTCCCGATTGTTTCCCGGCCTAAAATGTCGGGGTTTTTTCTCCAACCCGACTAAATGCGGGAAAGGGTTCTGGTATAAAGTTGATACCGTCAGGAATCCCGACTAAAATAAAAATAAAAATTATTTTGTATAAATTAGTATTATCATTTACAATTCAAAAAATCCCTTAAAAACCTCAACAACAAAAAATAGTTATTCAAAATAGTGTTTACTTTCATTCCCGTTTATTTAAAGTGTCACTTTCTATATCGTATTTTTCAAAGTTCTTGAGAATTCATATATGCAATATTATCAACCAAATTTGTATTATCATAAAGGGGCTAACGATCTTATATGAATTATATTCTGCCATTTATTTTTATACACTTTGGTAGATATTGTCTCTTTTTTTCCTTTTTTGGTCTTATTGTAGATTACATGTTATTTATGAAATAATGACAAGTATTATATGCTTCATTTATTCACTAGTATCAAATGCCCTTTATCATCTACCTTTATCAAAGCTGAATAAATTGTTCGGACATCAAAGATTGACAAAACAATTCATTAATAAAGTACTGGATGCGTTGAATGCTATGTTGTTGATTCAAATATGTCTGGTGTTCCAAAATGATTCTTCACCTAATTTATACTCCCGCCGTTTTTTTTAACAGTCGTATTTGATATAATTTTTTGGATAAACCTAGTCATTTTTTAGCTTAAGGTTAGTCATTTTTTAGATGAACCTGAACATTAAATATGACAATTAAAAAAAAACGGAGGGAGTAGTATATTATTAGGTTACTTATTTTAGTAATAACTCTTTATTATACTATCTTATTATCTCTTATCAATGATATTTTAAATTCATGTTTCATATTATTATTTTTATGGAAATCTAATTCACATGATTGGACAATCATATCACATATTTTCTTTTAATATTTTAATGTATGATGTGTTTAAGTATTTCCAAGTCTTAAATATTTTTAAATAAAATCATTTTTTCGACATATCTTTCCCGACCTGACAAGATCCCGTACATTTGGGTATCCCGGCCGTCGAGACCCAACACTTGTCGGGTAAGGGCTTGGTAAGAAAAGTAGACTCCCGAATCTTGTCGAGACGGGCTCCAGTAGGGGCGTTATGAGTCGGGTCCTGACCCGATTCCACCCTTACTCACACCCACACACCTCTAGTATGTGTGAGAGTGTGTGAGTGTCATTATCATCAAAGCGATATAAGCTCTAAAATCGTTGTTGCTTGTAATTTTTCTCCACAATCTTGATCATGATGTAGGTACAACAAAATCAATGGTGCAAAATTGAATTGTGTCATTTGTTGTGATAAATCTGTTGTCATAATAGAATTTCTCTTTGTACTATTTTTCAACATACACATATCTACTATGTGAAAGAGAGTGTGATTGTGAAATGAAGAATATTTTTAAAGTAATTGCTACGAAAGGTCTAACACCGTATCAAACCTATTTTCAAGAAACCTTGATGGGCCTCAACCTGTGAAAAACCGAATCTCATATCACGTTTGATTTTCTAAAAACAGAATTTCATGTCTCGGTATCCTGGCACGGTAGATATCGTAGGGACGTGTTTAAGATTTTTAAATTTATACTTCTAACACTCCATTTCATCTAGACAATATCTTCTACAATACGCATGATTTTAAAAAATGGGACGTTTATTTGTATCATTGTTGATCTACCGTGTATCACATTATCGGCGCACTATAGAAAAATCGATAATTTGAAAATCGAATATTGTTTTAAGCGACGTTCGAACTTTACCAAATCTTGATTCTAATTCGACAATGCGGAAGGTCGAATGTTGCTTATATATTTGACTTTAATATGATCGATTCTATGATATGGTGCACCGATAGGGGTGGGACAACCAAACCGTTTAAAAACGACCCTCCCTTTCGAAACATATTTCTTTATTCATTTTTTTTTTAAAACTCTTTTACATGGGACCATGTTTTGGGATATTATAGTTTGTCGACACTTTCCTCAAAAAAAAAAAAAAAAAAATTTGTCGACACGTCTCCAATAAAATACTGACAAAAAAAAAGGACTTAATGATTACATTTCAATTATGTGCATTCTATTGCTATCGGGAAATACTTCTTTGGAGAAGGATTTTGATGTAAAGTGACGTGTGAAACGATCAGAACCAATCAGTTTAAAGACAAAATGAAACTATGTGGTGTGTGTGTCTCCACACGTGTCTCCACACCGACCACACAAAAACCACCCTCCACCGAAGATTTTCACGTGCTCCCTTCACATGGTAAAGAGTTAAATATAAGGAAAATAATATATTCACTATAAATTTTTTCACTATATATATTTTTTTTTGTGAAAAACTTTTTTCACTACATCTTCCACTACATTATTTTTATTCACTCATTAAAGTGTTTGTTTCATTATAGAAATTGGTTCTATAATGATGTGTGGTGATAAAGGTGTAGTGAAGGATATGTAGTAAGTAATGGTAGTGTATATATCATCATCTTAAATATAATGTGATAGTCTATTTTCAAAAATGGATTTAAACTGTTTGGTTCAAATTATTTTGTATTTCAAATCACTTCATTTGAAGTGACTATGAAAATATCATCGGCCCCTGTTTAGTTTTAGGTTGTGTTGATTTTATTGATTTTATTATATTTTATCTTATTTCTTATTATTTTATTGATTTTATTATAATTTATCAATCATTCGTTTCAGTAATGAATAAAATAATATTAATCGATTCGTTTTATTTCTTACCTCACTATTCAGTAATTCTTTTATCGATATAATATTTCATTAAAAGTTCTCTCATCTGACATTAAAACTTTATAATCATTCTTTACTTTATTTTATTTTATTTTATTTTTCTCTCAGTATTCAATTCAATAATGTCAAGTCAAAAGCCAAGCAGGGTAGGGTTTATTATTTGTAGGGATTTTCTATTAAAATGAGTCTTCAAATAACTATCACGTGTATAAGAGGTCAAGCATCAAAATTTTCTTTCCTAATTTAGAAAAGCCAATCAGAGGCCAAATTCTCACACATCATATCAAAACACAATGCCTCCGTTATAACATATCCTTTTTTTACCATTAAATTATGTTTTCAGGTCAACAAATTGTCAATACTTCATCCCATAGAATAAGTATTTTTAAAAGTTTTCATATAAATTTAAAAAAAAAAGAAAAGATAAATATTATAAATAATGAAGTATTTATAAAAAATGATTAGATGAATAATGATTAGATGATTACCAATAAGGCATAAGTCCAGTGATAATCACCGATGTTGTTAACCTAGAGGTTTCGGATTCGAATTTCAATGGAGACAAAAGTGTGTGCGTGTGTTTATTTCGTATCCGTAAAAAAAATGCACCAGAGTTTAAATGAGGAAAAAATATGAGGTAAATTTTAATTAAAAATACTTGTACTATTTCATAAAATAAATGATAGTTTGAGTGATCACCAATAACTTTACATTGAAGTTTATTGAGATTGATTTTGTATGCATATTACCTCATGCATGGACGGTTATATTTGGTCACGTTTTTTTCTTTAATTAGAAAAAATGTTCAAACTAACAAAAAGAAATGGCCTAATTTACTTCTTTTATTTTCACATTTAATTTGATTGTCACATTTGAGGTCATATTTAATAATCCTATACACATGCTTCAAATTAGCAAACATAACCGAATAAAAGAGGCTTCGCTTTCCATTATTCCTATTATAGTTGTTTCGTTAATTAAATTAAATCATTTATAGTATTCGAGGCATACAAATTATATTTTTGAAAACATATTTAACAGATTTTTATATTGAATATTCAAACATATTATATTTTTATTTTAATGAATATATATTTAAGGTAAAAATAAAGAATAAGAGAATCAGATTCGGCCTAGTGCTAAAGGTCATTGCAGGTACCGGTGAATTCGATTATCTTCCTTGCCCCGAATTAAAATCTCCTCCAAAAAGAAAAATATACATATATAGTAAAGTTATACCAAATGGATGGCTCTGAAAAATACTAATTCACACCAAAGGCTTGAAAAATTCCCTTCAATCCCGACCCGTCCCAACTCCCGTCCTGAAGTTTTCCCGTCCCGATTGTTTCCCAACCTAAAATGTCGGGGGTTTTCTCCGACCCGACTAAATGAGGGAAAGGGTTCTGGTATAAAGTTGATCCCATCGGGAATCCCGACCCAACCCGACTAAAATAAATTAAAAAAATTATTTTGTAAAAATTAGTATTATCATTTACAATTCAAAAAATCCCTTAAAAACCTCAAAAACAAAAAATAGTTATTCAAAATAGTGTTTCATTTTCATTCCAGTTTTTTTAAAGTATCACTTATATCGTATTTTTTTCAAAATTCTTGAGAATTCACATATTCAATTATTATCAACCAAATTTGTATTATCATAAAGGGAGAGCACTAATGATCGTATATGAATATTATTCTGTCATTTATTTGTTATACATTTTGATGGATATCGTCTCTTTTTTTCTTTATTTTGGTCTTATTGTATATTACATGTTATTTTTGAACTAATGACAAACATAATATACTTCATTTATTCAGCAGTATCAAATGCCCTTTATCATCTACCTTTAAAAAAGCTGAATAAATTGTTCAGACATCAAAGATTGACAAAACAATTCATTCAATAATGTATTGGATGCGTTGGATGCTATGTTGTTAATGCAAATATGTTTGGTGTTGCAAAATGAATTCTTCACCTAATATATTATTACGTTACTTATTTTAGTAAATAACTCTTTATTATACTATCTTATCTCTTATCAATGTTATTTTAAATTCATGTTCCGTATTACAATTTTTATGGAATTCTAATTCACGTGATTGGACAATCATATCACATATTTTCTTTTAATATTTTAATATATGATGTGTTTAAGTATTTCCCTTAAATATTTTTTTTAAGAAAATCATTTTTTCAGGATATCTATTTCGATCGGACGAGATCCTATACATTCGGGTATCCCGGTCGTCGGGACCCGACACTTGTCGGTAGGGGCTCGGAAAGAAAAGTAGAAACCCGAATCTTGTCGGGACCGGCTCGAGTAAGGGCGTTACGAGTTGGGTTCTTACCAGATTCCGCCCCGACTCACACGTACCCACACACCTCTAGTATGTGTTAGAGAGTTTGTGAGAATTAATCAGTGTCATCCACTTGATATAATTCTATAATCGTTGTTGCACCATAATTTTTCTCCACGATCTTGATCATGATGTAGGTACAACAAAATCAATGGTGCAAAAATGAGTTGTTGTGATAAAACCGATGTTATAATAGAACTTCTCTTTGTACAATTTTTCAACATAAAAGAAATATTAGAAATAGAGTATGATTGTGAAATGAAGAATATTTTTAAAGTAATTGCTACGAAAGATCAAACACCGGATCAAAACTATTTTCAACAAACAATGATGGGCTTCAACCTGTGGAAAACCGAATATCATATCACGTTTGATTTTCAAAAAACAGAATTTCATGTCCCGGTGTCCTGACAGGGTAGATATCGTACGGACGTGACATTTAAGATTTTGTAAATGTATACTTCTAACTCTCCATTTCATCTAGACCATATTAGAATCGACCATGTGTAAATCGAATATTGTGTAGAATGACGTTCGACTTTCCCATCTTTGAATATAATTCGACAATGTGGAAAGATGAACGTTGTCTATACATTTAACTTTAATACGATCTATTCTGTGAAAACGATATGATGCACCGATAGGTGTGGGACAACCAAACTGTTTTAAAACAACTCTCAATGTCTTTCTTTAATCATTTTTTTTTTAAAACTCTTTTACATGGGACCATGTTTTGGGATATTAGTTTGTCGACACGTCTCCAATAAAATAAGGACAACAAAAAGGACTTGATGATTGCATTTCATTTATGTGCAATTCAATTCTATTGCTATTTGCCTTTTGTAGTAATTAATTGACTATAGCTTAATTAATGAATCAAGTCATAGGACTGTCCACGGTTGATTTTTCGGCGTTCCATTCACACAGTGAAGGAGAACTTTTTGTGTGATATATCTATATGATTCTAATTGATCGATAAATGATATGGACCATATACTTTGAATTTTGTTTAAAAATGAGAAGTGTCTGATTTAATCACCCGGTATCTTTAAAGCGTATAATGATCTGGCGATAACTTTTCACGGTAAAAAGTTAAATTTGGTGTGACCGTCGATTTTAAAGCAGTTTAAATCGTATAATTCAAATTATTTTGTATATCAAATCACTTCATTTGAAGTGACTATGAAATAATCACCCTTGTCCCGCCTCTAGGGTTTAGGAAAATGATATGCGCACTACACTTGTGTGTAGTGCACAAACCACTATATGTGTGAATGCCCTTGATTAAAGTGATCAATTATTTTTATGGTGTGTCGACGAGAACAAAATGTCGATTGTGTTGATAAGATGTTGTGGTTGAAAAAGTAGTGGATGTATCACTACTCTAGGGTTTATTATGTTATAAGGATTTTCTATTAAAACGATTATTCGGATAACTGTCATATGTATAAGACGACAAATCAATTTTTTTCTTTTATATATGTAACAGTTGTCCGACTTGACGTTCTAAGCATTAAAGATTTATTTTTTATTTAGAAAAGTCAGGCCAAATTCTCACACATCATATCAAAACACAAGGCTTCCATTATAACATGTCGTTTTTTACCATTATTAAACTATGTTTTACTGGTCAAATAAATTGCCAATACTTCATCCCATAGAATAAGTATTTTTAAAAAATTTCATATAGATTATAAAAAAAAAAAGATAAATAATACAATAATGAAGTATATATAACGCAATAAAAAATGATTAGATGAATAATGCACAAGAGTTTAAATGAGGAAAAAGAATGTGATTTATTTGTAATCCAAAAAAATATGAGATAAATTCTAATTAAAAATACTTGTACTATTTCATAAAATAAATGATAGTTTGAGTGATCACCAATAACTTTACATTGAAGTTTATTGAGATTGATTTTGTATGCATATTACCTCATGCATGGACAGTATATTTGGTCACATTTTTTTTCTTTAATTTGAAAAAATGTTCAAACTAACAAAAAGAAATAGCCTAATTTACTTCTTTTTTATTTTCACATTTAATTTGATTGTCACATTTTAGGTCATATTTAATAATCCTATACATATGCTTCAAATTAGCAAACATAACCGAATGAAAGAGCCTTACGCTTTCCATTATTCCTATTATAGTTGTTTCTTTAATTAAATTAAATTAAATCATTTATGTATTCGAGGAAAGTCACATCATCATACAAATTATTATTTTTGAACTAATGACAAACATAATATACTTCATTTATTCAGCAGTATCAAAAGCCCTTTATCATCTACCTTTAAAAAAGCTGAATAAATTGTTCAGACATCAAAGATTGACAAAACAATTCATTCAATAATGTATTGGATGCGTTGGATGCTATGTTCCAGTCTTGATGGTCAGCACATTACTCCAAAGCGAATAAATCCGAACAAGGTTAAGGCAAGCGCTATTAACAGAGCTCATTAGCTCCTGCCAGAGCAAATGGTCATTAATGCCCTTGTTTTTTACCGTGTCAAAGACTTTAAATCAATGTACACGCGCGGGGTAATAGTTCCATATTCTCTCTCCTTTGTTTTCTTGTTTTGTTTTTTCTGTCCAATACACATTTGTTTGAGGTTTACGGTACACATATAATCCTTTATTAATATTCGTTCTTTTGTTTTCCTTGAAAAGCTTATGGTATGTTTTTCCTAATTTTATTTATTTACTCCACTTAAAGGAATAAAATAATTTTATACATGTGTATAAATTAATATTTCTTCGTACAGTTTTGAGTATCATTTTATTCGAAACAATACTCGTAATTCAAACAACATTTGAAGCAAACTTACATGTTTGATTTATATTCGTCACCCTCAAACATGGTAAAATGATTAGGGATTTAGTAAACTTACATGTTTCTTGTTTATATTCATTGCACTTTGTCATAAGGTCGTCAAAACCTTATTTAATAATTCTTAATAATAAGCTAATAACTTTGATCAGTAGGTCTAGCATAATTAATAAAACTTTTCCTATTTATGAAACGGCATCAGAGGCCAGAAAGACAAAATAAGATACAAAATGGAAAAAAAAAAAACAAGAAAAAAAATAATGGTTAAGAAGAATGCGCGCGTATTCTTACGTGTAATGTAACGTGTGAATACGCGCGGCGTTTTTGTCCTTCTCAACCACTATCTATTTTTCTTGTCATTTTTCCTCATTTTAGATTAAAAACAGTCCTCTACGATTTTTAACCTTTATGAAATTTATATTAAAAATATACATTATCATCGCAAAACATAGAGACTGTCGGTTGGTTTAGACACAAGCGAATTCATTTTTTTTTCCCTCATTTTCATTCAAAGAGTATTTTAGTTTAGAAACATAGTTTATTCACACAAAAAGTCACATAAATACAAATTTAAGTGTTGATATTAATTTTATTTTCTATTATCTTTATTCTCTATAAACATTGTATTGTTTAGATTATTTTTGTGGACAAATTATGTGTGCAAATAATTTTTTATTTCCACACATCATTTGTTTTTAAATCGAGAAACAATCACTCATCTAAAAAAAAATTATTTTTGAGTTCCAAAAAATAATTTCTCTTCATACATCTCGTTGGACAATACAAACACCATATATTATTACTACACTCGTTTTCTAACATATGTATTTTTGCTCCAAAATGTAAGGTGTTTATAATATCCATAAAATATTTGTGACATTTTTCTCAATTTTACTTTTAATTTATCTGTCATCTAAGCACATTTAATTTGTTTTTACGAACATTGTAATGATAGTAAAATGACATCTTAGAATTTTTCACCTAAAATTATAAGAGTCATATACTTTTTAGTATGTATGAAAGTATTAAAAAATATTGAAGAATCAATGTAATATATTTAAACAAAAAAGCATTTAAGTTTTTATTCAAATAAAAAAAATTAACCGACCTTTTAGATTAATGGGAAAACAAGTACTACAGTATTAGATAAAAGGGCTGCTAAAAAAAATAATAATACGGAAACGGAAAGGAGTAGAATTGCACGTGTCGGACTTCCATCTTTCAATTTCTCTCGAGTATAAATGTCATAAGGGTATTTAAGGTATATTGCTCTGGCCGGAGCAAATGAGCTCTGGCAATAACACTGGCCCAAGGTTAATGCAAATATATTTGGTGTTGCAAAATGAATTCTTCACCTAATATATTATTACGTTACTTATTTTAGTAAATAACTCTTTATTATACTATCTTATCTCTTATCAATGTTATTTTAAATTCATGTTTCGTATTACAATTTTTATGGAATTCTAATTCACGTGATTGGACAATCATATCACATATTTTCTTTTAATATTTTAATATATGATGTGTTGTGTTTAAGTATTTCCCTTAAATATTTTTTTTAAGAAAATCATTTTTTCGGGATATCTATTCCGACCGGACGAGATCCCATACATTCGGGTATCCCGGTCGTCGGGACCCGACACTTGTCGGTAGGGGCTCGGGAAGAAAAGTAGAATCCCGAATCTTGTCGGGACGGGCTCGGGTAAGGGCGTTACGGGTCGGGTTCTTACCCGATTCCACCCCTACTCACACGTACCCACACACCTCTAGTATGTGTTAGAGAGTTTGTGAGAATTAATCAGTGTCATCCACTTGATATAATTCTATAATCGTTGTTGCACCATAATTTTTCTCCACGATCTTGATCATGATGTAGGTACAACAAAATCAATGATGCAAAAATGAGTTGTTGTGATAAAACCGATGTTATAATATAATTTCTCTTTGTACTACTTTTCAACATAAAAGAAATATTAGAAATAGAGGATGATTGTGAAATGAAGAATATTTTTAAAGTGATTGCTATGAAAGGTCTAAACACCGGATCAAACCTATTTTCAAGAAACAATGATGGGCTTCAACCTGTGGAAAACCGAATCTCATATCACGTTTGATTTTCTAAAAAAAGAATTTCATGTCTCGGTGTCCTGACAGGGTAGATATCGTACGGACGTGACATTTAAGATTTTGTAAATGTATACTTCTAACTCTCCATTTCATCTAGACCATATTAGAATCGACCATGTGTAAATCGAATATTGTGTAGACAACATTCGACTTTCTCAATGCTGATTCTAATTCGACAATGTGGAAAGGTGAACGTTGTCTATACATTTAACTTTAATACGATCTATTCTGTGAAAACGATATGATGCACCGATAGGTGTGGGACAACCAAACTGTTTTAAAACAACCCTCAGTGTCTTTCTTTAATCATTTTTTTTAAAAACTCTTTTACATGGGACCATGTTTTGGGATATTAGTTTGTCGACACGTCTCCAATAAAATAAGGACAAAAAAAAGGACTTGATGATTGCATTTCATTTATGTGCAATTCAATTCTATTGCTATTTGCCTTTTGTAGTAATTAATTGACTATAGCTTAATTAATGAATCAAGTCATAGGACTGTCCACGGTTGATTTTTCGACGTTCCATTCACACAGTGAAGGAGAACTTTTTGTGTGATATATCTATATGATTCTAATTGATCGATAAATGATATGGACCATATACTTTGAATTTTGTTTAAAAATGAGAAGTGTCTGATTTATCACACCAGATATTTCAAAGATATAATGGTGACACCCAATAACTTTTCACGGTAAAGAGTTAAATTTGGTGTGACCGTCAGTTTTTAAAACGGATTTAAATCGTATAATTCAAATTATTTTGTATATCAAATCACTTCATTTGAAGTGACTATGAAATAATCACCCTTGTCCCGCCTCTAGGGTTTAGGAAAATGATATGCGCACTACACTTATGTGTAGTGCACAAACCACTATATGTGTGAATGCCCTTGATTAAAGTGATCAATTATTTTTTATGGTGTGTCCCGACAGAATATGTGGTGTCGATTGTGTTGTGTAAGATGTTGTGGTTGAAAGAGTAGTGGATGTATCACTACTCTAGGGTTTATTATGTTATAAGGATTTTCTATTAAAACGATTATTCGGATAACTGTCATATGTATAAGACGACAAATCAGTTTTTTTCTTTTATATATGTAATAGTTGTCCGACTTGACGTTCTAAGCATTAAAGATTTATTTTTTATTTAGAAAAGTCAGGCCAAATTCTCACACATCATATCAAAACACAAGGCTTCCATTATAACATGTCGTTTTTTACCATTATTAAACTATGTTTTACTGGTCAAATAAATTGCCAATACTTCATCCCATAGAATAAGTATTTTTAAAAGTTTTCATATAGATTATAAAAAAAAAATTGATAAATAATACAATAATGAAGTATATATAACGCAATAAAAAATAATTAGATGAATAATGCACAAGAGTTTAAATGAGGAAAAAGAATGTGATTTATTTGTAATCCAAAAAAATATGAGATAAATTTTAATTAAAAATACTTGTACTATTTCATAAAATAAATGATAGTTTGAGTGATCACCAATAACTTTACATTGAAGTTTATTGAGATTGATTTTGTATGCATATTACCTCATGCATGGACAGTATATTTGGTCACATTTTTTTTCAAACTAACAAAAAGAAATAGCCTAATTTACTTCTTTTTTATTTTCACATTTAATTTGATTGTCACATTTGAGGTCATATTTAATAATCCTATACATATGCTTCAAATTAGCAAACATAACCGAATGAAAGAGCCTTACGCTTTACATTATTCCTATTATAGTTGTTTCTTTAATTAAATTAAATTAAATCATTTATAGTATTCAAGGAAAGTCACATCATCATACAAATTATTATTTTTGAAAACGTATTCAACAGATGTTTATATTGAATATTCAAACATATTATATTTTTATTTTAAAGAATATTTACTTAGTTTTCTCTTGTGTCTTTTATTAGCCAAATCAACAAAAATCTTGGAAAACAATGCATTAGTTCATCATAATTTCTATATATTTTTTAAGGAATCAAACATATCCTTTAAACAAGGTTTTTTTTTTGTTGTGGGTGGGTGGGTGGTTGGGTGGGTGGGTTTTGAGGGGAGGAGTTGATCGATAGTGACACAACATAAACTTATTATTGTAAACTTTAAATGATAGTGACAAACTTTATGTTACAAAAGTTGTCCAAATGTCAATGAAATGGGACATTTTATATTCTTTGATTTCACCCCATTCTATTCGTACCAAAAGATAAGTCTATTTAGTTATTCGATTTTGTCTCGTAATATAACTTCATTTAAAATTTCAATAAAATGTTTATTGTATACATTTTTTTTTTTTTTTAGCTCTAATTTATTATATATTCATCCGTTTTTTACTACTTTAATATCAGTCAAATATTATTTTAGATTTTTATCATTAAATTTATTGACGTTTAACTACTTTCGTGAAAAAGTACAAATAGACTTATACTTTTATAATTACAAGTTTTCACTTTCTCACTATAGACACTTGACTATACGAAAGAAAAAAAGAAAAAAAATGATATATATACATTTCATTTTAAATAACTTTCTTCCTATGAACTTCCAATTCTCAAATTTTTTATTAGAAAATGGAAAGTTATTACTACAAGTGACATTGACATAGCTTTTTTTTATCTCATTACATTGACATATTATATATTTTAACATTGATTATAACCAATAAAATATTTACAGTCCAATAAAAAACACAAAATACGTTACTCCTTTACCAACAAATCATTTACATCTCCAATAAAAAATAACCACCATATAAACTTAAATCTACTTCCCACATATATGAAGTATTTATATTTTAACATTGATTATAACCAATAGTGTAAAAATATGTTACGTCATAATCGTTGTCGTAATAGAACCACCATAACAAATCTACTTCCCACACGGTGAAGACTTTGAAAAGTCCAATTAATATCCACATTCATCCACATTCAACATTTGTAAAGTCAAACCTACTATGTTGTCTGGTCTCCATTACAAGTCTCAAAACTAAATCAATGCACTATTTTGAAACAAGAAAGAAAGATAAATATAAAAAAGAAATGGAGAGAGAGATAGAATATACATACCAATTGCTTTCCCTATCAACTTGTTCGAATTCAATGTTCTTATCAACAATCCTGTTTTTACCATTGGCTGTTCGATGTCTAGAAATAGTGATCCATATTTGGTTATGTATCACTCTCATTACTAAAAAAGGAAGCACCATAAAGTTGGTCATATCTCTCTCTTCTTCATCTTTCACCATGAATGAGTATATGCTATGTACCACCCATGGTGCCAATACCACATACTAACAACAACAACACAATCAAGAACATATTCCATTAGTCAAAACTTGGTTAAAATACGATATCCGGACGGACCCAGAAATTTATATACAGGTGCGCTATAGCTAGTAGACTGTGGTTATGATACGTATACGGACAGACCCGGAAATTTATATCCAGGTGGGTTAGTAGACTGTATTCGATTGACTGGTTGATCAAGTTTAAAATAATGTAACCTCGGCCACTTAGTCTTGCATGTACCTCTTGAACACGTATCACACGTGTCGGATCTCTTCAAAGGACGGAGGCAAAGCAAGGAGTAAAAGGGGCTAAGCCATTATAATCTAGCTAACTTAATCATTCGAATACGGTATGTTCATCTTGACTTTCAATTTCTGGCTCAGTCGTATAACGTGTAGTATGTAACAATGTATGTTGTATTTATCATGAAATGACAAAACTTATACCCTATTTCATCAAGGTGAGGAGAGATTTAGGGTATGAGTATCACTAATTTATCAATGTTACACCATTGTTGCATAAAAACACACACACACACACAAGAACAACAACAATTAAAACCAAAAAGGGATCTTTAAATTAAAGGGGGCTTTAATTTTCTTGGAAGAATGCTTTTTGCTTTCATATGAGAAGTGAAAGAATGATGCATTTTCATGCATGGTTACAAGAAGATTGGAAGAAAAGAGGGTGGTGGCTGGGGGAGGGGGGTGGGGGAGGGGGTGGGTGGTGGGGGAGGGAGGGGGAGGGGGGGTACCTTGAAGCTGCCAAGAGGAGTCCAAGGCCAGTTAGTGAGCAACCCTGGTGTGGTGGCCATTGGTGTTTGGTTTCTGGTTGCTAACTCAAGTTTGTGGTATGTTATTTATAGATTTATAGCAAACAACAGTGAGAGCAATTAATGTCTTGGGTGTGCAATTTGACAAAGTAGAAATGAATATTATTCTTTTAAAAAAAAATGAATATTATAATTGTTTGATTCACTATTGATATCACATTATTATTATTATATATATGCCAAACGTTGTATTATCTGATTGAAAAGTATATAAATAAAATTATCTCACATACTCTTGCAATTAGTTTAGAATATATATCCATTCACATGATTTTTTTTTTTCTTTTTTAACAGGACAAAAAAAACTTTCACTAACAACAACAGATGAGTACAGTACAAAGCTAGCAAGTATATGATACTGATACACCACATATATATATATATATATATATATATATATATATATATATACCCGTTCAATTTCAATATTAGTTAATGATGCACATCCAACTACACCGGCATCTTGCACAATTTCAATGATTTGCAAGTGTGCACAATGTTGTATGAATTAGGTCTTTGACTACATTTTTTTTAGGTCTTCAACCTCGTCTTTATATTAAAAAAAATGTTGTATGAATTGATTACGTTTGAATCCCCCTCATGTAGACATACTATTACTCCATCCATTTTGTTACTAAAAAAAAAAATAACGATATTTGAGTTAGAATGAATTTATCAACTATTTAGACTGATTTCTTTAACAGAACCCTACCGTCTCTCAAGTCTACGTGGGTCTAACGCTACTTGAGTTATAATGAATTCATTAACTACTTAGACTCGTCTGACTTCTTTGATAGGACCCTATCAGATTATTATAGATGTGACTCTCACCGTCTCTCATTGCTTGACACTTAATTCCTACCACAAGATTCTAAAGATGGCATTCACCGTCTCTCATAGCATTACACTTAGTTCATTTGATACCACTCAGAAATTAGGTCTAGAGACCTACTGGAGTCATAATGAATTTAATTACCTGAGTTGTCAGGTCATTTGTGTGTCAACTTTATCACTTTTCTCATGTGTGATGGTAGAAAATCTAGCCCAACAAGATATAAACGGAGGGGCCTCATTGCTCAAAATCAAGGGAGAATAAAAATGTCATAAACCAAACATCTGGACCAAATCGAATCAAACTGAAAAATAAAAAAATGTTATTTTTCAGTCGGTTTTTCATATAACTAAAAAAACAAACAATTTAACATGATTTGGTTTCAGATTAAAGAAATTAAAATTGTTTCAAACCGGACCAGACAGGATAATTACTTCTATTAATAATATAAATTATGAGTCAACTTAATTTGCTCCAACTCAACTCATTAATATTTGGTGTTTGTAATATATTATTGACCAATCGGTCATTTCATATCATAAACATTCGGCTTTTTTGATCCTTTCACCCATTCATCTTCAATATTTCGATCTTTTAGAAGAACAACACAATACAAGCCAATCATAACTCACGATTCTCAATGTCTTTTCTCTTTATGCTTCCTAGATACTCATATTTGAGATAACTCATCATTTTTTATCATATGTGCAAAACTAGTTACATTTCATCTCTCTCACACTCACTTATGCAAAATAATACACTTCTCTTTTTCCATTGACCTCACTCAAATATTATTCGGTTTTAAGTTTGTTGTGATTTATCTAAGTTATTCAATGTTGTAGGTGTTCGTTCAATATTAATAATGTGTAGAGGTTAAGTCTTCATTGGTGAATTCAAACGGAGTAAGATACGACTCTATTATCTTATTTGTTTCTAGCTAGGAATTATGTTTGGTGGTAGGTATCGCGTTCGTTGTTTTGGATGACGGTTTAGGAGTGGTAGATTTTGGGATATCATTTTGGCATGTGTGGCATTAGTTCAATATAAATAATTTCTTAAACCATATATTTGGCTTCACTCCCATCACAGTATTGATGTAGCGCAAATATTTTCAAATGTTATTCCCAGATAAGTTTTGTTTACTAATCAATAACTTTATTTGTTCATGAAAACTGTTGAAAACCATAATCAAGTTAAACCAAATCAGACCGAACATTGGTTTACGCCTAAAAATCGTTTCAGTTTGGTTTAAAATTTAGAAAGCGTATAAAAGGGTTCAGTATTATGCATGGAAAAATCTGGTCAAACTGGACATGTTCACTCCTCAAAACATAAGACAACGTTAACAGACCGTAAATCAATAGCAAATACATAATGTGATACAACTTTAATAGCTCCCTCAAATATTGGTCTATAACAAACGAACAAACACTCGAACAATGTAAATGAGTAGCTCTCATACCATGTAGAAAATCTAACCCAACAACATGTTATATCAAATACATAATATGATACAACTTGAATAGCTCCCTCAAATATTGGTCTATAAGAAACGGACAAACACTTGAACAGCATAAATGAGTAGCTCTCGTACCATGTAGAAAATTTAACCCAACAACAAGTTATAGCAAATATATAATGTGATACAACTTGAATAGCTCCCTCAAATATTGGTTTGTAACAAACGGACAAACACTTGAACAATGTAATGAATAGCTCTCATACCATGTAATCTAACCCAACAACATATAACAGGAGGAGTCTAATCCCAAAAATATATGCTATGAGGTGTGGAAATATCATCTCTTAATATGCTAAGCGAAACATTAACAAGTGTCTATTGACTATTGTGTGACAACTTTGTAGAATATATAAGTCGAAACCAATATAAGGGGAGATATCACATCCTCAAAACCTAGGTTGTGAGGTGCGGGAAGTACATCTATTAATATGACAGATAAAACAATCACAAGCATCCAATGTAGGACACTTTAACATGCTTCCTCAAGTGTGAACCCATAAATAGCTTGAGCCACATGGCACATTAGGATATAAATGACAATATAAGTCCAACAAATTAAGAGGTTTAATACTTGGACAATATGAATGGGTGACCCTGATACAATATAAAATATATAAGCTCAAACACATAAAAAGAAGGGTCTCATCCTCAAAACCTATGTCGTGAAGTGAGGTGAGTCCATATCTTAATATGGTCGGTGAAGCAATCACAAGTGTCTGATATGGGACAATTCAACAAACTTTAACAATAATGTTACATAAAACCCTTGAAAATACCCAATGCGTCCAAATTAAGTTGTTCTTGTGTAGAAGTTAGAAACATATAGAAAACGCAATGTTCCTAACATATGATTTTTCCACCAAGAAATGAGGCGTTTAATAACTAACCAAATCATATATTTAAGCGTTAGTTATATACGGGCCACTTTATATATCGAGAAGATGATTAATTAGAACATGAATTCTACTAGTACTAATTTTTGGGGAAGTTCTTCCCTAGTATTTCCACATGCACCGAAGTGGTCGGTGGGTTTATCAGGGCAACACAGTTTACATCTAACATCTAAACTGTGTAGTTCTGATCAACCCACCGGTCAATTCACTCTAAAATTTCTCACCACACAAGAAGTTTCCTAATTTTTGAGGTATGGACACAGAAAGCGTGTGGCAGTAGAAGTTTGAAATGTGATGAAAAGTTAACCCAAATTTGTTGAGACATTTGCATATCTCCTTTCTCACATACTATATATAAATTGATATTTTAAAATAAATGATGAACGTGTCATGCTTTGTCATTCCAATTAAGTTGATGGTGATTTTTACATATTGGACATGATACATATTTCAATTGTTCAATGATTTAAATCGTAATGATTAACCTTCAACAACAAAAAATGGATTAAAATCGTAATGTCACAAGTTTGGAAAAGTAAACGAGAAATTAAGATATAAAATTAATATATAATGAACTTATTAATTTGTATTAATTATTTTTGGCTAAACGAGGACGGTGGACTTATTAAGTTATTAAACTCTTCCTAAAAAAAAGTTAATAAACTCATTATGGTTCAAGTAGTGTCGTCGCTAGATCCACACAGAACTAAGTCTAGCGTCACTAGACCCAGAGTTCTAAGACGTTACATAAATAGTCGAATGTAATGTCCCACAAAGTTGAGAGGCGGTGGACACTCTAGTGTTCTGAGGCGTTACAGAAAAAGTTTGAATGTAATGAAGTCCAATAGCACTGAGAGGCGGTGGACCCTGAGAGGCGGTGGGGATCACGTCTAGATAGGGGGGGATGCACATTGGGTGGCAGTCGCCCCCCTTGGGTCGGAAAAGAACACAAATATATATAAGATGTATTTCATTTTGCCCCCTTAAATTTTATTTTTATAATCGTCTTGTGACATAATAGGATCGAATACCTTAACAATTGTTTACTAATCATTACAAAAGTGATACACTAATATTTTAAGAAATTTTATTATCATAAAAACAATAGAAAAGCGAATCTTCTTGTTGTATTATGTTATTATTGTCAATCAAAGGTAAAAAGAGGGATAAGTGGTAACTCTTAGATATAGTCTGAGACAATTTTCTCTATTATCTTGATTATTCAAACAAAATACGCTTCTCGGATTGTAAAAAAAACGATGTTTTATCGCCCTCCTCGTCTGGGACCTACGTCCCATCTTGCCTCTAAAATCTTCTGGTAGAGTCATGCCGAGGACCCCTCTTCCTTAAGAGGGTCTACCGTCACTAGATGTCCCACAACCCTGATAGGCGGTGGGGTCACCTCTAAATCATCTGGTAGGGTCCTCGCGAGGACCCTTTTGTCCATAAGAAGGGCCAAGCGTTACTAGTCCCAGAGTTTTAGGGCGTGTCAAAAAGAGTTCCAATGTAATGTCCAACATTCGATATCTATCGGCAGTAAGAATGCAATGTCCTACATTTGAAAGTGAGGGAAAAAATATTTACCAAATCCGTTGTCAAGCATTACAAAAATAGTTTGAATATTATGAACTATTCATGAACGTCACAACAAATATGATTAAAGTAGTTAAAAGAAACTTGTCTAAAATTATCCATCGAGAGTTAGAATGTAATGTTCAACATTGGAAAAGTGAGGGGGAAAAGACCTTAGTACTAGCATCGTTGGACCAAGAGTTCTGAGGCGTTACAAGTTGCTTGAACATTATGAACTATTCATGAACATCAAAGCAAAAATGATTAAAATGGTTAAAAGAAACTTGTCTAAAAATTACCTAACAATTATTAGAGTTGTGTTATCGACGTGAGACGGATCAATCTTGCTCGATCTGAGAGATGCATTGATTGTTGGGAGTGGGTTGGATCTACATGAAGCTCTAGATTATGGGGTGTTATCATAATTTAAAATGGATTTGTTTACTTTGTATGTGTTTCGTAAGCTTTTGGTAATCTTGTGTTATATCTATCATCGAGAGTGTTAATGACATAGTCCTTCGTAAACAAATCGGTCAACCATACCGCCATGTCAAACGTCACCTCTGAAAATACATGAGTCTATAATCACATCAAAATTAAGATTGATCCACAAAAGGTCATCTTGTGATTCAATTAGAATCTCTCATTACGGAATTAGTACGAGATCATCATATCGAATCTGTCCGATCTCACATTAACCATTTCATGTATAAGTGCACCTACTAAGGTGTCAAACACCAAGGACAGGATCACGCAGTCACACTCTAAGTGTTTTGGGGTACTAATGGTAATTTGACTGTGAGATCCCAAACTCCAGTCAATTATGATTCTAATCAATTTACCACAAAACAATTATTTAAGGTAGTTCACCATAAACTCAATCATCTATATATTACACTTGTGTACTAAGCTTTATGGTTACATAATGAACCTCCAGATATATTCTTGGTGTGTTATTTATATATATGCATAAAATCAATTAAGCGGTTAATAAGAAAGCGTCACTTTTATTTAGATAATAATAAAAAAGCAATAAAATATTGTCTTTTCGGGCACTACTCCAACTCCTACGTCGTATCAAAGTGCTTAAAAATTCGCGTGGAAGAAACAAGCAAAAGACTCGGGAAATATACCCTCAGGGCCTTCAAACAACCACCTCAACCAATGAATACACTTGATGTCAATCTAAATCATAAATAAATGAAATAACTACTAGAATCCCAAACAACAAACATATCTGGAAAAGAGGAAACACTACACTACTCGCAACAATTCCTTATTCACTAAGAATAACTATAAAAGGAAATTAAATCATAAAATACTTCCTTGCTCCATCCTAAGCTAGCACTCCAAGCTCGTCATCAAACTCTGCATGTACCTGCATACCTTCGTATTCCAAATATAGGAGTAAGCTCATGAATGAAGCTTAATAAAGAGAAAGAAGATCAAAAAAGAGATTCATGTATGTCGTATTCCGGGAGTTATGACATGAATCTACTTCATCCAGTTACAAAACCATTGAAAGCATAACTTGAATAATACATGAAACATCTTTAAAAACATGGTCTTGAAACATAAGGAAATCCACTTTAAAATCACGTTGAACAATGCATAGAAAACATGACGTGTCAACTACATTTAGTTCAGCTTGCACATACTTGTTTGTTTCATTAACTACTTACTTGCAATGTTTAGCCTGTTGATCAAACTTACATAAGACATCTACTAACACATACTTTACTTGTCAACTATACGTAGCATGTTCGTGTCTTGTCTGTCGTTTTCATGTTTCTTACTTTTACTTAACATGAGGGCTCGGTGTGCAACATGGCTAATATGATTAACCACACCTCCAACTTGGGACTAAGAGTACCCAAGGTACTCCGTGCAATATGTCGTCTTAAGAACGACATGGCTAATACGTCTAGTCATACCTCAGACACAGGACTTTTAATACCCATTGTACTTCGTACAATACATTGCAAGGTAACTTATAACTAAACATTATCTAAATACAAGTAGGAGCACATAAAGCACATAAGATCATGTTAAACCCATATCTACCTACTTGAGCATACAAAGGCTATAGCGCGCAACACCGAACTACCATAATATCTCCATTATTCGTACAATACAGAACCCAGAAAGCCAAATAACATCCTGAAAACACCTCTTACTACACAGAACAGACCCGAAACTAACTTTAGAACTCAGTCTGTCCCAGGTGAGGGGCCGGGAAATCGGCCCAAACTTGGTGTCAAAATCACTTTTATGCCCTGATAGTTACCCGGCATATGCCTTAACTCATAGACATGTCCAATTTTTGTGCACTTTAATATAAAAATAGTTCTAAACAACTTAAAAGCATGAACATAAAATAAATACGGAACTTTTTTATAAGAATCTTACCTTTTAAATGAGCCGAACTAAGAATCCAACAACAATTAACTTCGAAATCTATGCGAATCTACAAACCAAAAACGAATATAAAATGAATGCTACGAAGTACCAACCTAACTAAGATCGAACTACGAATTAAACGAGAAACACAATATTCTTACTTTCAAAAGAGGAATCAAAATTTGAAACTGCTCTTGAATCAGAAATAGCTTCGTAATCAGCACATTATTTTGTAGAACAAATCTAGAAATCAACCAGACTGATCTAGAAACCAAGTCCTGGGCCGCTTTCTCGGGTGGTGGGTAGGGACAGGGCTGGGGAAAAGACAAAAACTTTGAAAATGCAAAATATGTGAAGTCTAGAGCTATCAGAAGGTCTTTTATAGGCTTATTTCACAGCTAGGTCGGTTTCCAAAGACTTATAAGAAAAGAAAACTTAAAAAGAAAAGGAATAGTAACTCTTGAATGGACTAAAATATCCTTACTAAATGTGAGGAATTTTACATTATTCTAATATCATATGATCGAAACGTGAACGTGCACGTGAACTTGTTTTTATTACTTGAAAAGGCTGTTGACATGGTTTTTTAATACTTATTCTAATATCATATGATTGAAAACGTGTTTACCAACTTTGATGATCCGGTGATTAATATGAAAATGTGTTTACCGACTCTGATTTGATGATTAATTGTACTACATTTACCTTTCAAATTAATTGATTTTTATATCTATCGGAACAAATTAATTATGGCGAAACATTTTTTGAGGTAACACTTAAAGGGTAAACACTTTTAGGGATAAAACGCACTGGGTTTTTTTATAATATATACTAATCAAAAGTGGAGTAATAATGATAATGATGATGACAATGACAATGATTCTAATATCATATGATTGAAAATGTGTTTACCAACTTTGATGATTTAATTAATATGAAATGTGTTTAGCAACCTTGATTTGATGATTAATTGTATTACATTTATATTCTTTTTTTAATCAAAAGTGGATCGATTTTTATATATGAAAGAAACAAATAGTTCAACTTTACAAGTTACCGGATACAAAATTAATGTAAAGAATTAGACTATTTATTTATGTTGCAAGCTAGTGTAGTTCTTATGCTTTTTTTACCACTTTTGTCAACAAAAACAAAGGCCTAAGGGGTTCTTCCATATTAACCTCCATATTGACCAAGTCCGATCCAAATCACGAAGGGCATGCAATAGAGTCTCATTGTTAGCACAACAATCCGGACATCCATCATCGTGGGATATATGTCTCTTAAATAAGAAATTCATGGTGGACAAACACTTGTGTCTTAAAAGCCACAAGAACATGTTGCCTCTTTGCATGCGGACCTTTTATGCTCCAAGCGTTCCTCCATTTCGAGCTCTCGTTGTCTACAAACGTAAATTTACTTGATGGATGATCTTATAATTTCCATATAATGTCTTCTGGGTTATTAATAGACATTCCGGATATGAGAATATTAGCCGATGTACCAATACTACGCCATGTATAGGAACAATTCGTCTTGGAATTTTCAAGGAGACTGCCATACTTTGCTCACAAAATCTTTACCCAAAGGTAATCGGCAATTTGAAGAAATCGGCAATCATTATGGCCCCAAAAAAAATCACGGCACACCCTTTCGATGCTATTAGTCGCCATGATTGGGAGTCTTACCGTTTGCAACATAATACGCCATGGTCGAGAGCGAAGATTTTTCTAGGAGCCTTGGAGGGGACATGGGTTGATTGGAATAAATTAATTATAGAGAAATATTTTTGAACATTCGCTATCCATTCTCATATTCGTTCATTTAGGAAACGGTCTTATAATCATGTTTCATCTTGGTTTGTCAAGATAAATGAACGAATGACCTAGAGCAGTGGCGGACCCAGAAAAAAAAAATTAGTGGGGGGCACCGTAGCATATTCGAAGATCTATTGGGGACATTAATTAGTAGTGTTTTTAAAAAAATTTAACAACAAAACTATATCATTTTAATACAAAACAAATTGATCTTAGTGGGGGCACTGGCCGGAGCATATTCGAAGATCTAATTGGGACATTAGTAGTGTTTTAAATTTTTTAACAACAAAACTATATCATTTTAATACATGACAAATGGATCTCAGTGGGGGCACTGGCCCCCACCTTACTCCACATGGGTCTGCCCTTGACCGAGAGCACTAACGAGACGAACATAAGAATATTCACAAACGGCTTTGTTCGTTTAACAGCTCTAATCAACATGGACTAAGGCGATGGATGATAGTACAAGGTCTTTTACATCTTCTAATATCAATACTGATTTTTTTCTCTAGAAAAAGAGAGAGGTGTAGTTGTAGTATGTTTGGTGATGGCGGTGGTGACGATGTGTTGATTTTATAATGTCAACGGCCAACACGAAGGTTTGCAGTGTTGGTGGTAAAATGTTAAATTAAGGGTATTTAAATTGTTGTTTTTTGTTTTTAAAAAAAAATGTTTTTTTTTACAAGAAGACAAGTAATTTGGGAAGAAGGTAAAACCACCATAATAGGGTTGTCTTTTCATTGCCAACAAAGCATTGGACCTATGGTAATTACTGTGACACTTAACCCGAAGATTTCAAATTTGATTCTCATTGAAACAAAAAAATCTACGTGCGATATTTTGTATTCGTAAAAAAAAAAATCAAGCAATATGTGATCATTAGGGTTGTCTTTTCATTTGGACAAGAATTTTAGACGAAATGTCATCTCCGACCACCCCCCACCCTCACCCCCAAACACACACACACACTTCCCATCGGATATACTGGCTCTCTCTTCTAATATTAAATATTATAATTTTTTAGTTTATCCGATTATCAATAGAACATTTATTATTTTCTTTATTTCATTCTCTTACCTTTAATTTTGTCAGGAGCAATGTCTAAAAAGACAATATTTTATTGTTTTATAATTAAATAAAAGTAATGTTTTTTCAATAATCTTTTACTTGGTGATATGCGTAGACATAAATGACATTGCAAAATCCTTGGTAGTTCGTTATGTGACCATAAAACTAATTACATAAGTGTTATGTACGGATGATTTAGTTTATGCTGAACTATCTTAAACATTTACTCTATGGTAAACTGATTAGACTCATAATTGACTGGAGTTTGGGATCTCACAGTCAAATCACCATTAGTTCCCATAACACTTAGAATGTGACCTCCTTTTCCATGCCGGTATTGGACACCTTAGTGGTTGCACTATACGTGAAAGGCTTCATGTAAGTCTGGACCGATTCGTTATGATGGTCTCGTACTAATTCCGTTACGAGAGATTCTGACTGAACAGCGAGATGATCATTTATGAATTAAATCTTAACCTAATGTGATTATTGACTCATGTCTTTATAAGGGTAGAGTTTGACTTGGCGGTATGGTTGGCCAAGTAATGTCTTCCTTAATACCAGCCATCTCAGCATCACTCAGGAATCGGTAGCTGGGAATGTGATTCACAAAGATAGAGTTCAAACCTTCTTTATTGAAGGAAATAGATAGACGGTTCCCTCAGGTGTTGATCTTGGAATTGGTCGATTTTGCATACCTTTGATATGATCAAAGCATATCAGTCACTGGTGGATTAATAGTAGTTCGATGATAAGAAGTTATGTAGAGATATTACTGAAGATACCTTACTCTATATATGATTTGTCTGTGGAGGGTTATCTATATATAATGGTTATATCAGTGGCCGCTCGGTAGCTCTTATGAGTAAGTGGAGTAAAATATTCTATATTCTGGAAGAGTGCAATCTTGTCTCTATAGTGATACGCCAAGATTAATGAATCAGGTTATTCGACTGAATAGTTCAGTGGGTCACTCAAATCATTGGAGTTTCTGGATATAGGCACATTGTGCCCGACTTGTCCCTCATAATTTACAATAAGAAGCACTCCTCAATAAATGGAATTAATATTTTTTCCATGTTTCTAGCTAACGGACATTTATATGATAAATATAAGGTTTATGAAAAATATGTATTTCCTGAAATCTAAGTATAAAAGCATTAGCTATGATTTATTTGCGCAATAATTAAGAATTATGAAAATATGATTTTCTTAATTAAATGACTAGGAAGTGGCATCATAAAATTAATTAGGAAATAGTTTCATGCATGGGTTTTATACAAATGTACGCTTTTTCTTAACGTGGGTCTTTTGATTAATTGGATTAAGTAAGTAATTCCTAATGAATAATATCTAAGGAATTAATATAATAAAAAAAAAAGCCTAAGGAAAATGATATGTGCACAAACCACTACATGCTTGGTACAATTGATTAAAGTGATCAATTATTTATTATGATGGATCCTAACAAGATATATGGTGTTGATTGTGTTGTGTAAGATATTGTGGCAGAAGAAGTAGTGGATGTATCACTACTCAAAGCCTAATTGGGCTTGAGAGGCCATCTTAGGGTATTCATATCAATCACCCTATCTCTATCCCCACAAATACTATTAAAAAATACATATCCCTACTTTACAGCAACTAAATTCACAATACTCTACATCAGCATCCCTATCTCTATCCTTACAACATTAAAATATTCATTTTTCAACTAATTTTTAAATTCAAATTTTACTCCAACGGCTATATTTCAACGGTTATATTTCAACGGCTATATTCGAACACACACATTTTTCCAAAATTATTTTTAAAATTTAAAATTTTACTCCAACGGCTATATTTGAACACACACATTTTTCAAAACTTACTTTTTAAATTCAAATTTTACTCCAATGGCTATATTTCAACGGCTATATTTCAACAGAGGGAAGAAAAAAAAAATCGTTTCAAAAAAAAATAATAATAAATATAAAAAATAAAATAAAAAAAAATTGTAAGGATATTTCTGAAGATCACCCTGATTTGGGGTGACATTGTTTCATCCACCCCAATGTAGGGTGGGGATAAAGTATCGATGCAGGAGATTTTTACTTCTTCCCTATTTTTTTCCCTACATGTAGGGATAAAGGTGGAGATAAAGACTCTGATGCTAATACCCTTATGAGATTAATCCTACTTCAGGATTTTAGATCCTTCCAAATGCCATAATTAACTCTATAAATGTATAGCATCCTACAAGAGCTAAACCTAATCATTTTCTTGATAATTGGGGCGCCACTTGGAGGGAAGTTATTGTGTGGAGAGAGAATTTAAGGGTGAAGTGACGGATGAAACGATCAGAACCACACAGTTTAAATACAGAATAAAATTGTGTGGTGTGGGGGATGCTTCCGCACCGTGTGGAGACACCACACAATAACTTCCCCCACTTGGAGGGGTGTTTTTGGAAAATGTTCTCTCTCATGAATCTAAGATAAGATTAAGATTAACATGTTCATCTTCTTCTTGGAGCTTAAGTCTTGTTTATGGATTCTTAGAGTTGTCTTAAGTGATCACTACCTTGGTGTTGTGAGGGTCAAGTTGGAAGATCTTGGTGTTCACTTCATTTTCATCAACTCAATCTTCAGGTGTTGGTATAATCTCTAAACCCCTTTGCATTATACGTTGTTTATTTACTAGATACAATTTGTTGTTTCATTTTTGAGCATTTTTTTTGTTGTTTCCGTTGCAGGATTGATTTGATCAAGTCCTGAACACACCAGAACTCTGTTTCTGGAACCCTAGAAATGGAATTCGATCCGCCCGCCGTCCCGGGAGAGCGCACAGGACAGCACCCTGGCTGAGGTCCATAAACGAATTTAATTTGGGCAGGTTTCTGGTCCCGTCATGATTACAAACAAATTTAATATCAATTCAACGATTTTTCATCATTTCACTACTATAATATTAATATAGTCAAAATTTATTTTAGAATTTTGTCATTCAAATTTATGACATTATTCTATGTTTTTAAATTGTATGAAAAGAAAAAATCAAAAGAGGTTATATTACAAGACTAATGATGTAATTAAAATGCCTTTATGAAATTTGTGTATATCGTTTTTCAAAAAAAAGAAATTTGTGTGTATATCAGTCAACATGTACATACATTGTTAACTAAAAATATGAGGCCATATATTGATGGTACATATGACGTCTAATAAATGAATCGACATTTTCAGTAATATTTCACTTGTAATAAGAATGGTAGGACTGGTAGCATTAAAAGCCTACCTGCATTAACAGATTCCCGTTATAGGAAAACATCACCTCATGGGTGGATCCAAAACCAAGACAAGTTCATGGAGATCCGAGATTTTTTTTATTTTATTTTATGAAAATGATTTTATTGTAAAAAAATATCAAAATATCATCATTTTTGTTATGATATTTTCATTGAAATAAATTAGTCAAATAAGTGAAACACTGATAAATCTCGCCATCGTCTTTGAACACAACACTGATAATCAGATGTTGGATGCTTTTAAGACTCAATACCTATTGACGATGACAAATTATGTCACCTTAAAGATCCGGGCTTTTCCTTCTGTTATTGATGAATAATCAAGAACCTTAATACCAAGAACAAAGAAGGGGTTTTGTATATTTTTGGCTGAGTCTAAGTGGGATTCTTAGAGTGCCTACGTATCCTGTTATTCCAGGAATCAAGCCTTACGTAGTTCCTGGAACGTTGTATTTATAAGGACAATGCATGACCTAACCCTAATATGAGTCGGTTTGTAGCTATTGTCACATTTACCCTCAATTGCGCTTTACCCCTTGCCCAAGTTACCCTGTGGATATTGGGCCAACGAGGTGGTGTGGACTCTGTTCCCGATATCGAGCCGCTCGACACGGGATGATCGACTCTGGAACCCACGCCCCGCTGCGCTGTAAGTTGATAGTCGTGACCTCGAATCACTAGCCATACGCCAGGCTCGAGGACCGACATGCGTGTTATTGCTCCCAAGTCGATAATCCGACTTGTATGCCTTATCGGCTCCTCGTGCCTTGGTAAACATTTAACCCATGAGACCCACTCGATGATGATATATCGAGGTGCGTAAACCGGTATCGTCATAAGCCCCAGGACTGAGAGGCGACTACCGTTGTCGAGTCGTCGATCACGCCAATTTGAAATCATCTTGAGTTGGACTAAATCTTGGGCGGAAATGGTGTAACCGCCGTATGCCACTGTCTCCCACCAATCGTGGCCGTTCATTGTCACGTCAGGCGCACTATCTCTTCGTCTTCTGCCATAAATGATGTCACCCTTGATTTTCGCGATTCATGGGGGAGTTATAACTACTAGTAACCCCCCTAATCACGTCTTTTCACTGTCATTTGGTATCAACAAATCATAAAAGGGGGAGAAGAACCAGACGGTGAAAATCATTTCTGCCTATCCAATTTCTCCGTTTTCTCTTCAGAAAATACAAGTAAGCGTTCTTTCTGCTATCCTTTTTCTCTGTGCTCTTACCATTCTTGCTTGAATCTATCCATGTCTAGTAGTGTTACAATCTCTGATAGGATAGAGGAGTCTCATTCCGGCGATCAAACACCCGTATCTGCCCCTTCCGATCAAACCCTACCCTCAAACCCTAAGGAGCCCTTAGGTACTATCAGGGAGCCCAAGAAATTGTCCACCAGAATGGACGGAAAAGGGCCTAAGGGGTGCACTTCCTGTCTCACCATGGACGATCTCAACCAACTGCGGCAGAGATATGGGCTATCTAGCCTCAATCGGTGGCTCGGCTCCTTCCGGCCACCACCAATTTGCCGATGAGCCCCCAGAAGGGTTCTGTACGGTCTATGAGGCCCAACTATCGATGGGGCTCAGGTTCCCCCTATGTCCGGAAGTCCAGGCTGTTCTTCGCCATTACGAGATTGGCGTATCTCAACTGGGCCCGAATGGCATCCGGACTCTGATGGGTTTTCTGATTGCCTGCCGAGTCGCGGGTATCGGTTTTACCGTCCCTTTGTTTCGATGGTGGCACAAGATCTCTGCGATGCCAGATTCGGGGTGGTATACATTTCAGAAGCGCGCCAACCGCCATGAGTTCGTGTCTAAAGGACCTTCATCTCATGGAAATTGGAAGCCTAGGTTCTTCTTTCTCCGACATGGGTCGGATAATCCCTATGTCGGCTTGTGGAGGTCGAGAGAAGGAAGGGATGACAAACTGGGTCGGGAGGCCGCACCTAATGAAGCTCTTTCTCTCGAGAGATTCACATTCGAGGTGGTCACACAGGACCTGAGTCTCCTTTACGGCCTTGCCCGCCTCGAGGAGGCGGGACCCGTACCGTATATAAGCCTTCATGCTGTCGATCGGGAACATCGTATGAAACTTTATTATTTTGTTGCTAAGTCTTATTGTTCTTTGAAGTTGTATCTTTATTATTTCCGATACTGACTCCTTTTTCATTTGTGCAGTGGGCAGATTATCGAAGGTCATTTGTCGAAAGCTTCTACTGTGTTGGCTGCTTTGTCAATGCATCTAGGTCGAGGGTCGTTCCCCCGGCGTCCGAGGACAGACCTGCTCATGTTGTTGACCCGACCGAGGTGTCGAGACAACTACCTTGTCGCACAACCGACTCCGCCTTCTACCTCGGGGACTCACCCATGAGCACCGGTCGATACGCTGAAGCGAAGGGCGTTATCGACTTTCTTGTCGGAGGGTGAAGAAACTTCCGCGGCCGAGGCGACCGGTTGCGAGAGAGAGAGAGTCGGCCCTTGAAGAGCTGGTGAGAGATCAGCAAAAGCTGGCTAAAAAGGCCAAAGTCACCAAACCCTCTCTCGACCTTGCCGCCACGAGTAGGATGTCGGCCGAAGAAGTCGAGAAGCTGGACGACCAGGTCCTGGCCTCTTCCCTCCGAGAGCTGGGTCGCGTGGTACGCACTAACTCTTGTCGATTTCATGTCTTCTTTTTTGCACCTCTCGAGGTTCATGCCTTAACTTTTCCTTTTTGGCAGCACTACTTTATGAGTCGAGAGGCTTCTCGACGTATGAGCACGCCGTCCGAGACTGAGGAATAGCTGAAGACACAGATTTGGAGGTTGAATGACAAGCTTGTTATCGAGTCATCTAGTGTCACTGGTCTGGAATCGCAGCTGAATGTTTTCAAGAAAGAAGCTGCTGCTGAGATAGAGAAGGTAAAGGAGGAGCGAGAATTCGTCATTGCCAGTGAGAGAGTTCAGGCTGCGGACGAGGGAGAGAGGCTACTCGAAAGAGACTCTCGGCGAGGAATTGGCACGAGGAGCGGCTATTCTGAAGAGAGAGATCGGTTGAAGGCCGGCTGGACCAAGTCCACAAGCGGTGGAGAAATGGGGCGCGCGATACTCGAGTATCGGAAGTCGGCGAGTTGGGCGGGGATCTCGATGTAATCATGCAGACGGCCATACTTGGAGGATTCACCAAGGCGGTGGACCAAGTGAAGAAGGCCTATCTCGGCGTCGAGATCGACCATTTCGAAGAACACTGGCTGCTACGACCACGACTTCGGGCGTTGTATGACACTGTGCTTGACCAATTTCAACAGGGTATATCACTTGCCGAAGTATGGCGGCCCCACAAAGCAAGCCCGACTCACGATGATACGAGTTTCAGCGCCATTGCTCTACGCCGACCCCGAAGATGCTATTCGGCTCCGACTCCCGATGCTTATGTTTAAACTGTCTTGCCTTCTTTGATGTTTCGAACTTTATCTTGTAATTATTTGTAAATTTTACCAACTTTGGTGACTTGGGTGAGTATTTACTTTATCGGGGTTGGTCATTTCGACTGCCCTAATTTGTTTTGAAATTTACGCCCTTTTATCTCTTTTTGTTGTTATTTACTCTCTCATTTATTCTTGTCTTTGGGCTTTCTTGCTTGTCGAGCCTTTGGCTCTTTTTTATCGCCTTGTCGATGTAATATTGCCCCCAAGTGTTTTATCAACTTTAGTTCATAATGCACTTGGGTTCTATATGGCTTTTAGGTCGATCTAATTGCCTTGGCTTTTTAGCCTTATAGGCTTGCTAGATCCTCGTGTTAGTCCGACATTTCGAATCATCCTTGTCGGTCTAGTTGCCCGCTGGGCTGGTTAGACTTCCGACTTGGGCGTTTGGCCCGACCTGCGAACCGTCCTTTATCTCGCCTTATTCGACCCCAGAGTACGTTAGGCTTTTGACTTGGACATGCGGCCCGACCCTGCGAACCATCCTTTGTCTGCCTTATTCGACCCTTAGGTACGTTAGGCTTTCGACTTGGACATTTGACCCGACTTTGCGAGTCTTATTGGTGCCTTCTGCATTGTATGCTTATGGCGTTGTCGGGAGTTCCGACTTTCGGATTGCTCCATACTTTGTCGATTGTAACTTCGTGTCCTTTTGGACTTAGAATATTACTAAAATAACTAAATAGAACAGTAGGAAAGAGGAACCATCATTTATTATAACAAAGATAGAACTGTCTCATGGACTGATTACAAATCTTAAAAGACAAGTAGAAACAAACTGGTCAACTAAGGCTTAAACGTAAAATTTCCTCAAATTATTCGCGTGCCATTGTCGAGGGACTGTGGTTCCGTCTGCTCGACCTAGTTGATATGAACCTTTAGGGTGGACTTTTAGAATCTGATACGGGCCTTCCCAGTTCGGGGAGAGTGTCCCGATCTCCTTCTGTCGACTTGCCTCATTCTTCCTTAAGACTAGATCTCCGACCTTGAAATACCTGTATTTCACTCTAGCGTTGTAATATTGAGAGATCCTCTGCTTGTACCTTGCCATTCTGGCTGAGGCCATTTCTCTCCGCTCCTCGAGATTATCCTTCTCTCGTCGGATGTCGGGTCGTTCGTCTCAATATTATACGCTAAAACTCGAGGGAAGGACGCCCGATCTCCGCGAGGATAAGCGCCTCGCACCCATAGGTTAGGGAGAAAGGTGTTTCACCCGTTGATAAGTTTGGAGCTGTCTGTATGACCACGGGATGCTCGGGAGTTGTAACGCCTTGATCTCGCCCCTTGACCTCACAGCCTTTTTTTCAAACCGAGTTTAATGCAGCCGATTTGTGCATTCGACTTGACCATTTGCTTGAGGATGAGCCACCGAGGTGAAGTCTTTGGTCGATATGATACTCGGCTAACCACTCTCGACTCTTGGTCTTGAATTGAGTGCCGTTGTCCGAGATTAAAGCCTTCGGAATACCATACCTGCATAAAATATCGACCCATAGGAACTTCTTGATTGTAGCTGCTTTGATATCGGGTAAAGCTTTGGCTTCTACCCACTTAGTGAAATAATCCACCGCAACTACTACAAACTTATTGTTCCCTGAAGCTCGGGGTAGAGGTCCCACAATATCGACTCCCCACACGTCGAAAGGCCATGCTGACGAGATGACATTCATTTCTTGTGCCTGTTGATGAGAGATGTTATCGTGAATTTGACAAGAATTGCATCTCTGCACTAACTTGTTCGCATCTCGTTGCATTGACGGCGAAGTATCCTGTGAGCTTGCATTTCGGGCTAACATCCTAGCCCCATAAAGTGGTTTCACAAGCTCTCTATGGATTTCCTCGAGAAGATATTCTCCTCTCTGTCTCGAGATCGCATCTCAACCATGGACTCGTGAATGACTTCCGATAAAGTATGTTGTTGAAGAATGCATATCGAGCCATCGTAGTCGGACCTTTCTTGACCTGTACCTTATCATTGGGTAATATTCCGTCCTTTAAGTAAAGGACAATCGAGATCCATCCATGTGGCTTTCTTTGAGATATCATTTGGGCCTCTATCTCTTCATAGCTCCTTCTCATTAGCAACTCTACTTACACCTTCTTGCTAGAGGCGAAATTCGATGCTAACTTCTTGGACAGAGGCGTCGGCCCCTCTTGTTACGAGTTCGAGGTACCTTTTCGAATTGAATCGAGTTGAATCTCGGCTTGAGGCCGAGAACTACTGCCAAATACTTCTTCATAGTCTCTTCCTTAGCCTCGTATTCTCCTTTGATATGGTTAACAACTAATTGCGAGTCACTGTAAACGTTGAGATTTTCGACCCCGAAGCAGAGCGAGCTTGGACAGTAATAATTGCTTCATACTCGCCTCATTATTAGTTGCCTTAAAATCGAACCGGAGAGCGTATGGAAACTCCTCCTCTTGGTGACTAATAAGAGGCCTGCGCCTGCTCCTTCTTTGCTCGAGGCCCCATCGGCATGGAGCATCCATCGTTCTTCCTGACTTTGATTTTCTTGCTCAAGTTGTCTTGATATGCCTTGACTAAAAGTGCGCTAAAGCTTGAGCCTTGATTGCGGTACGTGGCACGAACTCGATGTCGTATTGGGCCATCTCGATTACCCACTTTGCGAGTCGACCAGATGTGTCGGGCTTCGCCAGAATTTGCTTGAGTGGTTGGTCTATAACTACCACTATAGGATGGGCTTGAAAGTATGGCCTAAGCTTTCTTGACGCGTGTACCAGCGATAATGCGAGTTTCTCAGCTGGCGAGTATCGGGTTTCGGGGCCATGCAGAGCTTTACTTACAAAATATATAGGCACCTGGCCCCTATCCCCTTCTCGGACCAAGACCGAACTCACCGCTTCCTCGCAAACCGATAGGTAAACCAACAACCTTTCCCCCTCTCGAGGAGAAGTGGCGTAGGTAGTTAAGCAGATATGCTTTTAACTCTTCAAGGAATTTGCGACATTATTGTCGAGTGGAAAAATTTGGGCTTTCGAAGAATTTTGAAGAACGGTAGTCTTGTATTTGGGGTGACCGAGATAAGAATCTATTCAGTCTTTGCCATCCGACCTGTGAGTCTCTGAACTTCTTTCATATTTCGAGGTGCAGGCTTGTTCTTTAGTGTGTCGATCTTATCAGGATTAGCTCGAATCCCGTCCCTCGAGACCATGTACCCTAGAAATTTGCATGTTCTCACTCCAAAGGGGCACTTTTTTGGATTAAGTTTCATTTCAGTATCTCTTAACACTTCAAATACTTCCCTGGCGTCTACCAAAAACTGCTTCATCGATCGGCTTTTAACGAGTAGATCGTCCACATAGACTTCCATGTTTTTACCAATCTGCTTCGCAAAAATTTTATTGACGCTCTTTGGTATGTAGCTCCGGCATTCTTTAGTCCGAATGGCATGGTAACATAACAAAGGTGCCGAACTCTGTAATGAACGCGGTCTTCTCCGCATCCCGAGGTCCATAAGAATCGATGGTACCCCTTGTATGCATCGAGAGCGTGAATACCTCAAAACCGATGGTCGAATCAACTAACTTTGTCGATCTTAGGCGCGGATAAGAATCTTTGGGGCATGCCTTATTCAAATCCGTGAAATCTACGACACGTCGCCGGTACCATCCGGCTTCTTCACCAAAGCCGGATTAGCAAGCCAATCGGATAAAGTACTTCTTTTACTATATTTGCCGGCGGTAGCTTCCCGACTTCGGACTCAATAGCTTCCAATCGATCTTGCACGAAGTTTCGCTTCTTCCGTTTGGTGGCTTTACGGCCTGGTCAACCGAGTTTATGGATGGCGATGTCCGTCGGTGAACTGGCATGTCGGATGCCTTCCATACTGGCGTCCTTGAACTCTTTCGACAAGTCGATCAATAAGCGCTTTTTCTGAGCCGGGATCGGACCCGACTTGGACAATCGATCGTCTTCCCTTCCCACAAGTCGACATTTTCAATTGCTCACTCGAGGCCCAACACTTCTCTTCCTCTTCTTCCGGAATAAGCTCTCGATGAGGACTTCTTGTACCGCCATCTTACCGTTCATCACTATCGAATTGCGACTTACAGCGATTTCCATATCCTCTTTTACCGTGGGAACCATTTAGTCGGGAACTTCATCTTTGTTATGAAACGTCGAAACTATAGCTCGTAATTTCGAAAAGGGTGGTCTACCCAAAATGACATTATATGCGGAGGGAGCTTTAATGACCACGTAGTTTAGCTCTAGCGTCCTCCCTTTTTCTCCATCACCTACCGTCGTGAGTAGCTTTATGGAACCCATAGGATGGACTGCCTGACCTGTAAAGCCGAATAATGGAGAAGCTATAGGCACTAAGTCTTTCTCTTTGAGCTTCATACCCTGGAATGCCGAGTAGTACAAGATATTCACAGCGCTACCATTATCGACGCAAACCCTCGATACTCTGGCGCGACTTATAACTGCTTCAATCACTAACCCCTCACTATGACTTGTCGATTTAGGGACGTCGTCTCTGGGGCCATACCCGACTTCCGTAGTTAATCTCGACTGTTTGCGTGGCCTCGAGCTGTCGTCTGGTTCCCGACTGGCTCGCTCTTTCTCGCTCTCTCCTGGCCCAAATATCATATTCACGTAATTATTTGGGCGATTGTCATCATAGCGGTCCTGACCATAGTAGTCCCTATCATTATCAGGAGATCGGTCTCTTCTGGGGGATCGTTCTCTTCTTCTCTGATTCTCTCGACTTCGGCCTATATCCTGGTCAGGATTTTTCCTTTTGAAATCTCGTTGCCCCTTGGGCTCGGTGTACCGTGATCTGTCAACGACCTCGTCCAACTTCTCCTCTTGGATTCGGGCTTGATGTCTTTCTTCAAATCGAAACACTCTTACCGCCGAGTGGCTGTATCCTCGTGGAATTCACAATACTTTGTTGACCTTCGTTTTTCTCGAGGTTTTTTGATCGGAGGTGGCCTCTTCACTAGGTTCATGGAGACCATGATTGATAAAACCTCCGTACGGGACCGGTTGAGAGGAGTGTAATCTTTATCCTTTTTACCCCTCTTTCTCTCTGACCGGGCCGAAACGGGAGCCTCGATGTGATCCCAAACTGATGCTTTTCTTTCTACATCTTGCTGTCGAGACTGGTTCTTATTCGCTCCTCGACCATCTTTCCTCGAGTTGTCCATCCACTCGGCTTGGGTGTGCAATTACTTAGCATTTCTATGTTCTTGTCTTAATTTTCATGTTTCATGTTTCTTACTAACCGAGCGTGAGGGCGCAAAATACAGCTCGACTAGCACGACAAACTGTACCTCCAACTTGGGACTTGACTAAGCTCAAGGTACTCATATAATACATCGCCTTAAGTACGGCTTGGATAATAAAACTAATCACACCATCCGGCATGGGACCTAACTCTGCCCAAGGTACCCCGTACGATTCGTTACTAATCTCGAATACCCTACTATGCTAAGTATATTTGGGCAACACATAAAGCAAATAAGAGCACGTAAAACACCTAAGTCTATGTTAAAATCCATATCCAACCTACGAGAACCTGTTAAGGTCATAGCAACATTGAACTTCTATCCTGTCTGTACTACTCGTAACCGAAACACGTACAACAATTTATAGAATGATGACCAGAAAATAGATTAAAGCTTTGAAAAAATTGTTTACCGTAAATTAAGTAGAAAACATGATAACGTTCTGAAAAACACAGCTTAGCATATACCCGGTAACATATAACCATATCAAGTTTCGTGCAGTTTAACATTAAACAGTATTGAAACTACTTAAAAACATCAACTTGAAATAAGTACGGAACCTTTTGATAAGAATAACTCATTACATTAAAGACGAACCGAACAACTAGCTAACTTTCAACATTATGCGAATCTAAAAACCGACACGAATCTAACATTAATCTTACGGGAATCCAACCCCACCAAGATCAAAGCCATGAACACCTACGTAAATATTAGATCTTACCTTAAAAAAGAGATACAAAGCCTAAAACTGCTGCTGGAGATCGAAACTGATGCTGAACGAACCCAAAAATCAACCAAACCAATCCGGAAACTAAGTTTGGGGATTATTCCAGACGCTTTCCAGAGCGAAGGCTAGGGGCGACGGTCTTAGCTTTAGCGAAAAACCACGAAAACGCAATATATATGAAGTCTAGGGCTATTTAAAGGTTTTTTATATAGATATATGAGCCTAGGTCGATTTTTATGTGACTTCTAGGCCAAGAAAAGCTTAATTAATTTTAAACTAATAGTAAAAGAAAACCTAATTCCATAAAGACAGAAATACGTACCCTTAATGAACGTTCGGGGTTTCACACATTTAAGTGTGCGGCCCTTTGTTTTTCTTTCTAAGAGAATTCTTAGGTGGAATGTGGAGTTCTATATGTGATTGAATGTAGACCACGCAATTTCATTTTGGGTTGAAACTATATGGTCCATATTCACTGAGCCACGTAGTAACTCCATAAATATGGAGTTACAACCCAATAATACGGATGTTAACGAACATAACTGTTGGCATAAAAGTTCGGGTTTGACTCGTATAAGTTTGTGTTTATTTGTTTTTTTTTTTGAGGGTAACGTTTCTTTGTTTGATAAGCTAAACGAACAAACTTCAAACTTATAACTGTGCTCGTTTATAAAACGGACAAATATGAGCAAACTTGCAAAAAATCGATTATGCTCGCGACAATATATATATATATATATATATATATATATATATATATACACACATACATATATAATTGTAACATCAATTTCCAACGCTATCTTAGTGTCGCCATTGTTTGTAACTATCTTCTAATTATTCTCCACCTTTTCTATCTAGTTGAAACTAGTTTAAAAATCTAAAAAGACATTCAACTTATTTCTCATTTCATATTTAAGACCGAGAGTTGAACAATATCGACATTAATTGTAAATAAGGAGGTGAGACCGTTTGAGCTCGACTCGAGTTCAGGCAATATGTTAACGAATATAACTCAAATATAAAATTTAATTTGTTTTTAAACAAACAAACTCGAACTCGTTTGTGTACTAATCATACAAACACAAACTCAAATATTTGGTACTCGACACTGCTCGGCACGTTTACGGTCCAAGAAATAAACACCCCCCACCCCCACCCCCACCCCCACCCCCCCCCCCACCGAAGTCCAAAACACCATTTGATTTTTTAACACACTCAGCCATTGCAGGCGGACTCAAATTACAGGTGCACAGAAATGCATTCATCAACCCCAACCACAACTCCACAACCCAAAAAATTCGTACAACGTTATATATGGTAGTAATTACATCGATATGTGGAGGCGTACTTTGACGCGTGGAAATTTCAGTCAATTCATACACCACACAAAGGTACATGTTATCAGAGTTACTCCTTTGTCGTGCAAGTGTTGTGTATAATTATTGATTTTATAGTATCATTTATATACCTTCACATTGTGCATCAGTGGCGGATTCAAAAATATTTTTTTAGAAGGGTCCGTGATGTTTTTCCATGTAAGATAATTTTTTCACAGGGTCCAAAATATATTTTTATAGGTAAAATATATAATTTTTAATTTTTTAACGGGTCTCATGGGACCCTATTGTAATACACATATTTATGTGACGATACGATTTCACCCTCCACGTGGAATTATCTAATTGGTCAAATTTGGCGTGTGGAAAAGTCAAGTTTATTACCCACATCGGGTCGAATACGAGGCGAATCGGTGATCACCACCGCCGCTTGGCGAGATCTTGCAAGTGTGTCAACTCGAGCACCCATGTCGGTGTCATACGAGTCGATATCGAGCTCCACCCAGTTCCCAGGCCCAATAATCTAGAGGGTTGCTTGGGCAAGGAGCAAGGCCCATTAAAGGCAATTATGTCAATAGACCAAACCGCCCCAGGATTAGAGGCGGAAGAAGGCATGTGCCTATAAATACATCATTCCGGGAACTACGTAAGGCTTGATTCCTGGACAATACATGAGATACGTAGGCAATCCAAGATACATTCTTGGACTCGACCCATAGAACCCTAAAATCACCCCCAAAATCATCTTTGATTCTATCATCCCTAGATTAAATTGGCCTCAAATTATACATGACAAAATCCAAAGCATCGTCATTTGGCGCTAGAAGGAGGGCCTTTCTATCGGTGATGGATCAAGGAGTGGTGGTTCGTGATCAATTTAATGCAAAAAACGCAGCACCCAAAAACGCAGCGAGATCGGCGGCTAATTTATGGAGTTTCAACCGTTGGAACTAGATTTCCACCGTTCAGATCCAAGGATTAGGAGGTACGAACAAGCCCTCCAAATTTCAGGCTGATCGGAGTTGTTTTGAGTCCCGATCGTCGCAAAGAAGTTCTTCTTTGTATCAAAAATGCAGCAGCCAGACCCGAAAGCGGTCAGATCGATGGATTATTGCCGGAGTTTCAACCGTTGGAACTAGATTTCCACCGTTCAGATCCAAGTATTAGGAGGGACGAACAAGCCCTCCAAATTTTAGGCTGATCGGAGTTCGTTTGAACTCTCGATCGTGGCAAAGAATTTACTGCAGGTACCAAAAACGCAGCAGGATTCTGGACAGCAGCTGCCAGATCGGCGGCTTATTCCCGGAGATTGAGCCATCGAAAGAACAATTCCACCGGTCACATCGAAGGAAAGTGAGGGAAGAACGATCCCTCCAAATTTTGTGTCGATCGGAATCCGTTTCGAGGTCTGATTGCCACCGGAGAGACACTGCTATGGTGCCCCAGAAAGCTGCGAGTTATCTACCGTATCTAGCTATCCACGAAGCGAGTTCTCGAGCTCCAAGGAGCGAGCCGAGATCTTTAGCTCTCCAGGTTCTTACGATTGTTATTTTAAATTCTTATATACTTTGTAAGTCTTTATTATATGTGTAATGTTTTTTACCCCAATCACATTGCACCACAAAGACTCGAGATATCGAGCTCCGGCATTCGAGCTCTACGGACTCGTCTTGCCCATAAACCCGAGCTCGACTCGGCATCATATTGGAGCTCTCTCGGCGTATCTTTTATAAGTCCGAGCTCGACTCGGCGTCATATTGGAGCTCTCTCGGCGTATCTTTTATAAGTCCGAGCTCGACTCGGCATCATATTGGAGCTCTCTCGAGCGTATCTTTTATAAGACCGAGCTCGGCCTCGGCATCATATTTGGAGCTCTCTCGGCGTATCTTTTATAAGTCCGAGCTCGACTCGGCGTCATATTTGGAGCTCTCTCTCGGCGTATCTTTTATAAGTCCGAGCTCGACTCGCATCATATTTGGAGCTCGGCTCGGCGTTATCTTTATAAGACCGAGCCCGGCTCGGCGTCATCTTTTGTAAGACCGAGCTCGGCCTCGGCATCACATTTGGAGCTCTCTAGAGCATATCTTTTATAAGACCGAGCTCGGCCTCGGCATCATATTTGGAGCTCGGCTCGGCGTTATCTTTATAAGACCGAGCCCGGCTCGGCGTCATCTTTGTAAGACCGAGCTCGGCCTCGGCATCATATTTGGAGCTCTCTCGGCGTATCTTTTATAAGACCGAGATCGGCCTCGGCATCATATTTGGAGCTCGGCTCGGCGGTATCTTTATAAGACCGAGCTCGGCTCGGCGGTATCTTTATAAGACCGAGCTCGCCTCGGCATCATATTTGGAGCTCTCTCGGCGTATCTTTTATAAGACCGAGCCGCCTCGGCATCATATTTGGAGCTCTCTCGGCGTATCTTTTATAAGACCGAGCTTGGCCTCGGCATCATATTGGAGCTTTCTCGGCGCATCTTTAATAAGACCGAGCTTGCCTCGGCATAATATTCGAGCTCGGCGACCTTACGTAAATCCGCCGCCATCTAAGCATGATACCAACAGACTACACCAAATAAGCTAAGCCTTATCTCAATTAACCTGTTTTTACATTTTTATGTCTTGTAATAAGTCCATGTGACAATTTCATAAATATTCTACTAAGCATGTCTTTCCTCGAGACGCTTTTGTGTTTGTTATGATTCTGACCTTCACATTGCAAATCTACCCACGATACAAAATGGCTAAGGCAAAAAATTCGACCCGACCTTAAAGCAAAAGAAGTCCATGTGATTAAAAGATAAAAGAGGCAAAAGTCAACCACAACTACAAATCCTCGACACGATGAAGTCGAGAATAATATGGTGAATAAAGCCAAGTCGCGGCGGTGCTTATATCACCTCGACACGATGCGGTAGAAATAAAAGCGTTGAAAAAAGCCAAGTCAGCGACAGAGCTTATATCACTCCCGACGCCGGTAAGCCACGATGCTAAGCGGTTGGAAGATCCCACGATGGATACCCTATTCGACGATTCGAAGCACCACGAAGTGCGGCGGTCGAGTAGGATTTTTCAATTCGACAATGTCGGAAGCCCGGACGAGGCAAGGCGATCGATTCGAGCTCGACCAGATAGCCAAGTCAAGCCGATAAGGCGATGCGAGTGCTAGGTCGACTCATATCCAAGTGTACCGTGAGTCATGTACTCATACTACACTTTGAGGGGCCACAGGGAATTAAGTCCAAAGGACTACACCCCACATGGCGACTTTTGCAAAGGGAATTAAGTCCAAAGGACTACACCCTAGGCAAATATTCAACAACACAAACAACATTCAAAGGAAAGGTCGAATTCAAAATTCATAATTCAAAAGTCCTGAGGATCGAATCGTGAAAGATAGACAACAAAAGCGACAAGCAACATCTGCAAAAATTGAAGCAAAATAAAACTAGGCGTCATATTTGGAGCTCACCGGTGAGTGAGTCTGTAATAAGTCCGAGTTCGACTCGGCATCTTACCTCGGAGCTATACTATTTTGGAACTCACCTTACCGAACTGGCGGGTCGAGCTATTTTTCTGGAACTCTCCTAGCCGAGCATGGCGGGACGAGCCTTCTTATTTCGGGAACTATTCCTATGGTTATTGCGACTTTTTGACTAGTGCCTGGCGTATCTCGAGGATCCACTCCGCAAAGGATCTACTCAGCGGTCTACGAGGATCCGCAAGTCGGATGCCTTCCCGATGTCGACGATCAGCGTTTACAAGTCCTAATAGGGACGAAAGCGCAATGGCATCAAGTCCGAGTCGGCAATGGCGTAATCGACTCCCAAGAGAGAATTTACTAGGGCATCGCAGGTGGGCAACATGATCATTTCGATCGACGGCCCGGTGAAGCTAAAAGTTCCATGGAACCAAAAGGCTAAGGCATCGAGTTCGGACCAAGTCCAAAACTCTCGGCGATCATGTGTCATGAGTCATGAGCGACAAAGAAACACCACGACATCGAGATCGAGGCGACATTTACGTATTACGGTCTTATTAGGCGGTATGTACTAGGACATCGTGGCGGAAATATCTATCGACAAACCGAAAGAGCATCGATTCCGATAAAGCGAAATGAGACAACCAGGGCATCTCTTCTACCACACAACAACAAATAAAAGTCAAAAAATGCTAAAGCATGGAAGACAAGTTACATATGTTCGACAAATGGAACTACGAAAGTATAACGAAGATGATGAATCGCATTATACTTTGGAGGCAACAACGAGTCGACATTGAATACTCGAGAAAAAGCGAGCAAAGGAATGGGAATCGACATGCAACAAAAGTGTTTGACACCAAATACTTGTAAAAATTTCAGCATTTATAACAAAAAAGCCTAGTCACAAAGACTGGCCAAATATGATCCAAACCTAAGGTTCTCATGATACTTGGAGGGCAGATATCGACATATATGCATCGACATGAGAGAGGCCGATGTGCAAATAAGGCCAAAGGCGCAATAAAGCAAGATGGTCTACTTCAAAGACCAAAGAAAAGAAGGAAAAATGTAACAATTTTTCAAGGAAAGAATAAGCCAAGTCCAAATGACCGGCTAATTGTTTATCTGAGATGGAAGCCAATGACAACGATGGTTAAAAAGGCAAAGCCTAAGAAGAAGCATCTTTTTGGCGTTAAGGCAAAGTCTCAAGGCTGTTAGACTAACATTCGAGATCCGCATGCCGTACTCCAAAATCCAGAGCAAATCAGATTCTTGAGAGAAGTCGACCTCGACCGAGGCAATCCCAAGTTGGACATCTCATCATTCCTTCGACAATTTGCGGCATCGAAGTCGATGTCAACTTAGCCACACGTTATAAGTCCAGGGGCGAGATAATGCTAAGATAAAAAAGTTTGCAGCGAGACATGGAAAGGCCGTATGTCGGACTCCACGAGGAAGTAAGTCTGCAGGCGATTTAGATTGAGCATTGGATAGCGATGGCGAGAGATACGCTTTGACAGATCGGACGACCTCAAGAGCTCTGAGGCAGATCGGGGGCTTATGACGATACGGGATTTCACCCCTCCACGTGGAATTATCTAATTGGTCGGTGGCATGTGGAAAAGTCCAAGTTTATTACCCACATCGGGTCGAATACGAGGCGAATCGGTGATCACCACCGCCCGCCAAGCAGATCTTGCAAGTGTGTCAACTCGAGCACCCGTGTCGGTGTCATACGAGTCGATATCGAGCTCCGGCCAGGTTCCCAGGCCCAATAATCTAGAGGTTGCTTGGGCGAGAGCAAGGCCCATTAAAGGGCAATTATGTCAATAGACCAAACCGCCCCAGGATTAGAGGCGGAAGAAGAGCATGCATGTGCCTATAAATACATCATTCCGGGGAACTACGTAAGGCTTGATTCTGGACAATACATGAGATCGTAGGCAATCCAAGATACATTCTTGGACTCACCATAGAACCCTAAAATCACCCCAAAATCATCTTTGATTCTATCATCCCTAGATTAAATTGGCCTCAAATTATACATGACAAAATCCAGCATCGTCACTATGCCTTTGTTGAACATTTCTTATTGTATCACTTATCATGTTAAAAGATGGATTTCCCTTATGTCACAACATAAGTTTAAGGATGAAGCTCTTTCTTTTATACTATATATTTGAGTCTAGATTTTCTACACGGATACGAATTATAGACAAACATTTTTTATTTTTTATTTTTGTCCGGAGACTCGAATCCTGAACCTATCATCACATGGGGTTACGTCCATTAAATATTAATCACAAAAATGGCAAATTCATAAACGCAAATAATTGCTTTTTTTTTATTTCAATGTTTCCTTTAAAAGGAAGCTCACAGCTGTCCCTTCAAGGTTGTGTGTTTTTTTTTTTTTTTTTTTTTTTTTTTTGAAGTGGATCCTCAACCATTTTAAATGAACGGGTAAATGAATCAATATTGAAAGTACTTTTCAAACAACTTATCCAATTAAAGATTTCTTTATAATATTCTTCCCCTTGCCATCAAGCATGATTGGATGATTTTTATTATTTTTTTTCTTTCAAGAACGATCTTCATTTATTAAAAAGTGGGAATTTCTAGGAAAACAAGTTCAGCAAATTACATAGGAAAAAATCACAAATAATCAAAGCTCCATACTAATCTAAAATTACGAACACGAATATCAGATTTAAAAAGTAACACATGGGGGGTGGGGGGATGTGCATCTTGGACTCCATGTAGATTAAATTTCTCCATTGCCATATATTGTGGATCATATCTCTAAATTGATACTCTCATTTGCTATGTCTGCCTCGGTCGGTTAGAAACTTGCGGATCCAATCTTGTAGGGTTGACTGAGAGAAGAAGTCTTGCCACTGATTAGAGGTGTAAAAGAAGAAGGAAAATGATCGGATTCAAGTAAAAGAACGGTGATTATTCACCCAAATTGTGTCAGATATTAAGTGTATTTTTCATATTTAATACCGGTAAAAAATATACACAATACTTTATGACTAAAATTAAGTCACAAAAACTTCCTACATTATGCTTACATTTCAATATGAATCAACAAATGCGGAATGTTATAGATACATGTACAGTTGCACATGTCTTGTTGTATTGCATATTCATATATGTTAGTAACCTTAGCGTGTAAAGGCTTTTAGTGACAATTAAGTGGTTAGGGTTCTGTTATGGACTTATGGTTACAGTTACTAACATCCTCATGTTATCAGCAATCTCAGAATGATTACAATCTGTTTACAAAAGGGCAAGGTTCTTCTTATATTTCTCTTTTAGTGTATGTTGAGGACATCATAGCATGAAGTCAGTCTTTATTAGAAGTTCAACATCTCAAAGATCTGGTACATGATGCCTTTACAATCAAGGATTTGGGTACTCTTAAGTACTTCTGAGAATTTGAGACAACCAAGTCATCTCAAGGCATAGTCATGAATCAGAAGAAAATTGGCTATTTGGGAGCAAAACCATCTAAAATTCCCGTGGATTCTGCTCAAAAGCTTGAACCAGATGACTCCCATAGGCTAGACAACAACACCTATTCTAGAAGTCTGGCAGATAAATTATTATATCTTGAGAATACCATGCCAGACATTGCCTTTTCTGTTCAGCAACTCAATTAGTTATTGGACAAGCCCACTGAAAACCATTTGGCAGCATCACACAAACTATTTAGATACTCAAAGGATGCACATGGACAAGGCCTTTATTGACTCAGATTGAGGGAGATGTTCTGTCACAAGAAGATTTGTTACTGGATTCAACATCTTTCTAGGGGGTTCCCTCATCTCATGGAAAACTAAGAAAAAGGACATTGTAAGCAGAAGCTAAAGTGAAGCTGAATATAGAGTTATGGCAATTACAACATGTGAGATACAATGGATCTTATATCTCTTAAAGGATTTTCAAATTTCTCACACAAATCTCGTACCTTTGTACTCTGGTTGGAAAAGTGCTCGTTACATTATTGAAACCATGTATTCCATGAGAGAACGAAACATATAGAAATTGATTGTCACTTTGTAAGGGAGAGGTACCAAAAACGGGTGATCAAATGTATGCATGTCAATCCCATTGACAATCTTGCTGATATTCTTACAAAACTAGTGGATCTGGCTACTTTGCATGGATTGCTCCATCACCACGCTATTAAAGACATCTATAAACCATTTTCAACTCTTTTACCCATCAAGCATGATACACAGCTGCACATGCCTTGTTGTATTGCAAGTCTGAAATGTGTTTACATTTCAGCTTGAGGGGGGATGTTATAGATACATGTACACAGATGCACATGTCTTGTTATATTTTATATTCATACATTTTAGTTAAATTAGTGTGTAGAGGCTTTTAGTAACAATTTTGACATATGGTGACGGTTACTAACGTCACTATAAGTAGCTATTCTGTTCCAGCTCCTCCTTCAATTTCTAATTTCCAGAATGTAAATGAAAACTCAAATGAAGTTGTGATCAAGTTCTTTCTCTAGTTCTTGTACTATTTCTTCCACTAATTCAGGAAGTTAACACGGAAAGTAGATAAATTTAAAAGGCAAAAGTGTAAAAAAAACATAACCCCAAGTAGAGAGGGGATTTTTAAACATGTATAGAGATGATGTCTATCTTTTCACACATCTAAAAAGATATTAACACACTGTATCTTTATTTCCACTTTTATCCCTCAAACTTTCTTGTTTTTCACGCTCATTGATTTTGATGCATTTTTATCAGAATGTTGGAAATTTTTCTATCATAATTTTAGACAGAATGTATGAAATATACTTTTTGATAGGTGACGATACCGGGTTACGCACCTCGATATATCATCATCGAGTGGGTCTCATGGGTTAAATGTTTACCAAGGCACAGGAGCCAGATAAGGCATACAAGTCGGACTATCGACTTGGGAGCCATAACACGCATGTCGGTCCTCGAGCCTGAAGTATGGCTAGGGATTCGAGGTCACGACTATCAACTTACTGACGGTCGCGGGGCGTGGGTTCGAGTCGATCATCCCGGTCGGGCGGCTCGATATCGGGAACATAGTCCACACGCCACGTTGGCCCAATATCCACTGTGGTAACTTGGGCAAGGGGTAAAGCCCAATTGAGGGTAAATGTGACAATAGCTACAAACCGACTCATATTAGGGTTAGGTCATGCATTGTCCTTATAAATACAACGTTCCAGGAACTACGTAAGGCTTGATTCCTGGAATAACAACAGGATACGTAGGCACTCTAAGAATCCCACTTAGACTCAGCCAAAAATATACAAAACCCCTTCTTTGTTCTTGGTATTAAGGTTCTTGATTATTCATCAATAACAGAAGGAAAAGCCCGGATCTTTAAGGTGACATAATTTGTCATCGTCATTGGCGCTAGAAGGAGGGCCTTTCTTTTTGTTGAATACGTCAAGATCATCATGCCTCCTAAAGACAAAACCGCCAGAAGAACCACCTCCAAAAACGTGGATTCGCAAAATCCGCAGATAAGTGAACAGGCATGTGTGGATCCTCAGGGAGATAAAGATCCAGCTTTAGAAACCGTCCAAGAAAATCCACCACAGAAAGCTCAGGGTCTTGCCCCAGAGCATCAGGCCATGGTGGATCAGTTGGCGGCGACAAATCATAACGCTCTCAGAAAAATAATGGCGGAAGCGTTCACACGACAAAAACTTCAACAACAGCAGTACCAGGCGGAAGGCGGTCTGAATATCGCCGTCAATAAGCCTAAGCCAACTCAGTTGGAGGACCTCAGCGCTTCCTCAAGCTCTATTGAAAGAAGGAAGCGAGAAATCCGACAGAAGCATATACGCATCGATGAGGATAGCGTTAGGCAGGAGTTAGACGTAATCCTTGGGAGGACCCAGGGTTCGTTGTGGTTAGAGTCTCCTTTCACCAAGGAGATCGAAGATTATCCTAAACCCAAGGGATTTAAGATTCCTAAGATAGACCCGTATGATGGTACCACCGACCCGGAGGACCATCTCCACAGGTATCTATCCCAGATGAGGCTAGATTGTGCACCAGACGAGATGCGATGCCGGGCATTCGAGACTCTACTCGTCGGTCGAGCAAGAGAGTGGTTCACCAAGTTGAAACCCGGATCCATCTCCAGCTTCACCGTGCTTGCCCGAAAATTCAGAGCGTCTTCATCGTCAACAACAAAAGTTCGATTGAGCGAGACGCACCTCACAAGCGTGAGGCGACATAGACGCAGTCGGTGTTAGATTATCTCAAGAGGTTTAACCTTGAGGCCATGCAGGTCAAAGACCCGCGAGGATTGAGTCTTGATCACTTCATTTGTGGGGACTGCGCAACACAAAGCTATATGAGAAGTTAAGCAGAAACCTACCACGAAACATGGATGAATGTGTGAATGTCGTCCATCGATTTTGTCAAGGCGAAGAGTAAATTATGGGTTAGTAGTTAGCTTACATAAGTTTGATGAGTGGGCTAAATACAGTAAGTAATTAATGAAATGAACAAATACGTGCAAGATGAACTTAACGTAGTTAACATGTCATTGTTCAAGATATGCTTTTAAAGGTGTTTTATGTGCTCTTCAAGTTATGCTTTCAAACCCTTTGCGAACTAGATTCGTGTCATGTTCCACGGCATCCAACATACATGTGTCTCTCTTTTGATTATTTTTTTTCTCCTTAATGAGTATCTAGCTAGTACTCACTCTTTTTATTGGAATAAGAAAAAATGCATGTTGAAGAAGAGTTGGGAGATGATCAATAGAGCAAGCTTAGGAATGAAGCCATGGAGTTCTTCGTGTTTCAGCAGTATTCATTTTAGTCAAGTTGAGTTGTTATAAATGATATATTTATTTATTATTCTAGTTTGACGCTAGTTGGTTAAGTTGGTTAATGGAAGACCTTAAGGGTCGATTTTCCCGAGTCTCTTCTTTGTTTCTTTTCTTCCGCGCCTTCTTTATTAGTCTGAGATGAAACTAGGCTTACGTGAGATTTGAGGCTTTACATGTCACGTGCCGAACGTTTCATTTTCGTATAAGAACTCAGTATCCGAGAGTAGAGAGTTACAAAATGAGTAATGCTATTTCACGACAAAATGATACCCCATTCGTTTATATTTAGTTAGTTAATGTAGTTGTGAAAATCACATATTAAAAAAGTGGGTTAATGTGTCGATTCGTATTAAAAAAAGACTAAAACGTCCTTAGATATAATTAATGTCGTCACAATATTAACCTCTCACATTGTAATAAATAAGGACAAAGAGAGCAAAAAACAACATTTAATGCTACTCTTCATTTCTAAGATATAATTACACGGGAAAAAGGCATTTCATCTTCAAATACTCCCTCCGTTTTTTAGGCGGCTTCTATCGGCACCACGAAATAACTATCGGCACCCTTTAATTTATTATTTTTCATTCATTTTTCCACACCACCTAATCACTCAAGGCACCACCTGAAATAATAATTTTCAAAAACTGTGCGTTTTAGTCCTTCATGTTGTAAAAATTAAACAATTTAGTCCCTAATGTTTAACTTTTACTCCTCCACTTTTTAAAAATCATTTAACTTCCCCAACATCTTCTAACTTCACCACATTACTTCTCATTTTTTTTTCATTTCAAACAAACTTCATCACCCTAAGAATTTCTCCGGAATTCTCGCCGGAAAAGACGCCGGAGAAGATCAAATTGAGCCGGAAAACCGCAAGTGAAGCTAAGAACAACACCACTTTGAACCAAATCATGTAAGTTGTAACGCCCTCAGACCCCGGGCCTGGTAGCACTAAATGAGTCATAAATGGTCCGGTCAACTGCTTAAACCACCGACCTCGCTTGATCTAAAAAGGCTAACCCGAGTTGACAAGACATTTATGCCTCACACTTATATGGGGGTGAGCAGGACATTAATATACCGATGTGGGATTTTACATTCTCTCCCCCTTATAAGGGACTGGCGTACTCGCCAGAATCGACCAAGACTTGTCCCAGTTCGTCCCTACCATAGGATTATAGAGGTGGCCCCCACCGTCTCTCACGGTGTGGCACTTAGTTCCGTATGATAATCGGCTCTGAATACCATTTTGTAACGCCCCAAGACCCCGGGCCTGGTAGCGTTAAATGAGTCATAAATGGTCCGGTCAACTGCTTAGACCGCCGTCCTCGCTTGATCTAAAAGGGCTAACCCTAGATGACAAGACATTTATGCCTCACACTTATATGGGGGTGAGCAGGACTTTACTTTACTGATATGGGATTTTACATAAGTATTTTGTTTTGTTGCATTTCGGTGGTAATTTGGTAGAAATGGAATGCGGCCGGAGTAATTTTTTCGATTTTTAATGGAGTAATAATCGAAGGTTTTCATTCGATTTTTAATGGAGTAATTTGTTCCATTGAAATGTTTATTTGTCGTTGGTTGAAAAATTGGGTTGAAATCTAGAGGTTTTTAAGGTGTTTTTCGTTCAACCGGACGTTTTCCGATCGGAGGTTTGGGGAAACGTCAGTGACAGTGACGTTTTAATACGGATAAAACGTCAGCACAACTGACGTTTAAGTCATACAAGCCCACTAGGGTAAGATGTTCCTTCGTCGGTGAGGGTGACGTTTATCTCGTACTCAAAACGCCGGAGTGGAGGACGTTCTACTTAACGTCAACTTTGGTGACATCTTAGACTATTACGAACGTCAACAATTATGACGTTACTGTGTTAATGTAACGTCACACTTCCTGACGTTATGTGCTGAATTTCACTATAATACATAACAACTTTGAATTAATGTGTTTCTTGACTTTGTAAACAACTGTCCACCAACTATGAATTAGTGTACTTCTTCACATTGTAAATAACTTTCCAACTATGAATTTTGGCCATGTAAATTGAGTTAAAATGAAAAGTATAATTAATCTAGTTACATTTTTACTCTTGATAGGGGTCTTAAATCTAATTTTTGTATTGTACGTGTGTTTTGACCAATATGTATGTTGTGTGGACCCGATAATATAAGCCGTGAGATCTCTTTGCTTTAACGGATTAGGATATCTTACAAACTCTAGGGATCTCTTTGCTGTTTTTGTAGACTGGCTTACCTGATGAGTTCCATTAAGTAACGACCGATGATATTCATTTGTTAATATATCACATGAGTTGATATGCCAAGGATATCCATGTCTTAATGGACTGATTCAGGCTAGCATTATCTACGTAAAAAGGCCTGATGTACCCCTCACTTTGAAAACTGAGAGTCTATCGACGAACAATTAAAAGAACTTCAGGTATTAAAACAACACTTGTTGATCGTAGAAGAACTTCAGGTATGTGGTATGGATTAAGATACTAGTCATGTCTTGTGTGATTGGTTATGTTTGGCTTGAGTATATATGATGTCTTGTTGTGGATTGGCATGCGTACCGATTCTAATTCAATTTCTGATTACTCATTCAATTTATTTTTAATCTATAGTGAAGAAAATGGCTATTGATCGTTTCTTTAAAGTTCTTGTTGGCGGTTTCGCATCAAGTTTGGTATGTCATTATTAATTAACTTACATTTTTATCACTTACATTATGATTGAACAAACGTGATATGTTTCTTTTTTCTAGACACTACCTCCAGCATACATTAATAAATTGAACGACACGCTGAGGAACCTAGATAGGGCCGTTCTCAAAAGCCGATTATGGACATGGGAAGTGAGGGTTGGAGCCGCAGACAATGGACTTTTTTGTTTCTTTGGGGAAGGTTGGAAGGAGTATGTAGACGCTCATGACTTGAATGAGAGTGAGTTTATAGTGTTTGAACACATGGGGGATTTCACTTTCGATATTATTGTGCTGGATCACACTTTCTGTGAGAAGACTTTTTCTGAGTCTGAGAGAGAAGAAGAGGATGCAGATGATGATGCAGATGCGGGTAACCAAAATTCCCATTTTCAGACGACGCTGGCAAACTGGGCATTTTCACATGGCTATGTGGTGAGATATGTTAAAATCTTTTTAGTTGTTTTCTTGTTTTATCTTTTTTCCTCATTGCACTTTCTAACAGTATTTAAATTTGTTTGTGATTTGTAGAATATTCCAATGCCATTTGCTAGAACAAACGACACGTTGTGAAACAAGACCGTGGAACTGCTGAAGTGCCATAGGGGAATCATGGCCTGCTAGAATTGTAGCTTCTGTCGCAAACTATCAACAAGTTCGTTTAAGCGGGTTGAATGATTTCATTACGGATAATGACCTAAATGTTGGAGATGAATGCAGCTTTGAAGTCGTTGATCAACCTAGAGAAAATCACGCCGTGTTTAATGTGGGGTTTATCAAACGTCCAACATCAAAATTCTTCTGGATTACTTTTGGATCATTGTTACTGTATGTTGTGTGAATTACTCTTGACTTACTTTTGGATTATTTTGAATATGTCTGGATCAGTTTCATACTTTCATTGTATTACGTTTTATTTAAGTTTGGATTAATTGTTTGAATTAAGTTGTTTTTATGATTTTTGATTGTATTACATTTTGATTGTACCTTTGTGTTTGGGTGATTGTTTGTATCATGTTTGGATGATGCAAAAACACACAAATATTTTCAGTGTTGGCCTATAACCGTCACTCAGTGTAACATTGGTATCGCAAAAGCAACGTCAGGTAAGCCGACGAAATGCCACATTTTTTAAACAACGTTAACAAATCCGATGTTGGTTTGCAAGACAGATGTCCCAAAGGATGCCGTTTAACAAACATAAACTCATTAAGTTCTGGAGTCAAAAACGTCGGGAGTAGTGACGTTTATTTTTGGTTCCAACGTTAGAGTTGGTGGCGTTATAGCAGCAACAAAATTTTCATTTCTGGACTAAAAGATGTCACCAAGTCTGACGTTTATTATACATACGAACATTAGTTGTACTGGCGTTGGGTTGAATGCCGGACGGAAAATCCAATGGCCGATCGGAAAATTCTAAAAAACGTCATTTTCCCCTAATTAATGGTGTTTCAAGCAATGGAATATGAATTTTGATTCCATATTGTTTGAAAATGATATTTGGGTGAAAAAGGTTGGAGTATATGAAATGAATTTTGATGAAGAAGAATGTTGAAAAGATGAAGATGAATTTTGATGATGAAGAAGGTTGAAGAAGATGAAGATGCATTTTGATGATGAAGAAACTTGTAGAGATGAAGATGAAGATGGAGATGGAGATGGAGATGAATATTGTTTATGGTGGTGCCAATAAAGAAATAAATATAGATGATAATTTAGATGAAAATTAAGTATGTGGTTTGTTATTGATATAAGTCAATAATTTTGGATTAGAATGTTTAATTTAAATAATCAAATGACTAAATTGTATTTTTTTAAATTTGTGGTATAAGGTGGAATTTTTTTATATTTTTTTTGGTTGTGCTTGAAGTAAAAAAAAATAATACATATAATATGGTGGTGCCAAAAGCAATTTATAGGGTACGAAAGTATTCATTAGCCACATGTGGCGATTTTATGGTGCCGATAGGTTCGTATTTTTTATCATTGGAGGAGAACAATCACACAGATTAAGAAAGTAATTAATATGCCTAAAATATCAAGGGTGATGGGGTCACCGAAGTTACCACCGAACATATCCCCCGAAAGTAAATCATGAGGCTGTGAAGTTTTTTTGTTTTGTTTTTTCTTTTTTCTGAAAAATAATGCATGGTTGAGATTCATTTTCTGTGTATTTTTTTGTGTATTTTTCAGTGTATCTATCATTTTTGCTAAAATATAGTATTGAATATTTTTTTTATTAAAGATGTAAATAATTTGTTGGTAAATGAGTTTTTAATATTGGAAATATAAATTTTTATTGGATATGTAAATATTTTATTAGTAAAGGAGAAAAAAAAATTTAAATGATGCATTCCAAAATAACAGATAAATAAAATAGATTTTTGACCAGAAGGACAAAATTATCAAAAAAATCGGGATAGAAGGAAACTGTAATTTAATAAGGACAAAAGTAACAATTATGAAGTAACAAATGTAAAATAGAGTAAATATGAAGTAATAATTGTGAAACACAAAGTAACATTAACACGTGAAGAATAATTTTAAAGAATAATTGTGATTTTTATCTTTTATAATCGTGAAAATATTCTTTTATTCATCCGCACTCCATTTATAAATTTTTGTGTCTTGAATTCCTTCCCCTAAATAAAAACAGAGTAAATTCAAAAACGAAGGGAGCTTGAATAAGTAGTACAGCCTCCAGCTCTTTTTCTTTGACCTAGAGCTTTCGTGTATTTTTTATTTTTATTTTTTACAATGGAAATATCAAAACTTGAATTAATTAAAGAAACTTGAAAAAATAGTATGTTTTAAAAGTCAATTAGTTGAAGAATATGCCTCAAATTATAGCATTTGAGACATATATTCCAAAAGAATTTCGTGACTTGTATTCTATTGAATCATTACGGATTTAGTTGCAGAATCGTCAACCAACAAGTCACACACTAAGCATATCAACTTTAAATGCCAGTTGAATTTTTATTCAACCCTATAGAATTAAAAGAATTAATCGATGGTTTGAAAAAAAATAAAAATAATGGAGGGGGTTTGATTTTAAAATGTAATATTTTAGTATTTTATGTCGGTAAATATCTAAATTTTTATCCCCAACACATCATAGATAGTTCAAGCACTATATGAACCTACTGCTTCCCCCGCCTCTCCTTCCCTACTCATGGGCAGCACCACCCTGTCAAGGTGGAAACTACGGGTTCGAACCCCAAAACACTTTTGAAACATACGCCTCGAATGTTATCTTGTGAGGGATTTTCTTTTTGAATAATTGTCTTTTAAGGCATTTTTGTCCCTTGATTAAAGTGGGGTAAATGCGGAAAAAATTAATAAAAATTGTATTAGCATTTTAAGGTGATAGATAAAAATGAACAAAATTAAATCTCAAAAGCGACAATTAAAAAAAATGGAGTACTTTGGAAAATGTTTTACATCACTTAAATAGGACTTTTTTTTAAATTTCAACTACCTGAGTTTAATATGAACGGAAATTCCTGAAAATGGAAATTGTACAACACAAATTTACACAATTAATCATGGTGCCGAACATATTGATTGATATTAGTCTCATCATGCTATGTGATGTAAAAGTGTGTTATTTTGTCGTGGAAGTGGCATTTTTGTAATTATGTTGTGTCAAATGAATAATGCCTCAATGATTGTGTCAAACGATGGACATATCACACATTTGTATCCTTGATTATGATAGACCTACATAATGACAGATGAGTCATACGTCATGATCACTAATGCAAAAGTGTGTTATCTCATATTCGTTATGATAGTAGTATTTCCCGAACAAGTGTTCAACAACTTACATATTCCTAAATTCAAAATTAGCCACATCGAATATCACACACGCCATCAACCAGGCGACATTCTTGTCCAAGTTCTTTGACGGAGAGCTATTACCAACTTTAATGTCGCGTTCCGGAAACCAAACACACTTTGAATACATGCATAGTTGTTAGGCATGTGCCTCAAGACTTATTTAACAATGAAACATTTATAATCCTTTCCAAGTTGATTACGATGCGGAAGCAAATTCACATGTATAAATAATGTTAATGTAATATAATCTACCGACACAATGAGCGTCTTAACATGTATGTACATCACTAGTTATGATAAATCCACATTATAATCAAGGGGTCCTATATATAATATGATCAATGATGTAGAAACATTCCATGTCTCGTTGTGTCATTAAGTTATCGTTGTAGCAATAGATACCGCCGAATCTCCTACACACAAACTACCCTATCATTAGCCCTTAAAACCTTTTCTTTTCCCTGAAAAGATGAAAGATTTTATTGAAAGCCGGACTAGCGCCGGGAAATACAGACACGACGCCGGACAAAGCCGGATCACAACCTAGAAACACAAAAGGAGACTCACACACTAGACATAAACAACCCAATTGCTGTCAAAGCAAGGACTCCGAGGAGAAGCTTTGACAAAAAGAAAGCCTCATGAAGGCCAAGTACAACGGATCCGAATAACAAACTAACACAAACGGACTAAATGGACATTAAACAGATAGACAAAAGATTTTTTGCCCAAACAAGCAAAACGCTGGCGACCCAACACCGCCACACGCCGTCACCGTACAGTACAAAAGCGCCCGAAAGAAAAGAAACTCCTCCCGAACGAGTGAACAGCAAAAGAATTCTTAAATCTTAATCATCACAAAATTCATTATACACATGCATTGATAAACACTGTACTATACATTTACAAGGCCTACTTTCATCAAGATGCTTAAGAATATAACTGTACCATACATTTACAAGGCCCATCAATATGCTTAAAATTATAAAGTTACTAGTCTGACGTTGATACAATTTCTGCCAAACGTCCATGTGTAATTCCAAAAGTATATTAATTGAAAAACATGTTTAAAGTTGCATTTATTCGAACCTTATCTGATAAAATCACCATGTTCAAGACCTCGTTCGTACTGAATCAATATACATAGTGTGGAAATTAAAGTGAAAGTGTACATGGATCCATTAAGAATATCGTTCTGTCTCGTAGCCGTCACGAGATATGGATCTTCCAAACAAACATACCAAACCTAGATCTTTATGTGGATGAGAACAATGAATGGGAAAAGTAGTGTGTCTTGGGAATAATAACCCACTTATTTATATTTTGATATTTCTAGTATCATCTATCAAAATAAATAGAAACTACACGTTAGGTGTATGCGTCTCAAGTCCATGCCAAGTAAAATACTAAAAATTCCGACCCAAACTGAATGATCATGTTTATTTGGATTATATAATAGCTGATACCGTAAATAAATACATTTTGACCCCCTATTAGGTTATTAATTATAAATAACCAACAATCTCCCACTTGGGTCATGCATATTCAACAAAGTATTTTATAACCTTACTAGCTCAACCAAAACCGCTATCATCATTAGCATTTTCAATAATCCGGTCAATCAATTAAGTCAACACATGATCAAAACAGCTTATTTGCAAATGCTCTTAATTATGTGTTGTGGAACCTTAGTTGCCTCGGTTCTTAAATATCAAATTCAAGTTCTCCTACATGATGTAATACGCAACTAATTCTACAACACTGTCAACACATACAACAAGTATACAAAGTGTTATCAAGACATACCGTGGATTTCAAGTATGAATCGAGTTTAACACTTTGTGATTTGTGTGTGAGCTTCTAGATAGATTGATAAATTATCGGGAATCAAGTGTAAAGCTCAATAATACGTTAACACAACTTATATCAAGTTATAACAAAGATGCGAACTCAAAACAACAAGATAAAACAAGATTAACTAATTGTCTGTAACTGATAGAATAATAGAGAAACGATAATTGATTGTATATGATAATACTGAAAGACGATTACAATATTTATAGGACAATATACTTGGCCAACAAGTGAATAATAAAGACAGAATCAAATAATATCAAATGACAATCAATCATCATTATTAGCAGTATCCAAAGATATGGTGGCAATTAATCTTCAATCTTTGTCATTATCTCTAATACGCCCCCGCAATCCCATGGTAATGCAATGAACATGGAGATTGGCTCATAAGGAAAGCATGGAGGGATATAACCCTAAAGGAAAACAATAGTTGGAGGGATGTACCCTAGCAAAATTAAAGGAGTGGAGGGATATACCCTAACAAAAATAAAAAAGGAACGGAGGGTCATGCCCTAACAAAAAAAATAAAAAGAAGCGTAGGGTAGAAGGTGGAGAAAAGAAAAATAGAAAGAAGTTGAAGGTGGATACGGGTTTGTGGATAAGATAATGACAAGATTGATATTTATTAAAAATAAAAAATAAAAATAATAAGAAAAATATGAAAGACACAATGAGGCTGTCGGAGGCTTTGGTGGGGCATGGAGATGAGCAGCGTTTGCGGAAGGGCCGTGCTAATATCGGCATTGCGGTGAGGCTGAGTGCTGCTATATATTGCGAAATCGCTGTGCAACAGGGGTTGAAAAGGCTTCAGCCATAGAATCCGGCGAGATGCTTGAATGAACCTGCAGTGGCGATGAAGAAGGAGGATGCTTGGGAGCCTAATTCGGCTTTCAATTTTGACGCCACCGGAGCCTTTGAATCAGCCATGTTTATTTCGAAAGGAAAAAAAATTCAACGTGAAAATAAAAATAAAAAAAATTTGGGAGGGGTGAGGGTTTGATCATATTGATGTCACAAACCCCCACCCAAACATTCTTTTTCGTAAAGCTTGCTCATGATCAAAAAGACGTCAGTCTAAAGCTCTGATACCATGATAGAATAATAGAGAATCGATAATTGATTGTATATGATAATACTGAAAGACGATTACAATAGTTATAGGACAATATACTTGGCCAACAAGTGAATAATAAAGACAGAATCAAATAATATCTATTGTGCAGATACTGGAATTTCTATATCTATTGTGTATCACATGATGTGCGGATCGATGGAGTATACCAAAAGTGAAGCGAGCCGAAATCCTGGAGCTCAAGCGAGAACTTCAAACAAGATGTTTTCTCGGCGGACGCACCCTCCACCTTTGGTTGGGGTGCAATTCAGTGTTTTTGTTCCATTTCTCTTTTCTTGCACTGGAGATTGCTTCTTTGGTTTCGTACTCTCCCTTTGTTTTTCGTGGTTGGGCAGATTATCAACGCGTAGCTTGCATGCGGTTCACTCTGCGTTCGCCTCACGAGGCCACATTAGCCTTTGGACGCACCCCTACAATTTTTCTAAGGGTGCAATCCATGTGTTTTTGTTGCTTTTAAGGTCTCTCTTTGTGCTCGGTTTACTTCTGCTGTTTGATACACTCCCATTTTCGATTGGTACAGCTTCTACCACGGCTATTGCTGACCACTTGACGTGCCAACATTGTCGGAATCCCACTTCCAAGGGGATGCGAAGATCGAAGAAAGCTCACACGATGACACGACGGGGAGCACGGCAATCTTATTTCACTCCCATTTTGAAAGTCAGTAGACAGAGAATTACCATTTACCTCATGCGGATTTCCACTGATGTATTTATTTTTGGAGTAGGGGTTTTTTCGGGAATGCATAGAGCGAGTACTCTTCCCTATGTGGTGGATTTTCCTACTCTGGGTTTGCCACGCATAGGGTTTAAGGAGGCCATGCTATGCATTCTATCACGCAAACTTGGGGCGGGCCAGGATATGGCGAATGCTTTGTAGCTCTTTATTTCTTCCTTTTTATATAAAATAAAGTTGCTTTAAAAAAAAAAATCAAATAATATCAAATGACAATCAATCATCATTATTAGTAGTATCCAAAGATATGGTAGCAATTAATCTTCAATCTTTGTCATTATCTCTAATAGTAACATCCCGACTTTTCAGAAATGGTAAGGTAATTGGGTAATTTCACTAAGACCTAATTATTATCTATCATATTTAAAGTAATTAAAAATGATTTAATTATTTTAAAAGGGGATTTAGTTATTTAATTAATGAAATTAATTGATAGCTATTTAAGGAAAATAATCCCCAAAATTCTCTTATAATTTTATCACGCAATTCTGGAAAAAAAAAGAGGCGACGCAAAACAGAAGAAAACAGATGCAGAATTGGCTGGAAGCGGAGGAAGGGAATCTTTAATCGTGCTGCTAATCGGTCAGAAATTTGGGCAGACCGCAGAAGACGGAAATCATCGTCTCATCAAGATGAACGTTTCCACACAAACTTTTCTCAATTTCGTAAGTTTTCAATTCAGCCCTAGTTTTTCGTAATCGTCGAGTTCGTTTCTTAAAAAATTCGTATCTTTTAATCCGTAGCTCTGTTTTTCAGCCATGAGTAGTCAAAACGATCGTCTTGGAGCGTAGATTGTTCTAAAAATAGTTTTACATGAAAAATATCCAGGTAATCTTCTGTTTCAAGCACTTTTTCATTTCGGGATTTTCAAGAAATATAGGGTTTTTAGGGTTACCTGTTGATCAATTAGGTTTCGAGTTAAAGGCTTAGAAGTTCAGCGTTTTCTTGAAGGTTTTGAATCGGTTTTGCTGGAAATTAAGGTAAGAGGCTCTTCCTAATGAGTAATTATAGTTGTATAATAATAGGTTGAGTTCTGGCGAGTTTTGGTGTTGTTCGTTGATAGAATTCATGCTAAGTTGTAATTAATGAGATGTGATATGTTTTGGTATATTTGTGTTGAGTTTTAAATTTCTATTTTTGATTCAATAACATTAATTAAACATAACAAGCCCCAATTGAGTTCTGATGCGTTTGGTTCCGGCACAGGACGTACTCTTAAAGGGAGTTGAAGTCCGGGACCGTCGGAAAGGCATGAAAGGGCTTGTGCTTTGATGAAATAGTATTCATCAATGTCTGTGTATGTGCTAGGCCTTGTCCGTGTCTAGTGGTCTAAGTACGAGAGTAGGAGATGTGAGAGAGCTTACTTGAAAACACTTAAGTGGTTAGTTAAAACACAATAAAGTTACATACGTGGTAGTAAAAGCTAAAACGTTATTTATTCTCGGTTAGACACTAATCCATATCGGCGATGTGATACGTGTTAGATGTAGTGCCCGAAAGACAATTGTTGCTTGTCATTACGGGCAAGTGGGAGACTGTTGGAAGTAGCGCCCGAAAGACAATTTATGTAATTGTTTTTATAATTAATAAATGACAGATTTATTCTCATCTTATTATTTGATTTGTGGTTATATTTAATACACTGCTGAAAACCCCAAGTCGTATCATACGTAGCCATATAACTTAGTGCGTGTCACACATGAGGATTAAGTTTATGGTGATACACTTGAACTAATAGTCCGTGGTGAACTTAGTCAAAGTATGGGGTCTATTGATTAAACCACCATTAATGCGCCCAGAACACTTTATGGTGTGACCGTCTTATCTGGACCGTCGACATTGGTTGTCTAAATGGGGCATTTATATATGATGAGATTCATATAGGACTGGACCGATTTAATCTGTATTTCTCATATAATTCCGTGATTGAGAAATCTTATTAAATCACAAGATGATCATCTATGGATTAACCCTAATCCTAAAATTATTGCATACTCTTACTTGTTTCAAGATAGGGTTAGATGTGTTCGTTAAGGATCGCTAAGAGGCGCGGTCCGAATCACTTTCATGTTGGCACTATTCTGGAATGAGTGAGAAGTGTGTATCTCACAGATATGGAATTCATTCCTTCCTGCGGGAGGTAGAAAGACAATCCCTTTATTTATTAATCCTAGAAACTGATCGATCCGCGGAGTTCGTATTGGTTATGAACTAATTGATCACTAGTGGATTAATGATAAATAAGGATAAGATGTATTGAAGAAGGTTTACAGAAATAATCCCGCTTCATTACGGATAGTATATAGATGGTTAGTCTGTATGTAATGATTATATCAATTGACACTTATCGACTCGCCGTTTTGAGAATAAGTTATATCTATAATCGATAGAGTTCAGTTTCAGATTTATGGTGGCGTAATTCTGGAATTAATAAGTTGAGTAGAAATATTTTGTTCGATGAATATTTTATTCAATTTATTGTAGCTACTGGTTATAGGTCCATAGTCCTCGGGTTGGCTCCTAACACACGAGTGTTTTTTCTTGTTTTATGGAATCTCGAGAATAAATTAAATAGTTGGTCTATTTAATAAATATGCAAATATTATTTATTTGGTAATTAATATTTAATATAGAAAAGACATTTTCTATTATCCTAAATAGCATCAAAAATGGCGACACATTCTTTTTGGTTTTGGGAAAAGAAATTTTCTCCTAATTAATTATAATGTTGATAATATAATTATTTATTGTTAAATAATTACAAATAAGAAATTAGTTTTCTTATTGGATAAATAGGAAATTTATTTTCCTATTGGATAAATGTATTATTTTCCTAAAAGGAAAAGATAAATTTGTGTGTAAAAGATAAACTCTCAAATTATTAGTTAATTTCCTATAAAAAGAGTGTTTCTTCCAACACAAAATAGAAGAAAACCAACGCCATTTTCTAGATAAAATAGGCCACGCCTATGTGTTAAAAAAAAGAGAAGGGAAATTTTGTTTTCTCGTCCTAGCCATTGAGAAGAAGAATAACTGGGTTTTTCTTGGAGCATATTCGAGGTGGTTCGAATGCGGGACCGACGTCCACCAGTTGTCGCTAGGAGATACAATCCGGAAAACTGCGGCTTCTCCATCTGTTGATTTACTATTCCTCTTAAATAAGGTAATCTTCAAATTTCTCGTAGTTAGATTAATTGTTTATGCGAATCAAATCGTGGTAAAATCGCATGCGAATTTATTCGTAGCTTCCGTTGTGCATGATCGAGTGTCTCGATCGGTGTTGTGAATGAGATCTGACGATCCAATTATGGATCGGATCCGGATTCGGGTTTATGTATATCTAGCAATACGGTCATAAAAAGGTGAACAATGCTACTGGCTCAAAAAGCTGAAGGGTAGTGGAGGAAATTCATCGAACGCATATGCATACCGGGGAGATCCTGGGACTATCGGTGCTAATCACCGTAGTTGGCAAGTATATATTGTGGTGGAATTTTCACCATGCACAGTGTCCTTGAGTAATGATGTAACCAAGATAAGTTAAGATAGAAACGTATAGTCATTACATGTTGATGGACATGGAATGAACCCTAGATTGAGTTGGTCTTATAAAGATAACTTAATAATTAATAATAGGAACATTTACATTGTAGAACTTAGTTATTCATTAGCTTCTCATTTTTACTAAGTACTTTGTACTTACCTCCTTTGCATTTCTTTTGTATGCATTGAGGGTGAGAAAACGAACAGGCTGACTACGAGTTTGTTGAGGACTACGAGGAAGACTTTCGACGATGCTTTGTTTTACTTTTAAGTCTAGACTTTGTAGACAAGTTGTACTTTCAAGACACCGTACTTTGTAATCTTTGGAAAATCGTTGTTGTAAGTTAATTATTTCCATCTCTCCATCTTAAGAATGGTTACTTTCTATTCATAGTATTTATGATTTTACCCGAGTCTTTTGGGTTTCCGTTTGCTTTTATTTGATACAACGACGTAGAGTCTTGCATATAATATCAAATTTATTTAATGCTATACACGCCGAACGTTTTCTTCTGAATAAGGGCTCGGTATCTGAGAACGGAGCGTTACATTGTCGCTGGACAAACTTTTAGGTACCTACTGCACAGCCTATTTGTTTGAGTTGAGCTTGGGACAACGTTGTAATTATTTAGGTTGAGATGAGTTTAATTGGTCATATGTGGTGCCAAAATATATAGTAATGACAAATGTATCATTATATGTGTGGTTCTGTTGAAGAATAAAAAAATTAAAGTGACAACTGTGAAATTGAAAAAGCTGGGTGACTGATCGAACCGGATTAAACCGGACCGGAAAATGATGAACCGTGGTTTTCCAATCAGTTTTTCATTGAAGAAAAACCGAACCGAAATCCAATTCGCTTTTCGGTTTTATCCATAAAACCGGTATGACCCGAACCGAACCGGTTATACTTCATTTTAATTTTATATATATATATATATATATATATATATATATATATATATATATATATAATTTAATTTCTTCACTAGCTCCTACTATAAAAATTCCCCACACACAACCCTAAATTTCCAAACCTTATACTTCGCTGCGTTTCTATCTAAATCTAAACCTAAAATGCTTCCCAACCGCCGTTTGAGCTCACCGGCCGTTCTTGCTTCTTCTAATATTCTTCATCCTTTGATCGTGAAAGACTGAAAGCAACTTTTGAAATTGTCGTTACAACGACCACCCGCTGGCTTATGGTGCCAATAATGGTGTTTGTCTCATTTTTAGAAGAAAAAAAATCAAAATTTTATGGTAAATAAAATACAGTATGAAAACCGAAACTGAACCGAACCGGACTGTATTGGTTCAATCCAATTCGAGAAAAATGACCAATTCGATTCGATTCGTAAAATATCAAAATCGTAATTCTGATTCGATTGTAAAATCGTAAAACCGACGTAAATCTTGGACTATGTACACCCCTAAAAAAAATTGTATGGAATCGATGAAACGTCACACTATATTTCAATGGTGAAATTAGTGATGGAAAAAAAAAACAATTTACCCCCCAAACTATATATCAGGTAAAATTTACGACATAAAACTGTTATTTGGTCAATTTAATTAAACCATTAAACAATATTTTTTGTTCCACTCAAAAAGCAATATTTTTTGTGCAAATTTTTACCACCTTAAACTATTGTTTTGCTTGATTTACTATCTTAATGCATTATTCATGAGTCAAAATTCAACATTTTTTCCTCTTTCATGGCATTGTAATTAGATGTTTTCAAGTGAAACAAATCAAGTAATGTAATATCTCGATTTTCGAATAAAGGGCAATTCGGTCTTTTAATAAATCGGAATATTATGTTCTTCTGGTTTCTAAAGGTTTTATAAAAGAAAAGGGGATAATTGAGGAATTATAAGGTAATTAGGAAATTTGGGATGTATAAAAAGGAAATAATCCTAAATTAACCTAATCACTTTTGTCAAGAAAAAAAGAAAGGGCATCTATTTTGAGGAGGCCGCAAGTTTCAAAAAGAGAGAGAGAAGCTTTTGAATCCCAAGGTTAATCCGTCGTTCGTTTGAACAGATTCATCAAGAGAAAAAGGATCACCGCTACAAGAGGATCGTTTGGATACCAACAATCCCTAGAACCGTTAACGTAAGTTTTACTCGTCGTTTTGATTTAGGGTCGTTCTTCATGGTTTAACAGCGTTTTCTGAGTTTAAGCTTCGTAGTGACCGGTTTTGGGTTCGATCGTTTTAGGTTTGAGGTTAAAGGTTTAACATTTTTCAAAGCTTTGGTTGCGTGGATCGTTGTAGCTCGCAAAATCAAGGTAACGTGGTTTTCTTATCGTATGGCTAGGTTCTCGTAAGGTTGTAGGGCAATTTGTTTGGTTTTTCTGCTGTTTTTTTTTATCTGCTATAATCGAGTTTTGGGTTGTATATGGGATGGAAAACGCAGAGTTTGAGCTGCAGAAATTCTGGGAAAAGTCCCAGGTGGACGGGCGTCTGCCTATGCAGACGGGCGTCTGTCTTCCATGCAACTTGGACGAGCGTCCAACTTTGGTGGACGGGCGTTCAGAGTGAAGTTTGGATACAGGTTGTATTTGAGTCAGGGTGGACGGGCGTTTGATACTTGGGACGGGCGTTCAGAGGGTTGATTTCGATACAGGATGTGATGGTTTGAGGGTGGACGGGCGTTCATTATTTTGAACGGGCGTTCAGTCCTTTGAACGGGCGTTCAGCCTGAGACTTTTCGTTGTTTGGTTTTATTGAGTCAGCTTGAGTTCAGGCTTTATAATATTGTTTTATTGCATAACCTTACGTGACAAAGCTCTGAACTAGCTTCTGGTGCGTTTAGTTCCGGCACCACATGGATTCCCTAAAAGATGAAGTGTGGGACCACTGGAAACTTCGGATTTGCCTTGTGCTTGATAAGCTAGGGTTTATCGATGTCCGTGTAATTTCTAGGGCTTGTCCGTGTCTAGAGGTCTAAGCACGAGGGTAGGAGGTGTGAGGAGCTTACGAAAACACTTAGGTGGCTAGTTAAACATCTAATCAAACGTATGTGCTAGATTAAAATCTTAAACATCATGCAATGCTTGGTAAGGCATAGTACAATATCGCGATGTGTCCTCTGACCAGACAAAGTAGCTTGTACCCACGCCGGTCAATCGATTGGCCAGATAAAGCGTCGGTGCATTCTGCCGGTCATCACACTATCGGGACTCAGATATTCCCGGGGCTACTAGAGCGAGTCTCTAAGTAGGTTGCACTTGATTGTCCTAGTACATCCTATTACTAGGCATAGTGCCCTTGTTATTCATGATGTAACAAACTTGAGCTAAGATAGATACCCTTGGAACCTCATGTTATGCAATGAACATAATGTGATAGATAGTTAGGGCTAATAACGGAAAATGAATTAATAAAAGACGGTATTGCTTTTATTTCTTTATGAGGGCATAGTTATACGATCTTCTACACGTTACTAAGTACTTTTGTACTTACCCCGTTACGTTGTGTTTGTCTTTCCTTTTCCCCAAAGAAGATGAACAGGTGGTTACCGCTGATGAGTTCTTTGATGACGAAGTTTGAGTTGGAGCTCAAGACTTAGATCTTTTAGTTTGTTCTTTTAAAACAGCTTGTTTCAAGATTTGAATAATGTTGTTCTTCCTTTTGGATTTAATTTTGGATGATTAGTTCTTTGAATGGATTTTAGTTTTCACAAAGATTGATTACCGTTGTTGCGATCGTTTGGGTTCCCGAGTTGTTGAGTTGTTTTATCTTCCGCGTCGTTTGGATTACGATGTATGACGTAAGGCTTGCATGTATTATTGAGTTTTATTTGATAATATATGTGCCGAGCGCTCTTTCCGGATAAGGACTCGGTGTCCGGGAACGGGGCGTTCTGATTTGGTATCAGAGAAAAGGTTTTTTTTCTTTGTGTAGGACTTGGTTTCCTTTAAGATAAGTTTAGAGCTTTAGTAACCCTTCTCTTTTCTTGGCTCTGAGGATGGTGCTTACTAGAGGAGGAGCTAGTTCAGATAACGCCGATGCGGCTAATACCTGGACAAGTAACGCAGAGACGGATTTTGCCAAGTTGTGGTTCCGAGAAGAAGGAGGAGTGGACCCGCCTACTCAGTTCCTCCGGTCACTCAAGTGAGCAACCCTGGGTCATGGTGGAAATCCAGGACCAAGTAATTATTGTTAGAGGTCGAGTGGAACAAGCGGGTCCTTCAAGGTTTAGCACTCGCGTACCGGTTTACATCGGCTCCAAGGACCACCACTTGGACCGGATTGGGACTTTCTAATCCACCGCCGCCGGTCGCTTCTTGATTATCCACAGTATCCATGTTTCCACCTACACTTTGAGTTTCACCCCTCACCGACGATTCGACCTCCACCACCACCTAGATCGAGTTCTTTCAGAGCACTGGCTACACCCCCCCAGCAGCAGAGTTATCGAATGCCCCACCGACACAAGCAGTTAGATTGTGAGCAGTGATTTGGGGTTATGATAGACCAATAGATCGGTATGAGAAAGTGAAGAAGCATAAGGTACCGAGTTCTTGGTAATGTTGAGCCGCCAGCAGCAGACTTATGGCTACGTCGGTTTGAAAAGTCTTGTAGAAACATGAGAGGGCCCAGTAACTGAATGGGCTCGGTAAGCGAGATCTTTGTTGGCGTGTAATGCGAGAGAGTTGGATGGAGTCTTATGAGCAAGCTAATCCTAGAATCACAAATTGGGCGGTATTCAAGGATTTGTTCTATTAGGAATACTTCCTAGAACGGCACAAAATGCAAAGGCCAACGAGTTTCGAGTTTAAAACAGGGAAGAAATACTACTGATGACACAAGACTCGCAGAAGTTTCATGATTTGGGCGGAGTTCTATCCCGAGATTATGAAAAGTGAGGAAAAGAAGATAGACAAGTTTATGGAAGGGTTGTCACATGATGTGGCGAAAGGTATGCTTGGAGATAGACCGACGAGTATGGCAAGCGTCATGGATAGAGCATTGACAATGAAAGGTTTGCCAACAGCCGACCGTTGTAGTTGGGGACAAGAGGCCATTCTCAAATTTTCAAGGAGGTAATAGAGGCGCCACAAACAGAATGTAAAGAAGGCAGGGAGTTCAAAGAACGAAGAGTTCGACTAGTGGAACACCACCAACTTGTGTCAAGTGCAACAAGGCACACTCAGGTGATTGCATGGCGAGTAGCACGAGTTGTTTCCACTTTGTGGGAAGTGGGACATTACTCGAGGGCGTGTCCTAAGAAGATCTCTCAAGGAAATCAGACAGAGGGCGAGGTAACCGGCGCAGGCAATCGCCTACAGTATGAACGATTCGTGTTTTTGCAAGCGATGCGGAGCGGAGGAGTTAGATGACTTTGTGGTAGCAGTACTTTTCAGTGTTTGTGTTTCTTATAAATATTTAATATGATATAGCGCGCATATGATATTACATATTTGTACGTAAATTGATTCACTTGTTAGGTACCATAATCATAGATAATCTAGCAGTTTCAGCTCTGTTTGATACCGGAGCTTCAGGAACCTTTGTTTCTCCAAGGATAGTTAAGAAGTTGAACCTACCCCTTAAGGAGTTGGAGAGACCTTTGAGTATAACCACCCCGTTGGGCCGAGTTACTAGATGTGCTCAAGTCACACCCCAAGTTGATATTAGAGTCGGGACTCACCAGTGCCAGCATGCTTTGACGGTGTTGGATTTCTCAGACTTTGATGTTATCCTAGGCATGGACTGGTTGTCTAAGAACCATGTCTTTTTGGATTGTAAAGGCAAGAGAGTAATCTTTAAAGTTCCAGGAAAATCAGCTAAGACTTTTCAGGGTATCGTATACAAGCCTAGCAAGAAACAAAGATCCGATCATCTCAAAGATTAAAGCTTTAAAAGCCTTGAAGCAGGTTGCCAAGGTTTTGTGGTGTCTGCGCTAGATAAGGAAAAGCTCAAACCCGAGTTAGAGAGACTCGTGTGGTTAAAGAATTTCTGAAGTCTTCCTGGAAGATTTGCCGGGGACATTTGCCTGATAGGGCCATAGAGTTTGAGATCGAGTTAATTGCGGGAGTCGCACCGATGAGCTAAAGCACCTACTGAGGATGGCACCGGTGAGTTGAAAGAGTTGAAAATTCAGCTTAAGGACATGTTAGAAAAACATCATCCAACCAAGTACATCACCGTGGGAGCACCGGTCTTGTTTGTGAAGAAGAAAGATGGGAGTATGCGCTTGTGCATCGACTACTGAGAGTTGAATAAACCGACAATCAAGAATAAGTATCCTTTACCAAGGATTGACGATCTGTTCGACCCGATTTGCGAGGGTAAGAAGGTGTTCTCTAAGATTGATCTTAGGTCCGGTTACCATCGATTTGAAAATCAAGGTGTCGAGATATACCTAAGAAAGGCGACCTTGATGACGAGGTATGGACATTATGAGTTTTTGGTCATGCCGTTTGGACTCACTAATGCTCTATCAAAGTTCATGGACCTAATGCAAAGAGTTTTCATGCCTTATCTCGACAAGTTTGTGATTGTCTTCATAGACGACATTTTGGTATACTCTAAAGACGAGGAAGAGCACGAAGAACACTAAGGATAGTGCTACAAACCTTAAAAAGAACAAAGTTTTGTATGCCAAGTTTTCCAAGTGCGAGTTTTGGTTGGATCAAGTCAGTTTTCTTGGACATATAGTTTGGAGAAGGTATTAAGGTGGACCCAAAGAAAGAAAATTTGTTTCTAAGTGGCCTAGACCGACATCGGTGGCAGAGATAAGGAGTTTCTTGGGTCTAGCAGGTATTACCGGAAGTTTGTAAAGGATTTCTCGAAGATAGCTACACCTCTCACGAGACTTACCGGGAAGAGCGTTAAGTATGAGTGGACCGATGAATGTGAGGAGGCCTTTCGGACTTTGAAAGAAAAGTTGACCACGACTCAAGTGTTGGCTTTACCGGAAGTTTTGGTAACTACGACGTGTATACTGGATGCATCGGGTCAAGGTTTGGGTTGTGTATTGATGCGATCGAGGAAAGGTGATTGCTTATGCATCTAGGCGACTAAAGGTGCATGAGAAGAATTACCCACACACGACTAGAGTTGGCGGCGAGTGGTGTTTGCTCAAGCTTTGGAGACACTATTTGTATGGTGTCAAGACAAGGATCTTCACGGATCATAAGAGTCTTAAGTTCTTCTTTACTCGGGAGAATCAACATGAGACAAAGAAGATGGTTAGAGTTTGTGAAAGACCACGACTTGGACATTCAATACCACCCGGGTAAGGCGAATGTCGTGGCGATGCACTTAGCCGGAGAGCGGTTAATGCTATCACCACCTTACAAGAAGTTGTGGATCGGTTGGATAGAATGCAGATTGAAGTGGTTGAAGCGAAGGATGAAGACCGGTTTATGGCGCCATTGATGGCGAGGTCGATCTCGCTAGATGAGATACGGTTTAAACAAGATAAGGACCCAGTGATGGTTAATTTGAAGCGTGTGGCCCGAGAAAAACCTACAGTGGGTTATCAGTTGGACAAGAGTGGTTATCTTTGGTATGGAGACCATTTGTGTGTACCAGATGTGGATGGTCTAAGAGAGAAGGTTATGGATGAGGCTCACAAGATTGCTTTTGCGGTTCACCCGGAGCCACTAAGATGTATAGAGATCTCAAGGAAAGATCTTGGTGGCCTGGTATGAAGTTAGGGATCGCAGAGTTCGTGGCGAGATCGATACATGTGTCGAGGTGAAAGCAGAACATAAGAGGCCAGGAGGTTTGTTGAAACCTTTGGAGATACCGGAATGGAAATGGGAGAATATCACGATGGATTTCATCACCGGTTTGCCTAAGACGAAGGGCGGTCATGACATGATTTGGGTGATTGTGGATAGACTTACCAAATCAGCCCATTTCTTGCCGTGTAAGGTAGACATGCCTATTAAGAAGTTCGCTACTATGTACATCGACAATATAGTGAAGCTTCATGGTGTGCCTTTATCTATTGTATCCGGACAGGATAGTAGATTCATCGATCGCTTTTGGAAAGGTTTGCGTAAAGCTTTTGGAGCGAAGGCGATTTGAGTCTGACGTTTCATCCTCAGACGGACGGGCGATCCGAGAGAACGATTGAGACTCTTGAGGATATGCTTAGAGCTTGTGTTTTGGATACCGGAGGTTTCAGGATAGATTACCTCAACTTGGCGGAGTTTGCTTACAATAACAGTTACCACATAAGTTTGGGAATGCCACCTTTTGAGGCCTTGTATGGTAAGAAGTGCAGGACTCCACTTTATTGGGATGAAGTGGGAGAGAAACACATCACCGGGCCGGAGATGGTTCAGCAAGCCAAGGAGAAGATCGAGTTGATACGGAAGAATCTGAAAGCCGCGCAAGACCGTCAGAAGAGTTGGGCCGATGTTAGAAGAAGACCGCTAGAGTTCGAGGTCGGGGATAGAGTTTACCTTCGAGCATCTCCAATGAAGGGTGTCAAGAGGTTTGGTCAGAAAGGAAAGCTAAGTCCAAGATACGCGGGACCTTTTGATATCATCGAAAGAGTTGGGAAGTTGGCTTATAGACTACGGTTGCGAGAATCGATGTCAGAGTCCACAATGTCTTCCACGTATCAATGCTTAAAAGTGTTTATCAAAAGTGGATGTGGAATCGAGATTGATCCGGAAGTGTTACAAGACAACCTATCATACGTGGAAAAGCCGTTCAAGATTCGGGCGAGAAGAAAGGAAAGAATGATCAAGAGGCGAATGATCCCGTTAGTGTTAGTGCGGTGGAGCAACCATGCACCGACGGAAGCCACTTGGGAAGTGGAAGCGGACATGATAGACGAGTTCCCAGAGTTCCCTCATCTTCCAGGTATGTTCTAGTTTCGAGGACGAAACTCCTCTTAAGGGGGGAGGAATGTAATATCCCGATTTTCGAATAAAAGGCAATTCGGTCTTTTAATAAATCGAATATTATGTTCTTACAGTTTTTAAAGGTTTTATAAAAGAAAAGGGGATAATTGAGGAATTATAAGGTAATTAGGAAATTTGGGATGTATAAAAGGAAATAATCCTAAATTAACCTAATCACTTTTGTAAAAAAAGAAGGGGCGATCTATATTTTGAGGGAGGCGCAAGTTTCAAAAAGAGAGAGAGAAGCTTTTGAATCCCAAGGTTAATCCGTCGTTCGTTTGAACAGATTCATCAAGAGAAAAGGATCACCGCTACAAGAGGATCGTTTGGATACCAACAATCCCTAGAACCGTTAACGTAAGTTTTACTCATCGCTTTGATTTGTGGTCGTTCTTCATGGTTTAACAACGTTTTTCGAGTTTAAGCTTCGTAGTGACCGGTTTTGGGTTCGATCGTTTTAGGTTTGAGGTTAAAGGTTTAACATTTTTCAAAGCTTTGGTTGCGTGGATCGTTGTAGCTCGCAAAATCAAGATAACGTGGTTTTCTTATCGTATGGCTAGGTTCTCGTAAGGTTGTAGGGCAATTTGTTTGGTTTTTCTGCTTTTTTTTTTATCTGCTATAATCGAGTTTTGGGTTGTATATGGGATGGAAAAGCAGAGTTTGAGTTGCGAAGTGCAGGAAAAGTCCCGGGTGGGCGGGCGTCTGCTACGCAGGCGGGCGTCATCTTCCATGCAACTTGGACGAAGCGCCCGGCTTTGGTGGACGGGCGTTGAGTGAAGTTTGGATCTGAGTTGTATTTGAGTCGGGGTGGGCGGGTGTTTGATACTTGGGGCGGGCGTTGAGAGGTTGATTTCGATGGTGAGATGTGATGGTTTGAGGTGGACGGGCGCGTTCATTATTTTGAGCGGGCGTTGATCCTTTGAACGGGCGTTCACTGAGACTTTTCGTTGTTTGGTTTTATTGAGTCCACTTGAGTTCGAGGCTTTATAATATTGTTTTATTGCATAACCTTACGTGACAAAGCTCGAACTAGCTTCAGTGCGTTTAGTTCCGACACCACATGGATTCCTAAAAGATGAAGTGTGGGACCCACTGGAAGCTTCGGATTTGCCTTGTGCTTCGATAAGCTAGGGTTTATCGATGTACGTAATTGCTAGGGCTTGTCCGTGTCTATAGGTCTAAATACGAGGGTAGGAGGTGTGAGGAGCTTACGAAAACACTTAGGTGGCTAGTTAAACATCTAATCAAGCGTATGTGCTAGATTAAAATCTTAAACATCATGCAATGCTTGGTAAGGCATAGTACAATATCGCGATGTGTCCTCGACCGAGACAAAGTAGCTTGTACCCACGCCCGGTCAATCGATTGGCGATAAAGCGTCGGTGCATTCCGCGGTCATCACACTATCGGGACTCGGATATTCCGGGGCTACTAGAGCGAGTCTACAAGTAGAGTTGCACCAGTTGTCCTAGTACATCCTATTACTAGGCGTAGTGCCCTTGTTATTCATGATGTAACAAACTTGAGCTAAGATAGATACCCTTGGAACCTCATGTTATGCAATGAACATAATGTGATAGATAGTTAGGGCTAATAACGGAAAATGAATTAATAAAAGACGGTATTGCTTTTATTTCTTTATGAGGGCATAGTTCTACGATCTTCTACACGTTACTAAGTACTTTTGTACTTACCCCGTTACGTTGTGTTTGTCTTTCCTTTCCCCAAAGAAGATGAACAGGTGGTTACCGGTGATGAGTTCTTTGATGACGAAGTTTGAGTTGGAGCTCAAGACTTAGATCTTTTAGTTTGTTCTTTTAAAAGCAGTTGTTTCAAGATTTGAATAATGTTGTTCTTCCTTTTGGATTTAATTTTGGATGATTAGTTCTTTGAATGGATTTTAGTTTTTCACAAGATTGATTACCGTTGTTGCGATCGTTTGGGTTCCCGAGTTGTTGAGTTGTTTTATCTTCGCGTCGTTTGGATTACGATATATGACGTAAGGCTTGCATGTATTATTGAGTTTTATTTGATAATATATGTGCCGAGCGCTCTTTCCGGATAAGGACTCGGTGTCCGGGAACGGGGCGTTACAAGTAACGTATTATATATCAGATTTAACTTGGTTTAATTCAATTTAGTTTGAGAAAATTCAACGTTTTTTAAAGGGAAAAAAGTTAAATTTTTAGCTCATGAATAATATCCAATGGTTGAAAATCAAGCACAATAAAAGTACAACGTTTTCAGATTTATGGTGAGTGACCTATGTTGAACTCCATCAACAACTATTTTCTCGATCTATGTTGTATTGTGAGTGACCTTAATCCAGGGGCGGACCCACGTACCCCAGGGGAGGGGCACGTGACCCCACTGGAATTTAAAAAAATAAATAAATAAATTTTAGTATTAAAACTATGTTGTTTTGTTGTTAAAAAGTGTTATTTTGTAGATAAAAATTGATGTTTTAGACCCCGGTGACCCCACTGAATTTTTTTTAAGATAAAATATGTAGTTTTAGACTCCGGTGACTTCACTGGAATTTATTCCTGGATCCGCCACTGCCTTAATCCCCTTTGTCAATCGTTCAGTGATGATATTGTTGATTTACTTGCAAAATTAGAGTTTAACTTACCCGACAATCTCTATGACTATTGTAATTGAGGTTTACCACCCTTCATTCGGTTTTCTCCACATTAATTGCAGATGATGACTTTTTTTTCCTGAAAATATGTATAAGGCTGTAAATCAAACAATTAATAGTTTGAGAATGTACATTGCAGTATAAAGTTTAAAGTTGTAAATCAAGAAACTTATGGCATGTTTGTTGGACAGAAACTTATGGCATGTTTGTTGGACGAAAATGAAATGGAATTGAATGGTTTTTCATACCATTCAGATATTTGTTTATGATTATGAGGTTATAGAATTAAATGAAATTTTATTCTAATGGAATGAAAATAGTCAATTTTTATTTCTTTCGAAAATGGATGAAATGCGATGAAATAAAATGAAAATCGACAAAACACGTGAGTGATGGAATGAGAGTGGTTGGGTGGTACGGTAGAGTAGGGGTAAGGTAGGTGATTGAGTAGGCTACGTAGGGTGGGGTAGGGTAGGGTGGAGTAGAGTATGTGGTGGGGTGAGATAGGTATGATATGGTGAGATAAGGCAGGGTAGGATGAGATGGTGGGTAAGATAGGGTAGGGTGGGTAGGGTACGGTATAGTGGGTGAGGTAGGGGTAGGGTGAAAGTGTGGTGGGTTAGGTAGGTGATTGAAAATGTATATTGGCGTGTTAGGGTAAGGTAGGGCAGGGTGAGTAGGGTGGTGGTGGAGTAGGGCAGGTGGTTAAGGTAAGGTACGTAGGGTGGGGTAAGGTAGGTAGGGTGAGATAAGGTAGGGTAGGATAAGGATGTGGGTAAGGTAAGTTAGGGTAGGGTGGTGGGCAGGGTAAGGGTGGGGTGAAACAAGGTAGGGTTAGGTAGCCGAGTGGAGAGGTATGTTGGGGTGGTAGGGTAATGTAGGACCGGGTGGGTAGAGAGGTAGGGTGTGGTAATGTAGGGTGAGACGAGGTGTGGTATGGTAGGATGGCGATGTATGGTAGGGTAGGGTGAGGTGAAGTGGCGTAGATTAGGTAGGGTTTGGTTAGGTTGAGTAAGTATGTAAGGTACGGTATTGGGTAGGGTAAGGTGGTGTATGGTAGGGTGAGGTTGGTGGGTGGTAGACTAGGTTGAGGTAGTGAGGTGGGGTAAGGTAGGTAACGTGGTAGGGTGCAGTGGAGTGATTGGTAAACGAGTGATGTGTAAGGAATTATGGGTAGAGTAGGGTAGAGTGGTGTGTTAGGGCAAAAAGAGTTGTAATGTAGGGTTACCCCACCCCACTTAACCCCAACCCTTCCACCATATCCTACTTATGAACCATACCATACCCTGCCCACCCAACGGATTGTCCAGATGTCGCGGAAGCTATAGTCATAAACGTAAGGTAGTAGCTGGTTTCAGGGTTTATTGCACAAAAATGCCGGGACGCATGACTGCTTTGTTTTCGCTCCACTCGGCGTGGCACTCCGTGGCATACCGGAAAAAAGATAGAAAAACCTTAATCCACTAACCTACCATACTCATTTTCCAATGTGTCACATTTTATATAATTTATTTACATTCCAAACACAGTAATGCAATGAATTTATTTTATTCCATTCCAATCTTACATATTAAACATGCCATTATTATTACTTATAAAACTGAGTAATCAATAGTTTAAGACTGTAAATTGTACCTCTTGTTCTAAATATAAAAAAAAAAAAAAAAAAAAAAAATTGTACCTCGAAACCTTGCTAATATTGCAAATTCAATAAATTGTTAATTAAAAACCATTTTTATTTTTTTTTTCCTCTACCCTTTTTGGTTTTCGCCGATCGCGAACGATCCAACGGCACAGCATCTCTCCCTCCTTAAAATAAACGAAAAAAACACAATCTGATGTCTTGGCGGGAAAATCACGCCCCCAAATTAACAACTTTTCAGTCTCCGATTGATTGGTTCTTTGCTCCATCTTCGATTTGTTCACCAAAGAGCATCTTCATCCTCTCCAGATTTGCTCTCTATACTCGATTTGGGAAGCAAAAATGGCACCTAGGAAGAAATCAAATTCATTATCATCCAAGAAATCATCAAGCAATCAGAATCAGCAATCGGAGCCATGTAAGTTTGGAATCCAGCATTTCTTCGAACGCCATTCCCAGAATCAATCCCAACAAAACCCTAAAAAACCCCTTAAGCCTTCGAATTCTTATCCTAATTCCGATTCCGCACTTCCTGCTCCTAAGACGAACAATATTGATACCAAGTTCAAAACGGGTTCTGAGAACACTTCTCCCAGTAAGATTCTTCTGTCTTCACCTCAAGAAGGTCCAATTTCAAATGGGTTTCTGGATTCGAGCTGTAAAAAGTTGGGTAGTGCATCGATTCGTGGAGACGATAAGTTGGGGAAGTTGGTAAATAGGGGAAGGTTGGAAGGAAAGGAGGTGGGTAGTTCTTCAAAGGCTAGTTCGGATGAGAATCGGGTACCGGTTGTGATTGATATAGATGGGAATCAAGGAGATGATCTGTTGGATGTATCCCCTGAAGTTTCCGTTGGAAAGCCACCTAAGAGGTTCAAGTTCTCGCCCGGCATGGTAATGTTTTTTTTTTTTTTTTTTTTTTTGTGCTACGTTTTCACTTCGCAAGATTGTAATTTTTCAGAGTACTTAGCATAATACATGATTGATGATTCATTTTGAAAAAATGATGCAAAAAGAGATATAGTAGCTGCCCGGGGTTATAATGCGGACAGTTTTTACTTTAGGATTTAGATCTTTCTGGTTCCGAAAGGGAAGAAGTGTATATGGACAGGCTTGCTCTCGAGTGGTGGAACAATAGAAGCTATATTCAGGTCTAGGACTGTTAGTGTACAAAAAATCACCCAAAGAGCATTTCCTATTCCCTTAGCTGCGAATGCGATCACCAGCTAATTTCAGCTTTTTTTATTTTATAATCTCATCCTGGCATTTTTTCGATATTAATACATTTGCAACCATGGTGGTTACAGACTTACAGTAGCCTGCTATAACTTGCTTAAAAATAGTTTTTTAAGCAAGTTCATAATCTCAGTTAACGAAAAGTTAAAATAGTTTTTTCCAGATAATGTCAACTGCAATTTGGAACAGCCACACTGTCAATTGTATACAGGTGCTGTAGTTGCTCTTCTGGTTGAAATCGGATAACGTTGTAGCAAGTTTTAACTAAAGAAGAGCGAAAGTTTTCAACTTTGGAATATCACTAAGTCTTGTTCGTGTGAGCCATTGTTGATGTAATGGCAGGGTACATTATGCTAGTATAGTGTTACCCTGGTTATGATTACAAGTTATATGATCTGGAAGCTCCTTGTTATTCCTGAAATAGGGAATAAACTATGGATTTATAGAGTACTAAATAGCTTGACATTTTTATAACTCTAAACTCTTTAACAGAGCATAATGCTTGAGTCAGCCTCTTTCTTTCGTCTATATTCCCTTCTTTTGTCTTTAATTTTAGTTAGTTCATGATTTTTTGGGGTGTGTGTTAGCAGACTGGCCTTTAGGACCATTAATTGTCATGTCATAAAAATAGTTTAGCATTAGTACTGACAAAAAGAGAATTTTTAGATTGAAATGTTAGGCAATTAGCGGCAGATTCAAGGAACGGAGGTATCTACACACTTCTTTGGTTTAAATAGTAGTATTTCTCTTTTAGACCTTAGTCTTATTCATTCTTCCCCGTGTACCTTCTATTTTTCCTTTCTACGATCCCAAATCATTGTCTCCTGGAACTATTTTAATCCTCATAAGATTGCTAATTCATTTAATTTAATGAAAAGAAACTCACTTGTTTAGGCCTGTAGTTCATTAGTTAATCATCAAAAGTAGTTGAGAAAAATTCTATACTTTGTGTTCTCTGAATGGTTTGGCAACAACTTCCTGTATAAGCTAATTTTGCTCTTGAATCAAGATTGCAGATGTGAACAGACATAATAAGACTAGACTGCTGTGTTTGTAACAAAAATTGCGCTGCACTTATTAAATCTTTAATGTGAGAATCTTATAGTTAGGATTGCCCACACTAACATACCTATGCCGGCCTTCTCCGGTAGCCTTCTAGGAATGTTTCCTGAAAAGGATGGGTAAAATACTTGCTTATCTTTCAGTCCATAAGGAGTCTAGTTGTTCATTATTTTAGTAAAAGGAGAAAGAAAGGATGCAAACACTTGCATGTTAAAAGCTCTGAAACACATTTAGTATGCTATTTCCTTTCAACCATTAAATGGCTACAATGTTGGCAGTTGATAAAGCAAAGTCAGGATGATGGGGGCGACGAGGTTACATGGAAAATTTCTCCTGTAAACGAGCGACTTAGTGCCATGCCAAAGCACTTTCCAGGCATGATCAAAGTTTTGGCAGATAGTTCTCAGTTTAAACTAATGCACATAAAGCATTGTTCACAGAAAAACGTGAGTAGTTCCCCTTTTCTATCCTGAGTGTGGTAATATGATTCTTATGTTTTTCCTTCTCCTTTAGGTCTATTTATTTTAATGTCTCTGCTGTTTTTCAAAAACCAGTTACTAGGATTTTATGTTATGGACAGACTTCTTTAGGTGAAGCAGGAAAGATTGAAAAGTGGCTTTCATCACCTCCGCTTAAACCACCTGGGAAATCTTTCACATGCTCTGACATGAGTCACTCAGCAAAGCTAAGCCTCCCTCAAAGTGCATGTACTTCTGACAACGTTGAAAATAGACGTATCAAGAAATTTTCTCAAGTGAATACTAGCCAGAGTCCATTTAAGACACCCCCGTCGTTGTCTTACTGCAACAATAAGGTTTTGCTTTCTCGTGATGGAATTTACTTCTTAATTTGAGAATAGGATAATGTCTTCAAAAATGTGATGCTTATGATATATAAGCCAGTAATGTTTTTTTTGTTTCTTTTTTGTAAATCAGCCCAGTGATTGTATTGATGTTGAAGGAGCATCTGATAAGCCTGAATTAAGACCCCACAAAAAGGTTCTAACATGCTTATATTCAGTTGATATCAACATTGTAGATGATTTTGTGAATAATATGTATGTTTATTCTGTTTCATGTATTAACTTTGTCATTTGCACTTATTTTCACAGGCTTTGATTGAACTCCTAGATCAAGTAGAAGGTGTACTTTCTGTTGAAAAGTTGGTAAATGACAAAAAGGAGGCAAGCATTGACATTGACAGAATCGAGAACATAAATTCTGAACTTGCTTCAAAATCACAAGGCAAGCCAATTCAAGAATCACCGGATCTGTATTTCCTCGTTTTAGAGGTACTTTTATGTTTTGTTTTGTCATTATTTTGTTTGGTGACATTTGGAAATATTGGATTGTGAACTTTTTATCTTGTTGCTCATTCGGGTCACTGTAGGTTTCTGAGAAACACGGGTGCGTTGACTCCTCTGGTTCTCAGAGCTCATCTAAGGTTGGTTGTCTGTCACAAATGTTATATTAATCAGAACAGTTTAAACAGATACTGATCTTTTAATCTTGGATTATGGCTTTTAGATCCTACGTTTACTTAACGAACAAACAGGAGAGGAGCGGATTGTGCGATTGTGGGATGAATGGTGAGTGGTTTATTTTTTTAGCTGTATAGATTCAATGGTTTCAAATCTACGTCGTATTGTTATATTATTCTTTCCAATGTATTTTCACGAAGTTGCTTTCTGGATCTCAGGTATTGGTTCAGAAAGGCAGCATGTTTAGATACTCTATTGCATCCCACAATTACTGTAGCTAAAGGTCTCCACATTCAATAGTCTAATTGTTATTTGAGTTTCCATACAAGATATGAATCATGGTCTAGGTGGCATTTATGACATTAACTACCAAAGAATCCATCTTTCCTGAAACATTTTCCAATATGTTGATCATTATGTTGTACTGCCTCCGTCTCTAAATAAGAATCACTTTAGCTCAAAAAGATTGTGCCTAAATAAGAGTCACTTTAGAATACCAATCACATTTACACTTGTGTCCCACTTTTTTTTTAAACTTTAACCCATCTTCCCTCCTTTTTATGAAGAGGGGGGCACATGTCGTAATGTGATTGGAGCAAGCTATAATTCCTCAATACGGAGTTTTTGCAGTAGAATTTCCCATGTAGATCTTCCACACTTTTACTATGTGTACAATTATTTTCAGTTTGCTTTCAACAAACAGGGTTTAAGCTCTGCTGGTGATTCAAATATTGCATCCCTGCCCTTATACCATATAAGATACTATATTACCTAGAACCTTAAGTTAGTAAGGGCAAACATTTATGCATTAACACGAACCTCAGACTTCTCGGCATTTCACAAATTTTACTAATTAGCCCAACATCTTAGAGCAGCACCTCCTTTTCGAGAAATAGGTAGCAGGGACTTCCGAACTCCTTACATAGTTACATTGATGAATGAGATGTATCCTGGTCTTTTAACAAGATTTTGGATCGAGAGGTGCATGTTTTATCAAATCCTTGCAGACATAGTTGTCTCAGCATCATAAAACTTACTGATAACTAATTTTAGATAAGCAAAACAACAGCAAACTATGTAATGTTATAGTTTGATGTACATTAGTCCTTTGGCTGATTGATTGTTTTTTTTCCTTCATCTTTTGATGTATCGAAGAGATTTTGGCTTCTATCCAATGTAATTTAGTTTATTTATTTCATTGGAATGATTCCTTTGTCTCACTACAGTGTTTTTTAATCTTTCTATATCAAGCTTCTTTGTTGGACTTCCAGTTTGAATGTTCTTTTGGGCATTTGTTGGCATTTGTTAATTAGTTCTATTTCAGTGATTATACTTAAGAACTTAGTATAATGATGGTTTTATATATGTCTTTGTTGCAGGTTTTATAGCGTTGTTGCACCTGGAGATACTGTTAATATCATCAGTGAATACGATAGCTATGGGAAGTGTGATGTGAACCATGAAAAGAATTTCCTGATTGTTCATCCAGATGTTTTGGTCTCTGGAACTCGGGTATTCTAATGTTTTTGTGTTGCTTGTCTCAAAGTCTCTTCATTTACATTGTCAATGCTTAAATCTATTGATTTTTCTTGCTAATTTTTTGTGTGTGCAAGGTTGCTGGCAGTTTTAGCTGCTCAAGGCGCACAGTCCTGGATGAAAGATTAAAAAGCAGTGAGTATTCATCTGCTGCTCTTATCGGTACATTAGTACACCAAATCTTTCAGGTACCTAACTCTTTTGGATCAGAAATGCTCTTTGCTTTTATGTGTGATTAAAGTACCTAACTTTTAGTTTGTGCTGTCTGAGAGTCGTTTATGAATCTGTCTGTTTTTTACTGATCCAAAAAGATGATAAATCTACTCAAGTAACTTGATCTTCTTTCTGCAGGCCGGGCTGATCAATGAGTCTCCTTCAAGACAGTACTTAGAGGACTACGCAAAAGTGGTGCTCCAGAAAAATCTTGAGATGCTATATGCATGTGAAGGTGGAGATTCATATTGTTTTTATCTTTATGTAATCTCCCCTTTCTCTCCAGAAATCATTGGGTTCTCATTTTATTTTGCTTGTACTCTTCCTGGTTAATGCTTTAATAAAAGCTTCAACTTTTCAGTGTTATTCATTTGATGATAATTTGTCCATCTTCAAGAATTTATCAACTACTACCAAATATTTGAATTCTCAAATTTTGAAACTTGCAGTAAATGAACATGATATACTCAAGACTTTGTTGGAAGCCATACCAAAACTGCTGAACTGGATAGCTGTATTCCGAGATTCAGAGGTAAATAACTGCTCATTTTGCATTATTTGGTTGGTAATGTTGTTCTATTCATGGGATACATTTTTACTTCAGAGTTAAATGGCTATGGTTATCCTATGGAACTTTCTTGTTGAATATGGCTTTCCTTTGGCCATGTGCTATTATACATCATTATCCATGTCCTATGGATATCGATGTTACACACATTTGTTAACCTCCTATACGTAGTTGATGCGTTTCATTAGTTTTGCAGGACTCCAGAAGTCGAAGCATCGAATTTGGATCTGAGGCTGGCATGAAGAAGATCAGCGTATCCGAGGTCAGGTATCTTACCAGCTTGTCTTTGTTCTATATGTGATCTCCTCAATGACCCTGTCGTCTGAACTCCTTGTCAGAGGCAGGAGCATAACCATCCCTCTTTAAAAGTAAGTTGCTTTCATGAAGTTGATTGAAGCCCTTTTGTGTTAGACCAAATCATAAATAGCCCTCTTTAGTGTGTCGTCTGTTTTACCTCTTGCTCTCCATATGGCCAAGCTGCTACTTGTGCCACCATTGGTCAATTTGCTGCATACTAATCCAGTTACAACTCCATATATCAAGACCTCATTTCTACTAATTTTCCAATGTGCATTTGGCTTCATCAAATTAGCCTAGCAGGCATAACAGAATGTTTTCATGGACTATATTATGAAATTCCGGTGAATATCAATACATAATCTATCAAATATTTATTTTCAAAATTCTAGGTGGTTGACATTGAGGAAATGGCATGGGCACCAAGGTACGGGTTAAAAGGAATGATTGATGCTTCCTTGCGCGTGAAGGTTCAGTTGGACAACAACCAAGCAACTGAGATGATAATGCCCTTGGAGTTCAAAACGGGGAAGGGAATCAATGGTCAGGCAAGTACCATTTTGTGTAAAGAACAACATATCGATCAGGCTAGCTAAATATCTGCACATGCATGCACCGTGATGGCGTGATTCTCTTTCCTTCATGCTTTTTTTTCCTCAAACCATTGTGCTTGTATGCAGACAGCTGTGGAACATAGTGCTCAAGTGATGTTATATATGCTCCTCATGTCTGAAAGGTCTCCTGAAAGTCCATACAATTTTATTACATGTTAAAGACATTTCTTTTTTTTCCTTTAGAGAATTATATCTTCAATTATCTTCTGTCAGGTACCTGAAGAATATCGATCATGGTCTACTGTATTATCTACAAACAGATCAGACGCAGGTACTGTTTGATACATGTGCAGAATATTTTTTCTGTTTCTTTGGAATTTAACTAAGGTGCCAATGTGTTCAGGGAATCACTCTTCGAAGATCTGATTTAGTAGGACTTCTTATGCGGCGTAATGAACTTGCTAATGATCTTGTGAAGGCATCAACTGTGCAGCAGCTACCACAAATGCTACAAGTACAGTAAAATCTCCATTTTTTTCTTGTTGTGTTGGCTGTAAACCCTCAACCTTTTCTTCATTTGAATGCCTGGTTTGTTTGGTTCCGGGTTTCATGCAGAGGTTAAACGTTTGTAAAGGCTGTCGCCACCTTGATGTCTGCTCCATATACCATAAGGTAAAATGCAAAATCTGTTTTTCTCTATTTTGGTTGAGAGATGCCTGTACACAAAAATGGAAGAAGTGCAAGAGTTTGTTTTTATTAAGGCAAATACCTAGTTAGAAATCTCTAAGCACCTACTTAGAAATCACTAAGTTGAATGATTGATAGATTTGAGTTTATTTTTGGGTCCCCTTCTCAGCCTTTTCCTACTTTCTTTTTTCCTGCATTTGTCATTACCAACTGACTAAGGTGAACACAATCTTGATTTGGCTTTTAATGAAGGCATATGGCGGGACCACCGAAGGTAGTGGATTGGGTGATCTTTTTGATTCACTTGTGCAACATTTGAAAAGTTCAGATACCGTGTTTCTTCGGAAATGGAACCAATTAATTGACTTAGAGGCTAAAGAATTAGAGGTAATCATATGTGAAATGTGCGCATTACTTTATTGCTGATTGTTTATGGAGGTCCTTGTTTACTTATCTGTTTCTTCATGCCATTTCAGGCTGCAAAAAGACAAACATGGGTCTCACATATTTTAGGGAATGGTCACTGTTCTGGTTCCCTGTCTTCTTTGGTTCTTGACAGCTCAGATAAAATGTGCCAAAAGACCTTTTCCAAGGGCAACCGGTTTATCTACCGATTTGTTCTCCAAGATTCAGCATCAGAGAATTCTGCCCCAGTTAAAAACAGCATTGGTTGCACACTGAGAGCAGGGGACTATGTGGTATTCTCTTCGAACTATGTTTTCTTTTTTAAATATGGTGCTTGTTGAATTACTATATCTCGTAAAAGCTTGAATTGTTGGGGAAGTGAGGAATTTACATATTTTAAACACAACACATTTCAACACACTCCTCAAATGTGGTTCTCATACAAAGAGCCTCGAATAACATGGCTGCATCATTTCTGAATCAGATTTTCTTTTCCTTATTAAATACCTAAGCTTTTATACTAATTTCAAATGCCCCATTGTTTGAGCCTTTTGTCTTATTTTTCATAAGTACATCATATACTTCATTCCAACTTACCCATACTACATGTATTGTGCTTTTAATCCTTTCTCTGCAACATTTATTATCAATTTATTGCCATCTTTAAATGTTTGCTACAAGTCCCTTCTCAAAATTGTCCACTTTATTTCAGATACTGAGCGCTGAATCTGGTCATTTACCTGTTGCGAATGGGATCATAGTCGACATTGGTAGCTTAAATGTTTCTGTAAGTATTGTTGATACTATTACCCAAATTGGAAGTTTCTTGGAAGACATTTCTTGCTTCTGCAAGATACTGATCCTTACATTCTATTACCAGACTGACAACCAAAAACTAAACTATAGATCTTTTAAAGAACTGAAGAATTCGTTCTTTGTTAGGTATCTTTTCCAAAGCCTTTAAGACTTCCCGGAAGAAATCGTGGTTCACTTGAACAAAATCTGGCGGCCTGCAGTTGGCGAATAGACAAAGACGAATCTCTGACATCATTTGCAGTCATGAGGTGACTAATCTGATTAAGAATCTTAAGGTTTAGTGCTGCATCTAATATTTTTAGTGGTTGATAATTATGAATGTCTGTTGCTGAAGGTTCAATCTCGTTCAACTGTTTCTGCAAAATGAAGAAAGTGCTCGTTTGAGGAAGATGATTGTTGAGCTGGAGGTGAATGTTCCACTATCTTGTCTTAACACTATATTTTATTGTATCATTTCATTATTTAACTCGATCCGAAGGATGTTAATGTTGTATTGTGCTTTTGCAGGCTCCTAGATTTGACAATGGATGTGTGCTTAGTCAAGATCCAGCCATTTCTTATATCTGGTCCGAGAAAACCTTGAATGATGATCAACGCAGAGCCATTCTCAAGGTTAAACATGAATTGTGTCCATGAATTCTTCAAATTTTAATCATTAGGTGCATGTTATGGAGGTTTCATAACAGGAATTTTATTCTTCTGAATGGAAACTTACTGATTCCACAATCAATCTATTTCAGATACTTACTGCAAAGGATTACACACTTATACTAGGGATGCCTGGTACAGGCAAAACATCAACTATGGTGCATGCTGTAAAAGCATTGTTAATGAGAGGTGCATCGATTTTGCTCACGTCCTTCACTAACTCAGCCGTTGATAATTTACTTATCAAGTTACAAGCTCAGGTCCCTTCCATAACATCTTGGTATCCTTTATAATTATCAGTAGAAGTGAGAGTCCAGATTTAGCTATGTTACTTTAGCGAATTACTCGATTTGGTATTTTTCGAGTTCAAGCTTGAGTCGAGCTACTCGAATAATTAATCAAGTCGAGTGATTTCGAGTAGTATTGAGTCGAGTTTAATCTTGCCTTTTATAACTCGATTGACTTCAAGTACGAGTTTCAAGCTTGGGTCTTTAGTCGAGTCTAGTTCGAGCCCTGGTGAGAATTGACTTAACTTTGGCTTGATTACACCATTTCACAATGCTCAATCATTAGTTTCATTTCATATTATGACTTGTTCCTATTTTTAGCAGGGGATTGATTTTCTACGAATTGGAAGAAGTGATGCCGTGCATGAGGACGTACAAGGGAATTGCTTGCCAGGCATAAAGCTTTAATCTTTCTGGGATATTTATGTTTTATAATTGTTTTTTCTGCATTATTCTCATTTAATAATTTTGTCCTACAGAGATGGACATGCATAGTATTGAAGACATAAAACGAAAGCTAGACCAGACCAGAGTCATTGGTGTTACTTGCTTAGGAATTAATAGCCCTTTGTTAGCCAAGAAGAAGTTTGATGTATGCATCATGGATGAAGCTGGTCAAATTACACTTCCTGTAAGAACAACGATCTTTTCAACCCTTATTTCAAAGGCTCTTTGATGTGTTAAAAACAAGATTTTTCGGGTTTGCAAAACATGAATCTTAGGTTATTCTTTCTGATATAATGTTGGCAAAAGCAGCATTTTGCTTATACAGATGATGCTTAATGATTTTGATATGCTACTTTGAGGAAGTGGTTTATAATGTCTGAATATGTCCAAAAATTAGGTTTCATTGGGACCATTAATGTTTGCATCAAAGTTTGTTCTCGTTGGGGATCATTATCAACTTCCACCACTGGTCCAGGTGTGTTTCTCGACTTCTCGTATCAAGTATTGTCCATTTATTCTTTATATTACTCATGGAATTCCTTAAACTGGTCCTTAAAATTCTAGAGTGTAGAGGCTAGAGAGAATGGAATGGGCGTAAGCTTGTTTTCTAGGTTGTCAGAAGCACATCCACAGGCGATTTCAGCTTTACAAAGCCAGGTTTCTTTGAATTTTGGAGTATAATTATTGTTTTTTCATTGTCTTTTTACCATTACTACTAACTTTTTTCTGTTTGTCACGTTCGTTATGCAGTACCGGATGTGTGCAGAGATAATGGACCTATCAAATGTTCTGATTTACGACAATAGACTACGTTGTGGTTCTCCTGAAGTGGCGAATGCCAAAATTGCATTCACACGTACCGTTTCAGTACCGGAATGGCTGAGCAAGGTAACTACTTTCTACTACTATCATGAAGAGGGCAAATCCTTGATACTCAAGAAGCCCTGTGCTTTTTTCCTTTCAAAACTTATTTTGGAAGAATAACTTCCATTCCTTAAGCCTATGTGTATAAGAAGCTTTAATATTTGGATGAAATTGATTTATCATACTCCAAGATTTGTTAGTTTGATGTTTAAAGTGATTAATCTAGTGTTCACATATCTCTTTTGTGATGCATGGATACTTCTGTTTGGTAGCGTGCCCTGTATCAGATATAGACACAGACCGGATACTTAGGACACACATTTGGGGGCGGATTTGTGAGTTTTAAACTTTGGATACAGGATTTGTATATGCATATCCATAACTCGGATATGTGAAATGAAGAACCGTGTTAAAATTGAGTAAATACCGCCAGATAATGAATGAATAGTTGTCCAAATGATGAAAAGACAAAAAAAAAATTGTTTTGTTTTGTGTGTTTCAATATTTATTATTTGGTCCTTATAGTTTCATCATATGTATTTTGGTCCTCATACGTTTAGTATTTATGCATATACTCGCCCTCTGTACCAGTATTCTTTACATAAGCATATTTTGCAAGTAAAATCTCACCATAATCTGTGTTTACCAGGTGCTATGCCCACACAGGCCCGTGGTATTCGTCAACACAGGTTTGCTATGCTTTGCCTTCGTTTTTCCTATGGATTTTATCAAACTAGGTCAATGAATATGTACGGATTACTAACATGAATCATATATACCAGATTTATTGCCAGGTTTTGAGATAAACGATAACAAAATCGTCAGTAATCCTATTGAAGCTTATATACTTTCCAAGGTATGAACTTTTTTCATGATTTTCGGCTTCTTTGTTCATCCCTTTTGTTATTACAGTGTTTGAAATCGATGTTTCTGGATATAGATTACGACTGGATTGGTAGATAGTGGTATTGAAGGTGGAGATATTGGTATAATCACGCCATACAACGCTCAAGCAAATCTGATTCGACAAAATGTATCTGCATCTGTGGAGATACATACGATCGACAAATACCAGGTTTAACTGAAACCTGTAATAAAAGAACTTTCAAAGATTGGTTTTTTCTTAAAGTAAAACTGTAAAACTTAAGTAATGTTTGTCACTGTTGGTACTAAAAACAATGAATCCAAAGAACTTTGGTGGTACCAAAAGAACCCGTTTTTTTTTTTTTTTTTTGTCATTCAAAACTTTGAAACAATGGATTTGATTCACTGTTTTACATTCATCCTATGACTGTGATGTGAGGGACTGTCAAACTGATCTCGAGTCAAAAATTTGCGTATTGTTTATTACAGGGTAGGGATAAAGATTGCATATTGGTGTCTTTTGTACGGTCCTTTGAAAATCCGCGGAATTGCAGTTCTTCGTTGCTTGGAGACTGGCACAGGATAAACGTCGCTATTACACGTGCCAAGGTATGTATCCTTAAAAACTCATTATTTTCTCATCTCAACTAATGCATGTTTGGTTACTCTGTAATGAAAAAAGAAAAGTTCAGTTTCTTAAACATTTCTAAAAATGCAAAATCTGATTTCTATTTTTGTTTGGTAAACATGGCTATTAACAGAAGAAGTTGATAATGGTGGGATCATGTAAAACACTATCAAAAGTGCCATTATTGAAGCTTCTGATTGAGAGAGTTGAATATCATCAATCTGCCATTCTCTCTGTTACTGATCATGATATTAACTTGAAACCGCCGTTGCAGAGATGCTCCTACAACTCTCGTATCGCGTAAAAGTTTGAATTATTTTCAAGTCATTTTCATATGTAAATGTAATTATTATAATTACAGATCTTTGTTCCCTTATCAATGTATCAGAATTTTTTTGACAAAATGTACATAGTCTTTTTTTTTTTTTTTTTTTGAAGAGTTGGTTACATGGAGATTGCAGTTTTGTTGCTGTATTTTTTTCCTCAGCTAAGCTAGCTACTTTTGATGATTTCAGATTGTAGAATTTTTGTTCACAGTGGGTCATTTTAGGAAATTGAAAACAAGATTTATTATCTTTTGGGTTTATTGTCAAAAAAAAAAAAATACAATTTGAACATAGAAATATACAAAGAGGACACCTAACCGCCGCAGTGATCATTCAGGGGAGGCGGGACAGTGGAATATTTTTCCGGATAAAAGACATATCATTATTCCACTGTGATTTATATTCTTTCGTTTTCAACTACAAAAGCGAATATATCTTTTGATCTGATTGTCGAAAGATGGTAATTCTTTCTATCATGTTTTTCCTCTCGTCCTCTTTATTTATACATCTCATTTGATATTTTTTCAACATTGTTTTCGGGGTCATTTTTGTAAAAAAACACAAACAATGAAACATTGGATTTGAGGTCAGTTTTACTGCAGCAAACAGTGGATTTGGGGTTATGAACATTAGATTTGTCCTTATCATCCAATTTACCTCTCTATTGTCCTCATTCCTATTTCCCCCAGCTTTTTTGTTCATTTAAACCACTCCACTTATTTTTTATTGGAATTTTATGTATTGATTCGTAAAGAATATAAAAAACATGCATAAACCTAAAAGACAATTTATTAGATTTCTAAAACCACATCCTAAAATTTATGGTGTTGCCCTGGCTATAGTGTTGTAAAATGAACATAGTCGTGTTCGGCTCGTTAGTATTTATGATCATTTTCTTACGTAACTTATCGAATCATGTTTGAACAAGATTATAAACTCGTTTTCTTTTTTTATTTTTTTTTATTTGATAAACTCGTTTTCTAAATGAACGAACATGTGCTTATTTGGGAACATATGACTATGTTCATGAACATGTTTATATAATGTACAACTTAACACTAAGACATAGGATGATAAGTTATTTATTCTTCTAGGAGATTTTCTTTGCTCCGCAAGGTAGCCAGAGCCAGCCAGTTTTTCATTAAATAGGCATGATAGTTTTCAACTGCAGAAAAGTAGTGCGGAGAACTAGTCAGAATTGTGCCTGTCATCGAATTCACTCTTTTTGTCGAGATTCTCTTTGTGTTCAGCGTATAAAGTCCCCAACCACCCAATCCCCACAATACATCCATGATAAACAATTGTTTGGTTATGCCATCTTGGGCTTTGCTCTTACCGGGGTAACGAGATATTGATTACACAGTAGTTAGGAGCTCATAGGTTCTCTCACGGTAGTGCGCTTACGGCGTGACAAGCAAACGGCTTTCTATCATAGTTGCAAGGGTTCCAAACCGCCGCTACTAAAGATTTTTTCCTTCTTGATCGAAGCTCTATGTCTCATTCAGTCCTTCACAAGCTTCCTTCAAAGGGAGAGCAGATGATATAACTAGTAAATATGTTCCTCCACATGTCAATATATTTTATTGGTTGGTATAGAATCTTTGTGGATTATATTGGTAGAGAATCCATGGGCAGGCAAGAGACAACCTGGCGAACTGAAACATCTTAGTAGCCAGAGTCAGAATCGCCCGCAGAAGCCCCCTCGACTCTCTTTCTATAAAAAAAGCGTTTTGCATCATCCAGCGGCGCAGGTTTTTCTTCCTTCTGTGTCGGGACGGAAAGCGACTCTTCCCACCGATTCAATCATCCTAGGCACCTAGAGAGATACTACAAGTCCTCCGTCCCGGATTCCATTGCCCCGGCCATCTGGTTCACCGGCGTCATAGCTACTCCTACCTGCCACCGGAAAGAAGAAGGTGTACACCCCGACAAAGGAAGAGAAAGGTTTTATGATACGAGTATTTACCCTCACCGCTAATGTAGCTGCTTGTCGAGCATTTGACAAAGTCACATTAAAAATCCGAATTTACTAAGTCCAAATACTATTTTTGTACTTCTATCAGCTCTAGGACGAGGCGATTCTTGGGAATCGACAATTTACTGCTTCATTAAATCCATGTGTAGTTTACCTTTCGGGCTGGCTGCGATATAGGACAAGTATAATGTGCGAAAGTTATCAACGTTGTTTTCTTGGTCATCAATACGACCTGTCCCGATCTTATTTTCTGAACAATTGGACAAGTGAAATAAGCCACTCATGAGAGGGTTATTCTAATACTTTTGATGTTCTAATGTTTTTAGGGTTACTATAATGTTTTTGGTATTATAAGTTTGAATATTGCTTTGTATTTGTTAGTTATGCAGGATTTTAATTTTTATATCTTAACGAGCCAAACTCAAGATGAAAGTAAAAAATACGTGTAGTAAGCTAAATTCAAACACAAGTTCTAACAAATTTCCTGTATGAATGTGCCGAACTTGAAGATAATACTTAATCCGTTTATTAAACAAACAATCGTGAACAGACACGTAACCTTAACAAAACCAAGCTTGAACATACTTCTTTTGTTTATTTATCAAACAAATGATCACAAACAAGCTCGTGACCTAAATGAAGCCAATTTTGACAAAAATATCAGGTAGATAAAAAAAATAAAATATTAAAAGGTATCAACAAGTGAAACAAATATGTTTTGAAATAAATAACATCAGTCATGATGCAATTAAGTTGTAATTATAATAGAAGAAAAAAACACAGTATAATTAAACTTACAAGTTCTAGTTGGGGTCAAAATAGAAAGACAAGTACATAAGATTTATCCTTGCCCAAAATCCAAAATGGCAAAAATAACAACCACCAAAAAAACACCACACAATTATTCAGCCAAAACCTCTTCTTTGACATCAACTTCTTCCTCCATTTCCACTTCTTTAGCTTCATATTCTTCTTCTTCATCACTTGCTTCTCCGTCACGCAACCTCTGCCTCTCGAGTTTTTCTTCCTCGTGTAGTCGTTTCCATTCACTCAACCATCGGTCCCATTCTTCTTTCAGAACCCTACGTCTTTCTCGTTCTTGCTCACTCAGCTGTAACGACACGTCTTGATCTTCCGCCTCATACTTCTTGCTGTACTGCTTTAAGTTCTTCATTATTTCTTCTTCTTTCTCTGGTGTCAATAGGGTTGGTGGCCTCTGCCTCCATGAAAACTGCCATCAAAAAGTTCCAAGTAAAAAATCTTGTAAGAGGGTCTTATAGGTAAAGAATATACATCATATATTATATTACACAACGCCATCTCTCACAACACATTATTCTCAAGTATATACATACAATTGTCGGGAAATTCTACTACGGGGACTATTTTGTCTATCATTTTATTTAACGTGTGTTTAATGCAACGTGTCGTGTTTTCATTGGATACAAGTGAAACTCTCTACTATGAGTCGAATTTTCCACCAATTGTTTAGCCAAGTAGTTCTCGTACCAGATTCGAAAGAATAAGTTGGCTACCAATGACACTTTTGGGCCCCCTATCTTCCGTGATAACACTTTTCACCGCTAGCAATATAATTTATTACACTTTTAGGACACTTAAACATATCCCACCCACTGACTAATGTCTTCTCACACCAAACAATGCATATTTTTATTACACTTTTAGGACACTTAAAATATCCAATCTGATGATTAGTGTCTGACCCAAGCGTCAGGCTCTTAAAATGTCCTAAGCAAAAAAGTATGAATAGCAAAGAAAAGTGCCACTGTAAAAAACATAAGGCCTGCTTCAAAGACAATAAGGTTGGGGCCTAAAGGTGTCATTACCCGCTTTTTACTATATATATTGAAACCAACGGTATGGTGGCACATACATACTGTGTAACGGTAGAACATCAGACGTTTTTTCGCCCAAGTGTTTCCGTTACGTGTTCAAAAAGTGTAACAAAAATGTATAGTTAACAGTGAAAAAAAAGTCATTATGGAAAACAGGCAAGTTTTGAGAAAACGGTGGACAAAACGTGTCATTATCCAATAATTTTACTACCCATATCACAGTGAAAGCCAGAACAAGTAGTGGAGTTTTTATTTGTTTGTGTGAGTGCGGGGGCATCATAGAGAGTTAACAAAAAAAATAAAAGTAAACATGATAATAATCTAGTAAGACCAGTATAGCTAACAAGAAAAACAAGAACAAACTTACTTGGAAAAAGTGGTCCCTCAGAATCCGATAGAGCAATTTGCCATTAAATGACCATATGTTGAAACCATTTTCCATCTCATGTACAGAAGTGACAGCTGTAGCAACATATCTATACGCAGGAAAAAAAACATTATACAATCAGTAACATTAATGAATCATTAAGAAAGTGAGATGGAAAAGAGTATATACATATCCTTTCAGCATTACCTTCCAGTAGGATCCCATTCAATATCTGTAGCCATGAAATGCTCGGCCGTCGCCATGGTTTCAAGTTCATCAACATTATAAAACTCCAACTGTCCATTGAGACCTTTCAGTCCCGCGAGCAAGATAAACCGGCCAGCTGGTGACCAGTAAAGTGCATTTGCCGGCTTTCCTTTCAGAGTTGTGAGCTTTGAAACCCTCCCCATGTTATGAGCTGTGCGCATCGAGTAGAAACTAATGTCGGGCCTTGGGTTGTCACCGTGAATGACTGCAAACCTATGACCCTTTGGCTCCCAAGCAAATGCAATAATCTTATCGTTCTTATTCTCAAGCTCTAAGACCTCGATAGGTATGTCGCGTTCTTTGATTCTAAATAGCTCAAAGCCAGTGTATGTACTTTTCTTTGTCTTGGTGTATCTATCCACCTTAACAGCAAGATAATCTCCGTTGCTTTGCCAGTACATTTTGCAATCACTCACACTAAAGAGATTCTTTTGTCTCAGTTCTTCTTTGCTTGGAATTTGAACAAGACTCACCTGTTGAAAGATATAAAATTACGGATTTAGAGGAATGAGAAACGACAAAAAAGTGAAAGGGTCATTTGAAATCATTTGAAGAGTGAAGACTCACTCTTGCTGGTTGATTCCCCCCACCAAGTTCAGGAACAAAGAGTGCAAGAATTGGATCGGTAGGCGACCAACTAATGTCCATAACATTTTCAACCTTCATAGATTTCTTGTCTATCAGCGTGAAAGTCTCAGTTTCATAGACGGAGATGACATTCTTTCCTATACGAGCAAAGTATTTGTCATCTTTTCCACCACCCCACCTGGACAAAGTTGAAAGCTCGCGTAAACCAAATCACACATCAAAATCAACTTGAAAAAGACACTTCTTTTCATCATGCTACAGAGCACATAAGGTAATCCAAGTACGAAACACCAGATAAGAATATACTACTTTCTTTCTAATATTTCTTTTCCACCAGGATGTGGGAGCATGAAAGGAGGGGGCATGGGATGTTTGGATCAGTTCTAATAAGAGCACTGTCTCACCTGAAAACCGGCCAAGAAACACCAGTAACACCTCCAGCTCCTCCAATTCCATATTCATCAGCACTTCCCTTAAAATCTCTCATTACTTTTCCAGTTCTCACATCAAAGATGTTTAGCACAACCCTCTGTGGGCCAAAGAAAAAAAAAAAAGACACTGGCATCACAAAATATATTCAAAGGAAGTGCGAATGCTTCAAAAAATCACGAGAAAATAAGCACTTTACATGAGTATCTCGAGGGTTACTTGGTTCATGGCTGCTATAAGTAACCAAAAACCTCTCACCAGGTGAAAAGTCTATCAATTTAACCTACAAAACAGATTGTTAAACCAAAATAATTGAAAAGTGAGCTCTAAGAGTAAAAGGAAAATTCAACAAGCATTCTCAGCTTATAACCTGTGGGTGCGCATAGCGCATCAAACGATTAAAAGTGGTAGCCCCACCCCAAACTGCAGCACCTTGCCTATGAAGTGTAGCCAAGTATGTCCCAAGAGGAGACCATTGGACATAGCTTTCCGTCCAGTACTGCATCAACGGCCATATAAATGTTATAGAAGCACCATAGAAAGACTAGAACAAGCATGCGCATAAAATCCAAATCAAGATACAAGCATGTATCCAAAAACACAAGAAGCACACAAGATGGGCTCACAGTTCGTTTGTAGACAGGGTCAGGCTTCAGATGCCTAGCATCATTCCATAACACTTCAGTGTCAGTACCAGCACGAATTACAAACTGGTCTCTGCCTTTCTGATCAGTAAGCCATTGTTGCAGATTTTCCTGAACCAAAACAAAGACATCCAAAGAAATATCATACAACAAAAACTATCGAACTGTGATATTAACAACGATGAAAAAGCAAAGATTTAATAAAATGGGACCATACATACCCCTGGAGCATATGGTTTAGTCACTGGAGGAGCCCACTCGTCAGGAACTTGCATGAACTTATCGAATTCATCAAACAGGTTAACAACAAATATATGTGATTTGTCCAGCTTGTACCCATTTGTCTTCTCCTTAGCTGCTTCCGCTTCCTACACACGCCAAAACAAAATCTCAGCAGCTTAGCAGCTATGCATGTACATCTGGTGCATACTCTAAGTAATAGTTCCTGTTTATTTAGTCTTAACATGTACTCAATCACACAAAACAGACAAGGGAAATAACAAAAGTGTTCCACAGAAATAAACAGCATTCAAAAGTCATTAAGGCGCTGCAGAAATCCACATTCAAAACTGAAAAGATTGACAATCGACACAACAAATAGATTTAATAGACCCTCTAGTCAGAAACATAAGTATAGACCTCTATCCATCAAGGCATAAAAATGAAAATTCAGTTCGATATCATACTATTTACTCTCTACATACAGGACCCAATGTATTTTGTGAGCACACAAACCACCTTCAGACACAATAAAATTTCGAAACTTTCTCATCCGAAGCATAGCATACATCTAAATATGTCATTTTTGAGGCACGGTTCCAATCCAATTAAAGAACACTAAGCTAGAAGATACATAGGAAACATTAAATAAATGCAAAAAAAGCTAAATACCTGGGGAGTATTGAACTCAATGAAGCAATAGCCACGAGTTTTCTTAGTATTTGGATCAATAGGCATCCATAAACCATTTTCTTTAATAATACCAATCTGACTATAAATTTTCCGAATCACGCCTTCCAATTTCCCAAACTTCTCCTCCGGTACCACTGGCAAATTATCCACCACTATAATGTTTCCAAATCCGGTCTCATATTCCAATTCCTCTTCTTCCCGTAAATCCTCATCATCGCTACAATACCAACAAAACAAATAAGATATTATCGAATTTCGTTCAACAAAATATAAATGAATTACTGACTACACAACAACAAAAAGAAAAACAATAGTAACCTGATGATGCCGAAATCTTCACCAGGTGGAAGGCGGATGGAATCGAGATCGACGGTTGAAAAATCGATGCCGAGTAACGCGGCTGAGGCTCTAATGTCCTCCACTTCCGCCATGATTATACCTGCTCCGATTCAATAATCTTCTTTTTCCGTTCAAGTTTTTTTTTTGCTTTCTCGATCGAAATGCTTGTAGAGTCTAGGGTTTAGGAAGGATAAAGATAAAAATTTCAGAGTTGGGCTTATTTGTATTCCCTTTATCGGGTTGGGCTGGCTTATACACCTTTTCTATACACCTTTCTGTTACCGGGTCGGATTTTAGTGGAGTTGCACCAGGCTTTTACCTTTTTTTTTTTTTTTTAATTTTTTTATTTTAAACCGGATATTTATATATATCAAAACAGGATAAAATTGTACAAATGTTTCAAATGGAAATCGAAAACTATACAACAAAAAGTGCCTAAGTCGACAAAGATATTAACTATGACAGGCTAAATGTAGTTCTTGTGCCTTCCGAACGGCTTGAGATATGAATACCGACGTTGGAGGCCTATGCCGATCTTCGTTGTGGAGTTCTTCATTACGCCAGTACCAAATACTCGAAATGAGTTCCCGAAAAAGAAATCTCCAGAACACAGCGTTATCTTTTTTATACATATCTTTCTGAAGGCACCTATCAAGCCAATCCGGGACAACATGGATATTGAAAAAGTCCTGCCAATGTTGGTGGTGCACGATTTCTTTCCACATATCACGTACCCACCAACAGTCTCTAAGAGCATGTAAAATAGATTCACTATGATTTCCACAGAAGCTGCAAGTATCATCGCCAATGATATCCCTTGTAGCGAGGGTGCCAGCTGTGGGGAGAGAATTCATACGAATGAGCCAAAGAAGATGGTTACCTCGAAGCGGACCTTTGATGCTTCAGATTCATTTCCAGTTTGCACTGTCATTGGTCGCAGGGGCCAAGGGTTTGCAGGCTTCATGGTAGGCTGAGCTCACCGAGAATTTACCGAAAGGATGGGCGGCCCAAGAAGGAGCTCCCGATGCATCAACAGTGAAAGCCTCCTTGAGCTCGTTCGCAGCAAAACAAATATGGCGCCATATAAAAGAGGACGTCGGCATCGGGGTTGTGAATGGTGAGCCATATTTTTGTGTTAGAATCCGGACCCAAAGCTTATTATGATCGGTCAAGAGTTGCCACACAAGCTTAGCCAAAAATGCGATGTTCATCTCCCGAGCCCTTCGTATAGCCAAACCACCGTGGGACTTCGGTCGACATATAGAATGCCAGGCTACATGATGAATTTTCCTCTTATTTTCGGTATCCGGCCAAAAAAAAGAACGGGTTAGCCTATCCAACTCGTCAGTAATAGAGGCCGGAAGTTTAACCGTCTGCATATGGTAATAAGCCGTTGTAGTTAGCACAGTTTGTGTAAGGATGGCCCTGCCTGCATTCGAGAGTGAGGAAGCTTTCCACATTTGGAGCTTGGACCGGACTTTATCAACAATGAAGGTGAGGTCCTCTTTTTTTGATTCTTCTGTGATGCAAAGGAACTCCTATATATTTTTCAAAATGTTGAGTGTGCGTCATTCCAAGGACATCCGCAATGCAAGTAGCGGTTTGAGAGCTGACATTAGATGAGACTGCGAACTTGGATTTAGAAATGCTGATTTTTTGGCCAGAAATACAACAAAACTCTTTTAGCACCTGGCCCATTATTTTGGCTTGGTCAACAGAAGCTTCTGAAAAGAGAATAAGATCATCCGCAAAAAAACAGATGAGATAAAGGATGTCCACCCCTCGAGATGGAAATCAGCTTCCACTTCTTTGCATCGACTGACGACTTTATCATTTGGCTCAACACCTGCATCACGAGAACAAATAAATATGGGGCCAGAGGATCACCCTGTTTAAGGCCGCGGCGTGGGGTGAAACCTTCCAGAGGGTGACCATTCCAGAGAACCTCCAGGGAAGTGCTCGACAAAGAATACATAATGAGCTCAATCAAATCACTGCCGAAACCAACCAGCTGAAGAATATGTCGTAGAAAAGACCAGTTAACTCTGTCATAGGCTTTTTCGAGGTCCATTTTGATGATCATAATGCCTTTCCGACCCGATTTTCTTTTCATTGTGTGGAGCTGTCTCGGATTTTATCTAAGCAAAATAAACAAGTAATAAATTTATAAATCCGGTATACCCCAAGTGTAGGGATCGTAGTATAGCGATTACAACCGGAGTCGAATCACAGGGAATCGAGATTGGTCTAGTTCTTAATTTTCCTAAGATTGATACCATTATTATTAAAACCTAAAATAACAAAACGAAAAGTAAACTGGACAGAGGATTGTCAGTCCAAAGCCAGGAAAGATCGTTGCGAAAAATAAATCTAAACTACAAACTAAGAAAATAAATAAAACTAGTAAAACCATGACAATGACTAAGGTGATTCAACAAAGAACAAGCAATGATCCACCGTCCCGCAACCCTCGCTTTCTTTCTAAGGTTATCTTATGATGATTTAATTAAACTTATGATTCACCTAACAAAGGTACGAATTCCCAATCTCTTAGGTAATTCGTCTATCAATCTTTTATCTTTCGATCATAAAGATTAACGCTTTCAATTTAGAGGTGTAAGATTTATTCAATCTAGCAACCTAGATATTCAACCTAATCAACTATCGTTACTTATAGGTTAAAGATCCAATCTTTCCTATGGTGATCTAGGTTTACACCGACTCTCGTCACATAGTAAACATCAATAGCAAACCATCTCTCGATTTAAATTTGCATAACACATAATCATAGAAAAGAAACAACTTTAATTAAAACTCACAAAATCATCCAAAGGAGAAATAAAAGCGCTGTGAGAAAAGTTTCACATGCTTGCTCCAAGTTTGATCAGCTTCCAGCCATCCTCATGATCCGGAAGGAAAACGAAACAAAATAAATAAAACAACTAATCTAACCCTTGGTCGACCAAGCACCAAAGCTTGGCCGACCGAGCACAACTCGGCTTCAGAATTTAGGGTTTTCTGCGGCTGCTGTAATGTGTATAAGATGATATTAGGGTTTGAAATAATGCGGATATATATAGAAAAAGTAAGTCGGTTTCAACATGGCGGCGGACGGACGCCCGTCCACTCTTCTACGGACGCCCGTCGGTTGGTGTAAATCTTTGAGTCGGGCCGAGTCTTCTCAAACGCCCGTTCTATGTAAATGAGACGCTTCGTCCTTTGAAATCTTCAAAACTCGAATCAAATTTCCTCTCTCTGGACGCTCGTCCATATCTTGACGTTTGTCCAGTGCATGGGTAGTGAACCTTTCGTTTGATTCTTCAAATCTTCATTCCAATCCTCAACTTGCATCTTCCTCCTTCCATTAAATCTCCAATTATGACATGTTTATGCACCTACAAAACCACAAAGACATGCAAAGTGTAAAACCATAGATAATTACCAATAAAATCACTTAAATTAGCTCAACTTTACACTTAAAGACTTTTAAAACTCATCTCGCTCAATAATTCGATTAAACCCTTAATTTCTATGCAAATAATACGAATATGGAGGAAATTATTACAAAATATAACGATATAAATCATATAAAATCACCCTAAACAGGAGCACTTCCTGAGTAACAATAGTATTATCAGAGGTCTGTCTTCCCGGTATGAAAGCGTTTTGGCAATCGTCCAAGCTTACTAATCACAAGCGCAAACGGTTGGCAATAATTTTGGTTATGAGCCGAGGAAACATTTGCAAGGGCAAGCTGGGCGGAGGTGAGTAAGCGATTCGGCGGTTGGACTTTGGGAATAGAGAGATGAAGGTCTGTTTGCCTCATGAGGAAAGGAGCGGTCTTTGGCGTTAGTCACCCAAGTAATAATACTATCTCTACCACATCCCGGTTGTGTTGAAAGAAAGCCCGGGGGAAGCCGTCCGGACCCGGTGATTTAAAAGCCCCCATGTCAAACAATGCCGCTCGTATCTCATTGCCACTGACCGGTCGATTGAGCAATCTTCTATCAGAATGAGAGAGACTAGGGATGGGGAGGTGTACCGGAAAAGGCTCAACCGGCTCCTCCTTGTAAAGGTCAATAAAAAAAATTCCGAACCATGTGTTGGAGCAGCAAAGGGTCTTCAATCCACTCACCATTTCCATTTTTCAGATAGATAATATTACCTCTTCCCCGTTTCCGAATAGTAGAGATATGAAAGTATCTAGTGTTTCTCTCCCCGTTCTCGATCCAATTAAGTCGCGATTTCTGGAACCAAAATATTTCCTCTTGAGTAAGAATGTCCTCAAATTCTTGTATCAGCTCACTATTTAGTTCACTTAAAAATTTAGAGGGAGCTTTTGAGAGAGCCAGTTGAATGCCATTTAGGCGATTACGGCATCGGGACTTCCTATGGAAGATGTTACCAAACACAGTTTTATTCCAAGCCCGTAAATCCGAAGCAAGCAATTTAAGAGACAGAGGTAGGGACTCCCCTGCGGTCGGCCAAGCATTTAACAAAAAATCACGAAATGTTTGCGTGTTGTTGCCGCCAAAGAAGCTGAAAACGAAAAGGCCTTTCAGAAGTATTCCGGTTTAAATGCGGCTCCAAAGTTAAAAGAATCGGATGATGATCAGAATGGGTGCGAGGTAAATGTAGGACTGTCGAAGCCGAAAAACGATCCCACCAAGTACTATTACAAAAGGCTTGATCAATGCGTTGCTCAATGGCCGAAAAACTATGTACCGAACTAGACCAAGTGAATTTTGGGCCTTGGTAGGGGACTTCAATAAGATCACATACGTTAATCGCCTTCCTCATCCGCTCAACAGTAGGTCCCATAACCGGACGACCACCCCGTTTATCATCATCTCTCATCACTTGGTTGAGGTCCCCAGTAATGCACCACGGGATACGAATAAAATTAGCCGCTTGTTCAAAGATATTCCACAGATCATCCCGGACAGAGGGTATTCGCGAGGCATAAGTCAGGGAAATAATCCAGGAATCTTTGTGATTTTTCACAGCCGCAAGAAACATGGTTTGATGGGTTGCAAACAATAAACGCAGGTCAATAATAGAATTATTCCAGAAGCACCACATACCACCACTAAATCCACGGGCTTCAATAGCAATCAAATTTGAAAAATTAAAATTGCGTAAAATCCGGTTAGCCTTTGTACTGGGAACTCTTGTTTCCATGAGAAAAAGAATATCAGGTCGGTGATCAAACACTACATTTTTTAAGTGCCGAAAAAATGAATACGAGCCAGCTCCACGACAATTCCACGAAAGAATCTTCATTGATTAATGTTGGGAGGAATAGAGGGCTGTCCAGAGACAAAATTACCTGTGATTGATCAGTCGCAATTGAATGTACATTCGTATTCACCTGTGCATCTGGTGGGTTGGCTTTCACATAAACATGATCATGTCTTTTACTATTTTCTACCGCAATCATCGCATCAACTACCATAGCTTCCTGGATAACGGACCCAACTGTGTTGATGTGATTACCCGAGCTCTTTGTCACATTTGTGATGTCGTTGAGCGGGGCTGTAGAGAAGCTTGTAGGAATGCCGAATGTGGGGGTTGGGAAGGAGATCGAAGTGGACTCAGAATTGCCACGACTTAGGTTGGGCTGAATTCGGACCTTGTTTGTGGCCACAGCAATGCCACTTCTACCTCGGGCACGGGAGCCAGTTGACCGGTTACCTCTATTCACTTGGCGTATCACCGGTGGGGGGTTGTTTTGATTCAAGGCCTGAAAATGGTGCTGTAAAGTTTCCAGATGGGGTGAATTATCCCCTTCGTCATTGCCCTGTTCATGCAAAACCGAAAATCTAGAACCTGAAGGTCGGGAATCCGACGACTTCATGGGCTGGTCGGCCCTTCTTTGAGTGGAGTCATTCTGGTCCTCAGTAGCCGGAGTAGTAGTATTCATCGCAGTTTTTTGGGTCGAATTGCGTCGTCTACGGTTCGTTGCAAGCATCCAAGGGCCAAAGGGGTTGGCTTCCGTAGGCATCTTAGGAGGCTCAACGGGCTGATTTGTTGAAGTGTCCATATCGATGGTCTTGCGAGGACAGTCCTCAGTTTTGTGTCCGTAGGTGCCACATTCAAAGCAAATCATATGCAATCCCTCATACTCAATTTTATAGAGATCATCATCCAATACCACAGCAGTCGGGAGGGGCTTATTTAGTTCAATTTCCACACAAACTCTCGCATACTTACCACATTGATTGCCAAGGGAGGTGGCGTCAACCTTCTTAGCACTTCCCAAGCAATTCCCTACTTCCAGCAACGCATCTTCCTCAAAGTATTCTATAGGCACTCTAGGGATTCTTGCCCAAATAAGAGTGGATTGGATGGGCTCATTGGAAGGTTGGAAGGAAGGTCTCCACTTTGAGATCGTGATGTAATGACTTTGAATGAGCCAAGGGCCATTCTGAAGTACGTGATCATAATCCTCTTTGCACACAAATCGGACAATGTAATAGCCATCTTCGAGATCAGTAAATTCAATATGCTTCCCCTTAGACCACATATCCATGAGTTGTGATTGGAGTATCCGGAAGCTAACATTTCTTCCCAAGACTTTGATAATGAGTGCCCTTCTTCAAGGTTTCCAAAGGGATTTCTGCTTCTCCAATGGAATACGGACTTTTTTCACGCCGGGCAAGGTGACCCGAGGTTTTTCAGCTTTCAATTTTAGATAATGGTCTGCAAAACTTACCATATCCTCTTCTGGCTCATCATCTCCTGTGTATAGCTCATGGATTTCCTCAGTTGGACGGACAACGTCAACTCCGTTGCGGCGGTTCCACACAGAGCCACCGGCGGACGGCAGAGGAGCATCTTCGGTAGCCCTTCGTTTGAATCGGTTCATGCTCCGGTTAATGAGGTCTTGCTCCTCACTGGAGAGCAGAGGAGGAGGTTCTTGCATCTGGATTAGTGGGAGATCGGCGGCGAGGAGGCTGAACGGATGAGCAGAGCAACAGCGGCTAGGTCAATAATTTAAACAGTTCAATTTGTTAGCGGCACATGTAGCGGAGAATTCTGCACCAAGCTTTTACTGCTCGCACTACATGCTGATACCACAATCAAAAAATTACTTCGAGCAGTACGATTATTTTGTGCAAAATATAACGTCATTGACACTGGCACCACAATCGCTTCCGGCACCACAATTATTTTTATGCAAAATAATAAAGTCACTGACACTGGCACCACAATCGCTTCCGGCATTCAAAAAAATACTTCGTACCATGATTATTTTTTTGCAAAATAATAACGTCACTATTTTTATGCAAAATACGAACGTCACTGACAATGACACTGACGTTGTTTTTCATAATAATTATTCTTGGGCAAAATAACGTCATTAACACTGACGTTGGTTTTTAATAATCTTAATTATTTTTAGGCAAAATAATGTCACTCACACTGACATTGATTTTCGATAATAACGTCAATGACGCCAACGTTAAACGCCAGTCCAAGTCACGCATTTTTTATTCATAAAAGTGCAAGATTATTTTCGTATTTCTTAAATTATTATGGGGACGAGCCGAGATTCCACCGAGGCTTGAAGTAAAACTCGATGGGACAAATCCTTCCATTGTCCCCAAACCATAGGGCTGAGCTGAGATTCCATAAGGCTCGAGGTAAAACTCGACGGGACAAATCCTTCCATTGTCCCCAAACCATGGGGCTGAGCTGAGATTCCATAAGGCTCGAGGTAAAACTCGACGGGACAAATCCTTCCATCTCTCTCCCAACCATGGTAGCAAACCAACATTCCATAAGGCTTTCAGGTAAAACACAATCGAATAAAGCAATAATGACCAACCGAACCGACTCATGAGCAGAACAACATACACGAAAAACGGCAGACGAAAACCCCACGTGTACTTAAAGCTATGGAAGTTGGAAAACCATCTTTTCCGAATCGACTTTTCGAATATCAGTTCTCATAATCAATTTCGAAAGGTCGATTCACTATGATGCCTTGATAAATTCAAGCGGGTGCTAATAAAGACTCCCTTTTTTTTCTTCTGACTAAATGTTCTTGTTTTTATTTTCAGCATATATCAACGGCCAAAACATAAATCAAAATTTTTATATCCCTATATATATCCTCCCAAAAAAAAAACCAAAAAAAAATATATATTGCATGCATATTTAATCCAGCAAAAGCTCCTCTATCACATCAACTTCTTCTTCCATTTCCACCTCTTTATCCTCATATTCTTCTTCTTCTTCTTCATCACTTTTGTCTCCACCTCGCAACCTCTGCCTTTCAACCTTCTCCTCCTCGTGTAGCCATCTCCATTCACACAACCACCGATCCCACTCTTCTCTCATAACCCTGTGTCTTTCTCGTTCTTGCTCAATCAACTTTAACAACACGGCTTGATCCTCCCTCTCGTACTTCTCTCTGTATTCCTCCAAGTTATTACTTATTTCTTCTTCTTGTTCCCGTGTCAATAGGGATGGTGGCCTCGGCCTCCATGAAAACTGCAGTAGTGCATGCACCATCATAACTCAATGAGCAATATTACTCATATTTATATATATATATATATATATATATATATATATATATATATATATATATATATATATATAGGTTACAATAGAAGATACATACATCCACAACATAATCTTACAGTATTCTGAACTATACTGTGAGACCTTGAGGATAATGTGAAAAACGTGAAATGAAAGGGACCAAAAATGTCTTTATCTCCGTAAAAAAAAGAAGAGCCGCGGAATCTTACTTGGAAAAGGTTGTCCTTCGGAACCCGATATAGTAATTCTCCATTAAATGTCCATATGTTTAAACCACTTTCCATTTCATTCACAGAACAAACTACTGTAGCAACATATCTGTAGGCAACAGTTACAAAATTAATAAGTCAAACATTACTGAATCATATGAAAGTCTTGTGGAAAAAGAGTGTGTGTGTCTGTGTGCAGGTGTGTGTGTGTATATATATATATATATTTATATATCCTTTCAGCATTACCTTCCTGTAGGATCCCATTCAATATCAGTAGCCTTGTAGTGCTCAGCCATCGCCATGGTTTGAAGCTCATCGACATTGTAAAACTCCAACTGTCCATTAAGGTTTTTCAGTCCCGCGAGCACAATAAACCGGCCAGCTGGAGACCAGTAAAGTGCATTGGCCAGCTTTCCTTTCAGAGTTGTGAGCTTTGAGACCTTTCCCGTGTGCATCGAGTAGAAACTGACATCAGGTATTGTATTATTACCATGAATGACTGCAAACCTATGACCCTTAGGCTCCCAAGCGAATGCAATAACCTTATCGTTCTTATTCTCAAGCTCTAAGACCTCGATAGGTATGTCGCGTTCTTTGATTCTAAATAGCTCAAAAGCGGTGAATGTACTTTTCTTCGTCTTGGTGTATCTATCAACCTTAACAGCAAGGTAATCACCGTTGCTTTGCCAGTACATTTTGCAATCACTTACGCTAAAGAGATTCTTTTGCCTCAGTATCTCTTTGCTCGGAATTTGAACAAGGCTCACCTATTGAAGGATAACAAATTACTAACTATAGAAAAACGAGAAAGGACAAAAAGGCGTGAAAAGATAAGTTGAAATGAATTGAAGACTCACTCTTGCTGGTTGATTCCCTCCACCATGCTCTGGAACAAAGAGTGCGAGAATTGGATCGGTAGGTGACCAACTAATGTCCATAACATTTTCAAACTCCATAGATATATAGGTATCAGTATCGTAGATAGATACGACATTCTTCCCTATATGAGCAAAATACTTGTCATCCTTTCCACCACCCCACCTGGACAAAGTTGAATGCTCATGTACATCAAATTACACACATCAAAATGAACTTGCAAAAGACACTTCTTTTTATCATGTACTTTCTTCAGGGAGCCATGAGAAGCGAGGGAAAGGTCGTATTTTAAATATGGTATGGATAAAAACAGGGCCAGGGCCAGGGCCGGGGCCAGAGGGGGTGTTTTGAATTTCACCAAATAAGAATATATACTTCCTTTATAATGTTTCTTTTCCATTTTAAAATGCTTGGATCAGTTCTAATCTAATGAGAGCACTGTGTCTCACCTGAAAACTGGCCAGGAAACACCAGTCACACCTCCAGCTCCTCCAATTCCGAATTCATCAGCACTTCCCTCAAATTCAATTACTTCTCCAGTTCTCACAGCAAAAATCTTTAGCACACCTCTCTGTAGGCCAAGACGTAAAAAAAATACTGGCGTTAGAAAATATGTTCTACGGAAATGATGCATGCTTCAACAAATCACAAGAAAATAAGCACTTTACATGAGTATCGTTAGGGTTGCTTGGTTCATGGCTGCTGCTATAAGTCACCAAAAACTTCTCACCAGGTGAAAAGTCAATCAATTGAACCTACAAAATAGAATTTGTAAGAATTAAACCAATGAGAAAAGTATTCTGATTTATTAGAATAGAAAGCTCATTAGTTATGAAAAGCAAAGAGACTTCCCCTTTATAGAAATAGGAGAAGCCTTGCAACGGCTATAAAGTATCCAGAAAGCACTGTTCCAACGACTAGTTGGACAGTGGGACACTTGGAGAAAAAGTGGGAAAGAGAGGGAGAAAAAGGCCCTCTTTACAGCAAAATTAAACACTAAATTTAGGATTAATTATCTCATAAATAACCTTAAATAAGGACTTAACTAAGAGATTATAAATAAGGCCATAAATTCTAACACTCCCCCTCAAGTTGGTGAATGAATATCTAACATTCCCAACTTGCTGAGGAGATAATTAAAGGCCTTCTTAGGTAAACCCTTGGTTAAGCAGTCAGCAACTTGTTCTTGAGAATTGATGAAGGAGATCTTGATTAGGTTTGAGTCTAGTTTTTCTTTGATTAAATGTCTGTCCACTTCCACATGCTTTGTTCTATCATGTTGAACTGGATTATGAGAAATATCAATTGCAAATTGATTGTCACAATGTAGGATCATAGGAGAGATCCTTTCTATCTTGAGGTCATCTAGGACAATCTTAAGCCACAGCAGTTCACAGACACCAATTGCCAAAGCCCTAAACTCTGCCTCAGCACTAGATCTTGAAACTACACTCTGTTTTTTGCTTCTCCATGCTATAGGATTCCCAAAGAGGAACACACAGTGGCCAGAAATTGATCTTCTGTCATCAATGCAGCTTGCATAGTCGGAGTTAGTGTAAGCTTCAAGAATCAAGTGTTCCCCCTTTTTGAATAGAATCCCTTTTCCTGGACAACTCTTTAGGTAGTAGACTATCCTCTCTGCAGCCCTTTGGTGACACTTTCTTGGATCATGCATATATCTGGCATCTGCTTACTATGTTGACTGCAAAGGCAATATCTGGCCTTGTATGGGACAGATAGATCAACCTCCCTACCAACCTTTGATAAGCTTGTTTGTCAACAGTCTCATCATCAGGGGCAAGACTAATGCCATGATTAAGTTCAATGGGAGAACCCATAGGTTTGCACCCTGTTTTCCCACAATCCTTTAATAAATCCAAGATGTATTTCTGTTGGGAGATAAAGATTCCCTGTTTTGAGTACATAACCTCAATGCCAAGGAAATACTTTAGCCTGCCAAGCTCCTTAATGTCAAATTCTTTGCATAAGAAATCTTTCAAGTTCAGATTTCCTTCAATATCATCAACATAAACAAGTAGTATAGATCTTTTTCCAGAATTGTTATGTTTGATGAACAGAGTGTGGTCCCCTTGGCTTTGTTTATAGCCAAGAGATGCCATGGCATTGGCAAACCATCCAAAACAGACCCTAGGTGACTGTTTTAGGCCATATAAGGCCTTTTTCAGTCTGCAAACCTTTCTTTTCTCAGCTTGGAATCCTGGAGGAACATCCATAAAGATGATCTCTTCCAGATCCCCTTGAAGAAAAGCATTCTTAACATCATATTGGTAAAGATTCCAGTCAAGATTTGCTGCCAAGGACTGGAGAATCTTGACAGTATTCATTTTAGCCACAGGGGCAAATGTGTCAAAAAAGTCAATCCCATAAGTTTGGGTACAACCTTTGGCTACAAGCCTTGCCTTATACCTTTCCACAGTTCCATCAGATCTGTACTTGATGGTAAAAACTTTTAGCCCCTTTAGGAAGATTGACAAGATCCCATGTCTTGTTTCTTTCTAGGGCTTCCATTTCATCTTTCATTGCATTTACCCATCTTGTATCCAATAGGGCTTCAGATAATCCTTTTGGTACAGAGTCATCAAGGAGTTTTTTCATAAATTTTCTCTGTTTTTGAGAAACTTTGTTGTATGAGGGAAAGTTTCTCATAGGATAAAGGGGTTGCAGAGTGCAAGCTCTTACACTCCTCCTCTTTGCAATTGGCAATTCCTGTGACTCAGGGGTGTCAATTCCCTGATTTTCAGCAGGAAGACTAGTAGAATGTTCTTGATTAGATATGAGGTTCTGGGAATCCTCATTTCCAGGAACAACATCTCCTAGTTTTTTTTCCAGTTTTTCCTGGTGTAAATAATGGGAGATGGTTCCTTAGACTTGTCAATTTCTGACAGATCTTCAGTGACCTCATTAGTGAGGGAATTGGTCTGTGAATCTTTTCCTTCACCCGTATTTTCAATAGGTAAATTTAAGAGAAACATGTCTCTTTCATTATCAGAGGAAGGAAGCTCCCCCTGACTTGTAGTTTTCCCCAAAGAAATAGGGATTTGATTCATAGAAAGTTACATCTTTTGAGATGATAACCTTCCTTGTTGGAGGGTGATAGCATTTGTAGCCCTTTTGGGTGTTGGAATACCCAATAAACACACATATGATTTCCCTTGGGTCTAGTTTACCCCTGTTAGGCTGATAAATGTGAGCAAAGACCTCACAACCAAACACTCTAGGAGGTAATCCCTTAGATGTTAGGAAAAAAGGGAAAGAACTGTGTTAATGTATCCATAGGACTCTTCTTTTCCAGAACCCTGGTAGGAAGCCTATTGATGAGATGAGCGGGAGTAAGAACTGCCTCTCCCCAATAGCTTTTGGGTAGGTTCATCTGAAATAAGAGAGCCCTAGCAGTATCAAGGAGATGCCTGTTTTTCCTTTCTGCCACCCCATTTTGTTGGGGTGTATAGGTACAAGAGGATTCATGAATAATCCTCTTTTCATCCAGGAAAGGATTAAGGGCTTTATTGAAGTAATCCCTTGCATTATCTGTTCTAAATCTTTTGATTTTAACCTCAAACTGGGTTAGAATCATGTTGTAGAATAAGGGAAAAATATGACCAAGATCAGATTTATGCTTTATGAGATAAATCCAAGTAGTCCTAGTACAGTCATCGACTCATCTATAAAAGATACAAACCAATGAGCACCATTCACATTAGAGATAGTAGATGGACCCTATATATCACTATGAATAAGATTAAAAGGAATCACAGATTTGTTAGAATGAGCAGGATAAGAAACTCTCTTGTGTTTAGCAAATTCACATTCATTGCATTTAAGATTTTTCACATCTGAATCCTTACATAACACAGGAAACAAATGTTTCAAAATTTGAAAAAAGGGGTGTCCCAACCTCCTATGATACAAAAGAATTGTTTCACTACTTTCATTCTTAGTTAAAAAAGAAGAATTTTGACAATCTGAATCTTTCTTGTCAATCTCTTTAAGCTTCAAAAAATAGAGTCCTTCTTTAGCTCTAGCAAGACCAATCTTCTTCATTGTGGTTAGATCCTGGATAACACAGAAATTAGTGGAGAAAATAACATAACAGTTACAATCCCTAGTCAATTTCCTGACAGAGACCAGATTAGCAGAAAGATCAGGAATATGTAAGGCATTTTTAAGGGTCAACTCGTTATTTATAATAATATTCCCAATGCCTGCAACCTTAATAGAGGAGCCATTAGCGACTGTAATGCTCTTATTGGTTAGGCAGGGGACATAAGAGGAGAAAAAATCCTTGTTATAGGACATGTGGTCAGTGGCCCCAGAATCAACTACCCAATCTTTGGCAACTTTCTGATTAAGAAGATTAAGTGAAGCCATACCTGAAAACACCATAGAAGTAGAGGGGTTCTCCAAGGTATCCAAAAACTTCCTTAACTTCTCAATTTCAGACAGTCCTAAGATTGGATTTTGATTCAAAGGGGTGTGATTGGCCTGTTGCTCATCAGTTTTGTTAGAGCTGGCAGCATGAGCCAGAGTCTCATTTTTGCCCTAGCCAGGCCTACCATGCAGTTTCTAACAGAACTCTTTGGTATGCCTACTCTTCTTGCAGTGAGTGCAAAAGAGTTCATCTTTGTCAATTTTAGCATTGTTCTTATAAGTAGGTGGTTTCTTTTCTTGATACCCCTTAGACTCATTGGTCTTTGGGTACCCAGACTTATTAAAACCAGTGGCTGTGGTGAGCCTTCAAGCGAGAGATAGTGTCAAGCATGACACCTCTTCGCCTTCCTCATTACAACAATAGACATTGTTTCATTCAAAGTAGGGAGATCATCTTTTCCCAGAATTTGGACTCTGACAGGGTCAAAATCCTGGTTCAAACCAGTAAGAAAGGCAAAAATCCTCTCTTTTTCCATCATCCTCCTCAAAATGGCAGCATCTTCACTATCTTTCATTTTGATGCATTGATAGTGATCAAGCTCTTGCCACATGCTTTGGAGAAGTCCAGAATATTCAGTGATAGATTTGTTACCTTCTTTTGTGTTTTGAATCCTTGCCCTTATCTCATGGATTTGAGCAGCATCATTCATCCTAGAGTGAGTTTGCCTGACATGATCCCAGATTGCCTTAGCAGATTCTAGGAACATGCAAGTATCACTGATTTCTGGAACCAATGAGCTCCAGAGCCAAGACATCACCATAGAGTCCTTCTCGTCCCAGTTAACAAATTTGGGATCATCCACAGCAGGACCAGTCCCTAGCAGATGGCTCAGTTTGCCTCTACCTTTCCAGAAGGTTCTGACAAATTGTGACCACTTAAGATAATTTTTTCCATTCAGCTTATATGCAGGCTGAATGTTTTGAAGCTCTCCAGAAGGTATGGAGTTTTCAGAAGTGATAGGATCAAAGGCATACTAGTTGCAGAGGATTCAGTCATTTAGAGAGATGAAGTTTTTTTTGAAAAAATCCCAGAAAAGAGCCTAAAGCGCCGATACCATGTAAGAATTAAAGCAATGAGAAAGTATTCTGATTTATTAGAATAGAAAGCTCATTAGTTATGAAAAGCAAAGAGACTTCCCCTTTATAGAAAGAGGAGAAGCCTTGCAACGGCTATAAAGTATCCAGAAAGCAACTGTTCCAACGGCTAGTTGGACAGTGGGGACACTGAGAAAAAAAGGAGGAAGAGAGAGGAGAAAAGGCCCTCTTTACAGCAAAATTAAACACTAAATTTAGGATTAATTATCTCATAAATAACCTTAAATAAGGACTTAACTAAGAGATTATAAATAAGGCCATAAATTCTAACAGAATTGTTAAAGCTAAATAATTGAAAAGTGAGCTCCAAAATGAAATTTCCACAAGCATTCATAGCGTATAACCTGTGGGTGCACATAGCGCCTCAAACGATTAAAAGTGGTAGACCCACCCCAAATTGCAACACCTTGACTATGAAGTGTAGCCAAGTATGTCCCAAGCGGAGACCATTGGACATAGCTTTCAGTCCAGTCCTGCATCAACAGTCACATAAATGTTATAAAAGCACCACGGAAAGACAAAAGCACGAATGTACACATGCAAACTGAATCAAGATAACAACCATGAATCCAAATACTTGTGCATGCCAAGAAACACAAAAGATTGACTCACAGTTTGGTAGTAGAAAGGGTCAGCACTCAGATGCCTAGCATCATTCCAGAACACCTCAGTGTCAGTACCAGCACGAATTACAAACTGGTCTCTTGCTTGCACATCAGTAAGCCATTTTTGCAGATTTTGCTGAACCAAAACAAAGAAGACATCCAAAAGAAACAAGTCAGATGCCTAAGCCTATCTCGAAGAAGGATTTGAACAAAAATGAAAAGGGAGAGAATTACTAACTTGGGACCAAACCCCTGGATTATATGGTCTAGTCACCGGAGGTTCCCACTCATCAGAAACTTGCATGAACTTATCAAATTCATCAAACAGGTTGACAGCAAACCTATGTTGTGATCTGCCCAATCTGTTCCCATCTCTATTCTCCTTAGCAGCTTTCGCTTCCTACCCATGAACAAAAAACATTCAGAAGTCATCATAGTGCTGCAGAAATCCACATTCGAGAATCGACACAATAAATAGATTCCATAGACCTCTAGTCCAAAATCTACAAAGCCCTTTATTCATCAAGGCATTTAAATCCACATTTATTTCTTTAATTATCTTTAGTATTTACTCACTACACACAGCACTTATAATGTATTTCACGAGGACAGAACGCAGTCTAGACTTCATAAACATGACATATCTAGTACCACAAATCCAATCCAAATGAAAAACTCTAACTAGAAGATATATATTAAACATTAAACAAATTCATATAATCAAATACCTGAGGAGTATTGTACTCAATGAAGCTGTAGCCACGGGTTTCCTTCGTAACTGGATGAATAGGCATCCATAAACCTTCTTCTTTAACCACACCACCAGTAGAAATAAATTTTTCTCGAATCACACCTTCCAATTTCCTAAACTTCTCTTCAGGGACCACTGGCAAATTATCCACAACTATAACATTTCCAAACCCTCTATTGACTTCCAATTCACCTTCCTCCTCTACACCCTCATCGTCACTACAATACCAACGAATAATAACAACAACAACAACAACAAAAAAAAATCAGAAATTAAAGAATTTCGTTGAAAATTTAAAAATCGATGAAATAATGACTATGCAACAAAAAAAATCAACAAATAGTAACCTCACGAGGCCAAAATTTTCACCGGGTGGGAGGCGGATGGAATCGAGATCAACAGTGGAGAAATCGACCCCGAGTCGTGCTGCTGTGGCCCTGATGTACTCGTCCACCTCCGCCATATCTGTGCTCGGATTCATTTCAATTTCAATCTTCTAATTTCGTTGAACCTTTTCTGTTACGATCCGATTCTTGGACTTTGTTTAAGTTTTCGTTTCTTAATTCAACTTCTTTGAGATTAGGGTTTGATAAGAAAAATCTTCTCAGAGTTTGGGTTGTATTTATAGTTATCGGGTTGGGCGGGCAGACCCTGCTCCATCACCGACTCCCTATTTTTTTATTATTAGGAGTAATTTTGTTTTTAAATTACTTTCCTTTTTCTTTTGATGGTTAATGTACGAAATTAAATACAATACTAATTGTATTCAAACGTGCGCTGCACGTTTTTTTTTTGGTATTGTTAATGGCACCACACCCAATATATTTGGATATCATACTTGTACAAAATTTGACTTTTTAGAGGTCGAAATGTGTTATTTCAACTCCCGAATAGTCGAAATGTGTTATTTCGACCTCTAAAAAAATCAAATTTTGCACAGGTGTGGTGCCTGTAAGGAAACGGAAAGAAGAGAACAGAGAACAGGAAAGAAGAAGGAAAATTTAGGAGGTAAGACTAAGATTTTATTATCAATTTTCAGAATGTCTTTACAATCTTTTATATGCATATAGAAATGAGACAGCTAGTTTAACAGCTCACTGACAGCTAATCTAATCCTCTATAGCTGTTTAACCGACTTTTACCCCTAAGTTCCTGACATCCCCCCTTTCTTGAGCAACACCATGACCTCATGGTGGAGGAAATTCTGGAAACTTGGTACTGATGTAGCTTGCATCTTCCCATGTGGCTGCTGCTTCATCCAAGTTGATCCATTTCATTAGCCATTGAACAACTGGTGCATTCTTCCTCTTGACAGTCCTGATATCTAGGATTTCTTCTGGGTATATGGTCATCTGGCCATCTTCTGATGTAATAGGTGGGTGGGATGACACAGGAATGTGAGCCCCCATGTACTTCTTCAATAGTGATATATGAAACACAGGGTGCAGCCTGGAGTTCTCGTGTAGAGCAATCTGAAGCCACTGTGGTGATCTTCTACCACCCTATAGGGTCCAAAATATCTTCCTTGCTAGTTTTAGATTCCTCCTCAGGGCCACAGTATTCTGCCTGTAGGGTTGAAGTTTTAGAAAAACTAGATCATCAACTTGGAACTCCCTATCTGTCCTGCCCTTGTCAACAAAGTACTTCATCCTAGCTTGTGCATGCTCTAAATTTTCCTTTAGTTCCCTTGTGAGTAGATGCTTTTGTTGAATAAATTCATCCACTGTAACAGTTGTTTCCCCACTGAAACTACCCACTGGTATAGTAGTAGGCTTATAGCCATAAAGTGCTTCAAAAGGAGAGGTTTGTAGGGCAGTGTGGAAATTTGTATTGTACCAAAATTCAGCCAATGTTAACCATCTAAACCACTGTTTTGGTCTCTGGAAACACATACACCTTAAGTACATTTCAAGGCACTGATTGACCCTTTCAGTCTGGCCATCAGTTTGGGATGATATCTTTGAATCGAGTGCCAACGACGACCTCGCTAATCGGAATAAGCTTTGCCAAAATTCACTGGTAAAAACATTGTCTCTGTCACTGACTATGGTGGAAGGGAGACCATGTAACCTATAGATTTGGTGGAAAAAAACATCTGCCACAGATTCTGCTGTATACCCTCTGTTCATAGGTACAAAATGACCCCATTTTGTAAATCTGTCCACTATTACCATAATGACATCATGGCCTTCAGAATTTGGAAGCCCTTCTATAAAATCCATACTAATATGCTGCCATGCCTGATTTGGAATAGGTAATGGCTGTAATAGCCCTTGTGGATGCTCATGGAGGCTCTTACACTGTTGGCATACTGTGCAGGATTGAATTAGTGTCCGGACATCATCCCTCATATTTGGCCAGTAGAATATAGAGGAAATTCTTTTCAGGCATGCCCTAATGCCTGAGTGTCCTCCAAGTGGACTTTCATGGAGTTGGGACATGATGTCTTGTCTCAAGGTGCCATAACTGCCCACATATAGTTTCCATTTATATTTAAGGATACCCTGCTGGAGTGTGTAGTCTGGTTCAGAATTTGGATCCAAAAGAACACAGCTGAGCTTGTACTGGGCATGTTCATCTCCTGTATAACTATCAATTACCCTTGTCATCCAAGTGGGTAGGATTGTAGTTATGGCCATTGTACTGGCCTGCTCCACTGGCTGTCTAGAAAGTGCATCAGCCACTACATTTTCGATCCTTCCCCTTCTTATACTCAATCCTAAAATCCAAGCCTAACAGTTTGGTGATCCCCTTTTGCTGTAATGCAGTGGTAACTTTTTGTTCTAGGAGATACTTTAGGGATTGTTGATCTGTCTTGATGGTAAACTGGTGCCCCTGTAGATAATGTTTCCATCTGTTAACAGCCATAATGACAGCAAGCAATTCTTTCTCATAGATAGATAGACCCATCTCCTTGGTGTTAAAGGCCCTGCTGAGGTAAGAGATTGGCCTCCCATGCTGCTGTAATACTGCTCCTAGTCCATTGCAGCAAGCATCTGTTTCAATTACAAATGGAATGGAGAAATCTGGTAGTGCTAACAATGGTGCTTCACACATTGCCTGTTTCAGTTTGTTAAATGCAGCAACAGCTTCCTCATCCCATAGAAATCCATCCTTCTTCAGTAGGTTGGTTAATGGCCTAGCTAGGATGCCATAGTAAGGGATAAATCTTCTGTAGAAACCAGTTAGTCCCAGAAAACCTCTCAATTCTGTGACATTTTTAGGGTCTGGCCACTTCTGCATACTATCTATCTTGTGAGGATCAGGCATTACGTTCCCTTGTTGAATAATGTGTCCCAGATATTCCACTCTTGTCTGTGCAAAGCTGCATTTGTTGAGCTTGGCATGGAATGTGTGTTTTCTTAGTAGGTCCAATATAGTCTGTAAATGTAAAACACGAGACTGCAAATCTGGACTGTATATTAATATGTCATCAAAGAAAACCAGAACAAACTTCCTCAAATGTGGTTTTAAGAGCTCATTCATTGCCTTCTGAAATGTAGTAGGTGCATTGGCCAGGCCAAAAGGCATGACAGTGTACTCATAGTGTCCATGGTGGGTAACAAAGGCTGTCTTTGGGATAGCTTGAGGATTCATTCTGATTTGATGGAACCCTGCCCTTAGATCAATCTTTGTGAAGTACTTTGCTTTGCCTAATTCATCTAGTAACTCATCAATAAGAGGAATAGGATACCTGTCCTTGACAGTGAGGTCATTTAACTTCCTATAATCCACACACAAACGCCAGGATCCATCTTTTTTCTTAACCAGTAGAATTGGTGAAGCATAGGGGCTGTGGCTAGGTTGAATAAACCCCTGTTCTAACATCTGTTCAATCTGAGTCTCAATTTCTTGCTTCTGGTAGTGGCCATATTTGTAGGGCCTCTGTTTGAAAGGATCTGTCCCTTCTTTAAGTATAATATCATGTGTCAAGTCTCTGGTTGGTGGCAAGGCGGTAGGGGTGGCAAACACATCGAGTCTCGATCCAAGAAGTCCTGGATTTCATGGGGTACAGATTCTGCCATTTGCAATTCTGCTTCAGTTTGGATGAAATTGATACATGCCATAACTCCACTAGATCCTGGTCTAAAGTTCCTATTCAGTTGTTTGCTACTGATGCTCTTGATCTGGGCAGTTTCTGAGATACTTTTAAGAATGATATGCTGTCCTTCCTTCTGAAATGACAATTCCATCTTGTTGAAATCAAACACCATAGGACTAAACTTCTTCATCCAGTCAACCCCAAGTACCATATCACAACCCCCAAGTTTCAGGAGCCTCACATCATGAGAAAAACTAATGCCTTGCATTGTCCAAGGAAGGTTTGGACAGATACTATCACTGATCATCTTATTACCATCAGCAACTGTTACTCCCATAGGTTTGGTTGCTTCCACCACACACTGAATATCCTTGGCTAATTTCTGATCAAGAAATGTGTGTGAACTCCCACTGTCTATAAGGATATTTACTGGTCTCTTTTTAAGCATGCCCTGAATTCTGATAGTATTTGAGCTGATTTGTCCTGTCATAGTGATGAGGGACAGTTGTGAAGTTTCATTTTCTTGTCCACCATATTCCTCAGAATCCTCTATAATCACAAAACCCTCATCATTGTCATCTACCAGAATGAAGTTCAACTGTTTGGATTTACATTGGTGGCCAGGAGTATATTTTTCACTGCACCTAAAACATAATCCTTTTGATCTCCTATCTTGGAGTTCAGTTGGTGTGATATATTTTGTGACTTCCTTCCCTTTAGCTTGAGTAGTTGGTGCAAACTGATTGGATCTCTGAATTGTACTCTGCCTAATCATGGTTGGATGTGTAAGGTTTAGGGAATCCAACACATCCTCTTGTGCCCTGGCCAATTCTAATGCAGCAGCCAAATCTGGTGGTTTATTAACCCTCACAATGGATCTGATTCCCTTCTTCAAACCCCCTATGAAACTTGCTACAAAGTAGGCCTCATCTAATCCAGGGTTCTTTAATGATACTAAAGTCTTTATCTCTTCGAATTTTGCTTGATATGCATCAACTGAGCCTATCCGCTTCAACTTATGGAATTCATCCACTACATCATCATAGTTTTGATTAGCAAACCTCCTACACAATTCATTGCAGAAAATAGTCCATGTAATAAACCTCTTATTAGCCTTCCAACTACTATACCACAATTCTGCTTGATCATCAAGATGCATCTCTGCTAATGCTACCTTTTCATCCTCTTTAACTTGATGAAATTGAAAATATCTTTCACACTTTCTTAACCAAGCTCTAGGGTTCTCACCCTTAAACACAGGAAAATCCATTTTGGGACGTTTTAAGGAATTATCATACCTCTGTTCGGTTGGTGGGGGCCCCAGAATTCCCAAACTAGAAGATGGAACTTCTGTTGTTGGAGGTATTGCTGCTGTTTTGTTGGATAATGCTGCAAAAACGGCAGCAAATTGGTCCTTCATGAATGCAAGTTGGTCCTCTGAGTTTTGTTTGAGATCCTGTATGGACTTACTCAGCTCCTCAATGTCCTTTGCATTCTTCTTTGTTAGCTCATCTACAGACTTTAAGCGGGTGTCGGCCATGGCAGAGAACCGGTTTCTCTGATACCAGATGTAAGGAAACGGAAAGAAAAGAACAGAGAACAGGAAAGAAGAAGGAAAATTTAGGAGGTAAGACTAAGATTTTATTATCAATTTTCAGAATGTCTTTACAATATGGCTTTACAATCTTTTATATGCATATAGAAATGAGACAGCTAGTTTAACAGCTCACTGACAGCTAATCTAACAGCTAATCTAATCCTCTATAGCTGTTTAACCGACTTTTACCCCCAAGTTCCTGATAGTGCCCGAGTATATTGGATGTGGTGTTATTAACATTGCCCTTTATTTTTTCGCCCTCAGGTACGACTCAGACACTATTGTTGTTTTTTTAGTTGGGTTGTAATGGCTCTATTTTTTTGGACTTTTTTTAGGCCCTTCAATGAAAAGTCCAAAAAAATAGAATTCTATTAGTTAAAATTATGGGGGATTTGCCCAAAATGACATAAAAAATAAAATAATAGACATTTAGGACACTACTAAATTTTAATTGATAAAAAAGACAAAAATTTTGAAACCTTACCAAATTACCCCAACATTGGCGTGAATTGGGCATGCAGTTATTAGGCATGACAAACTTCCGAAATTTAGGAGAGCATTACTCAAATTGAATTCAAATAGATATTCTACTCCAAACGTGCGTTTCTTTTTGTTTGTTTTTTCTGAATTATGTTTTTTTTTTTTTTGAGATATTGAGTAACCACCCACCTCCTAAGATCATGGCATATGTGTTAGGCTAAACACGTTTTTTTTATTTTTTTTTTATTTTTTTTATTTTAATTTTTAAATTTAGAAATCACAAAAATACTAAATGGGGGTAAATTAGTCTATTAAAAACTAATTAATCCTTATTACCAAATAATTTGTTAGTCCGTCCTTAACGCCCTATTAAGTTGATAAGCAGTCATTATCAAAAAAAAAAAAAAAAACCCTAAAATTTGGTAATAGCTTTCCTTCTCTGAGCTTCAGACTTCAAGCCGTCTCTGAACCAGTCCTTTTTTGAAAGTGTAAAAGTGTAAAAAAAACTTTGCGAAAGTATCATTTAAGGAATTTTCCCTATTTGCATAACCCTACACCTAAATCGCGCCAAAAAAAACCCTCTCCCGCTCTTCCCCTTTCTGCGATTCACTATATCATCTTCTGCAATTTTCGCATAAAAAGGTACAGGTTTGGAAGGTCTGATGTAGCACAGTTGTGAATGATGCATAGCTTTCTGCAAATTTTTCTTTTGATTTTGGTTGGATGATTCAATTTGCAGAGGTAACTCAATTTCTTTGTTCAGCAATTAATTTGGGTACTGAAAGTTTAAAAATGAAAATGCAATATTCTTGAATGATTTTCCAATCTTGACATAATTTAAGTACAAACCGCCCTTAGTTGACAGTTTATTTATGAGCTAACCATGTTATTCATGAACTAATAAACCATCCTTAAATGGTTTCTGGATTCATTAATCAATTCCTTTAGTCATTGTGTGTGTGGAATCTATTGTGTACTTAGGTTTTTTTTTTTTTTTTTTTTTTTTTTTTTTTTTTGACATGATTTACTTTGTTTTCAGTAGTATCGATTCGTACAGTGCCCTCTTCTTTTAGACACTGGCTAGCCTCCTTTCTCTGTTGGCCTCAATTTTAGGATAGGTATTCACTAAATCTGCTAAACAGTAAGGGTTAAACCTTAACTCGCGAAGTACACCGATTCATATCACGGGTCTATACCCGTTTTGGCAATCAAATTCATCCACACGTACAATTACAACAAGAATCCCCTCGGTTTGATAATAACCATGCCTACCCTAACATGACGTTCTTACACAAATACGTTTTATCCACAACCCGTTCAACCCCCACAACACCATACTACACAACCTCAAAGTTGATGTGAATTCAAGCCAATCTATTATCGCTAGCTTGGCGAATTTAGAATCAACCTCTAAGTACCAATTAATGGGAAAAGCTACTACAGGATAATCGGAAAAGGGATTTGGTGGATAATGCGAGATATGATGACATGAAGCGTAAGCATGATCTTGAGGTGAGTTTATATAATAATTATTGATTTGTGAGAGTAGGATATTTATTTACGACTTTTTTCTTTACGACCACTTTTTCTAATGTAATTTCAAAGGTGAAATTATGTTCTCTGGGTCCTATTCTGGAAACTTTTGGTGCTGTAAACCTTTTGAATAAGGAGTTTGACAATATGGAGTTTGCCATTGATTAGTGTAAATGTTATTGGACAGCATGACTTGAAAGTGAGGAACGAGCTTTCTGATTCAGTAATCAAGAGAGGAGAAATTAGTGAAAAACTATTAATTTGTTGCTATCCAGTTGCTCGACCAAATGGATCCGCGCTCTCTGGCGACTAATAATCAAAGGATGTTGCACGAACTTAGAAAGAATGCGGTGAAGGATTTCCAGGATCAATACGAAGGTAACAGAAATTATTTAATTGTTCATTGGCTAAATTATGATTCATGTATGTATAGCAATATTGGGTGTTTTGATATCTCGTTCAAAGGTCAATTCTCCTCCCTCAGTGGTACCAAATGAGAACGTTGAAAATGTCGGGACAAGTGAAAGACGTCTTATTAATGAGGACGAGGTTCACCTTGGGCAAGATTCTCAAAGGTTTGTTTTTAACTTCAATTTTCATATTCTCGAAACAAATGATGATCCATGCAAAATGGGTGGTGTAAATATTACTTGCTTGGAATTCTCTATAACTATTGATCTTTAGTCAACTATGATCTCAATATTTTGATCTGTAGTTTTTATCTTTGATTTTCCTGTGTAGGTAGTTCATCTATAAAAGCCAAGCTTTTATTGCGGTTTCTGTGGAGCAAGATTGTTTTGATTTCAAAAATCATTTTAATTTTTAACTACTAGTGTAGTAAATTTAGTAAATTACTCATTTTGTGTAAATTACTCATTTTGTATTACACTGATGTGTTATGCCAGTTTAACTTTTGAATACCGGTGTAGTAAATGCGTGGCACCGTTGAAAAACTCTTTTTGTAGTACATGTAATTGTTTGCATTCTTTAATTTGCAAACATAATGAATTGTCATTGATTGTCTTTCTATTGACTTATCATAGATTATCGTTGTAATGATGCATTCTTTAATTTGCAAACACAATGAATTTATTTAGTTTCACTTTTTTCTAACATTGAGTTTATAAAATATGTTATAAACGAAAAATATAGTTTCTAACTAATTTCTCCTATAATTATTTACACTTGGTAAGTACTCCGTATTATTTATTTGAAAAGTTAATGTAGTTTGATTTCTCATCACATTATGCATAAAAAATTATAATGGTATTAGTGCGGCCGACGGATGATTTGCAGTTTTTAATTGTTTAGCGCGTGATTGTTTTGCGCTTTTCCCATCCTTCATTTCTTCATCATTTTCTTTTGTTAAGTGCACTGGAAACTTCCCGACGCACCTTTTGGCTAGACATGGATTAGAACATACCGGTCGCGTTGGTTGGGGAACTTCTCCCCCTCACGATGTAATTTCTGCCGCTATTGCGGACTTGGCTTAATAAAAAGTTTTTTTAACCTCAAAACAATTTTTTTTAAAGGTATAAAAAAAAAATTAAGATAATTTCTTAGTTTTACTTAATTTACGAATTTACTATTTTTATATCTACCTACCTAATACTTTATTAATCAAAAAACAAATTCATCACACTTTATTAATCAAAAAACAAATTCATCACTTTTCCAAAAGAAGCTATTAGAGCATTTGCATTAGAATCTGTAAACAGTGGTAAATCTGTATATACAGCTCCAGATCCAACTAAAATGTGCTGCATCAGAATCTGTATACATGATCTCTATTCAACAGATTCTGGATAAAATTGGACATCATACTCTATATCTACCACAATCTGATTTTTTTTACAGATTCAAGTTTTTGCTATTTCTAACATATATATATATATATATATATATATATATATATATATATATATATATATATATATATATATATATATTTCGAAGTCACAAAAATGCTTTCTACAAATATTTCATTAATAAGATCTTCTATACATATTTTGAATATCCATACAAGGTAATATTTATCACTATAATAATAGACAATAAATTATTTATATGTGTATTTGTTTTTGAAAATATGTCATAATTATTTTGATTCTGATTACTTTATTATTGCAGTACGGTAGAGATTCTGCAGTACAGTGATTATGTGTAGAGATTCTGTAAATGATGTTGGAGTCTGTAAAGTAGAGACTCTATTCAGAGACACTGATGCAAGTGCTCTTACATGCATGACTATCCATTTCCTTCCCTCACTTCCACTTTCCATAAGTTTGATGGGCCCATTCCCAATTTTGGACTCTTTTATTTACAATGGCCATTACAACCACCCACCTTTATTATTAGCACATATTTTTTGATTATTTATTTGATGAGCAAATTGTCGGTGTCACTGATATTGATATAGAATATCAACGTCAATGACATTGTTATTCAAAAATGAAAGTTGGTGGACTGACGTTTCTAAGTTGTAACACTTTTATAACGTAAACGTCGGTGTCACTGACTTTCGTTTTTTAACACCAACGTGAGTGTCGTTGGTTTTCAATAGCAACGTCAGTGTCCGTTCATAAAAAATTATCGTGGTGCCGGAGTAATTTTTTGTGATGACGGGAGTAATGTGGTGCCCAGCAGGACCGTCCATGTGGGCAGACCAACAAGGCCGCGGCCTAGGGCCTCCACCGAAACTAGTAATTTTAGAGCCCCGTTTTCATGTAATAGAAATGTATTTTATGTCAATTTTTATTTTTTACTCAAGGTAAAAAACCGGCAAGACCCAAATTTATAGTTGTATTCACTAAAAGAAAGTCTAATCAAATTCCGTCACATTTTTTATAACGCTCATCATCATAGTATACCTTAAAAATAGTTGTGATTTATTTATTTTTTTTCACAGGGCTTAGGGCCCTAAATGTTTATGGTCTAGGGCCTCCGATTACACATGGACGGCCCTGGTGCCCAGGGGCGGACGTACCTTAAAGGGAGGGGGCACTCGCCCCCCTCGGATCCGGAGAAAACACTATATATATATATATATATATATATATATATATATATATATGAATGGATATAAAAAAGAAAAGGGATATAAACATGAAAACGAAAACCTCAACAAACACAGAATGGTGTAGTTTAAGATGCAGGGGAAAGACGCTTGCCAAAATGATGATTCGAACTGCTATGTAGCTTTTTCACCGTGATGGTTGGCATTGGTTGCACACCACCGGCGTCGTAGCCTTTAGATTTTGAGGAGAGCTGCATCCTCCACCTCTTCAATCTTGTCCTCATATCGTAACTGAATCGAGATACAAAACTGTGAATTGAAGATCGTTTAAGGAAATCCTCTGCAACAGAGGCATTATGAATGGATTGGCACAAACGACCACAAATAAGATGTCAACACCATGAAAACAGCCCAAACAGACAAATAAAAAAGACATGCTTAAAGAGGAAAATGTGTAATATCTTTTTAATTTAAAGGGATATTTATTTATAAACAAAACATTGTACAAATAGTTCAATCAACGCATCAAAACTTTGTACAAATGTGTAATATCTTTGAAAGCAAAAAAGTGAAAACAAAAAAAAAGGTTAAAATTTTGCAGGAAAAAGACATCCAAAAGAATATGAAGGAAACTCACCCAAGAAGTAAGATTGCATTATGAATGGCTTGGCACAAAGAACCACCGTTAAGAAACAAATATATAACATATATTCAATTTCAGCAATAATCATTATCAACTAAAAAATCTGAAAAGCACACAAAAACGATAGTAGAGTTTAAAGAACAAAGGAGATACCTGAACACGAAACATATACAGGGGAGCCAAATCTGCTACATAAATCTATAATACAAATCACCACTGTCTTCGATTACTTCAATTGTCTGCCTGCATTTGTTTTGTAGTCTCCTGCTTCTTTCTCAGACAAACTCTCACTTTCGTGTCTTTGTTAGCACCGAAAGAAAATACAGGGAGGGTTGAGGTGACCGGCGATCTGTGAACAGAGGGAGAGAGGAGACGTTAGCACCGAAAGAAAATACAGGGAGGGTTGAGGTGACCGGCGATCTGTGAACAGAAAGAGACGAGAAGATCTGGAAGTTGGGCGGTGAGCCGGTGGGTCAGTGACATCGAAAGCTAACACCATCAACGAAATCGCCGCCACCGTCTTACTCTTTACCTGATTCTACAGCAAAAACAATAACGAAAGATTAATCGATCAATCAAGAACAATCATTCTACCTAAAAAACAAATAGGGCGCGAGAAATAATCGGCTAATTCACAAAAATGAGTGCAAGCCATGGTGATGTTAAGTGAGTTGAAAATTCAGGGATGATTTATGGGGGGAGGGGGCGAAAGGGGAGGGGAAAAAGAAGATGATGGGAGTTGTTGGTTATGTGTGGAAAAAGAATGGGGTAGTGGATGTTGGAGGTTAGGGATAGTGGGGGAGTTGCGCAGAGATTTTTTTTGTTATTTTTAATTTTTTGTTATTTAAGGTTGTGGGGTTTTTTTTTTTAGGTTGGTAAAGGGCTGAAAACCGGGTATGGGTCAGGTCAATTGGCCTTTTGCGGGTCAATTGACAGTTAATCACTCGAAAATCTATATTAATATTTGAGAGTGAAAAAACGCCAATTGACCCGTTTGTGGCCAATTGATCCGGAAATGACCCGCTTCTAACCCGTTTTTTTCCCACGCTATGCCAACAACAGAACAACTTCCCCAACCCACTAATTCTATTCACAAAACTACCCAGGTCTACTACTAACCACCCAAACGACAGTTCCTCGCATTCCTGACAAAATATCTCCCACGATTTTCTCTTCAAACACAGGAAGAAAAAAAAACCACTACTCATTTCCGATAACTCCCAGTCCCCACTATTTTGCGATAACTCCCCCACAACCCACCATCCCTAACCATTTAGGTGCATCCTCAACCTTCTTTTATTGGTAATTATCCTCCCACAGGCTCTGGATTTCATGGTCGAAGAGTTCCCAACAAGGTAGTTTTTTTTTCTTATTATTTTATTAATTTATGGGTTAAATTTTTTTGCTTCAACAGGGTTTTCTTTGCTATTGAATAAAGATTCTCGGTTTCTTTCTTTGCAGAGTTGTTTTGGATCTTGACGCTACAAAATGCCGCTGCTATTTGTCCCGAAGAAATATTTTGCCGCTGCTACCGGTCCTAGTTTCAATGGCTTTTGCATCCGTTGAATGCTCCACCAAATGAGTGGTATTTTCAATCTAATTTGAGGTATTTTATAATTTAGGGAATTTAGCTTAATCTAATTTTGGGTATGTTCAATTTGGATCTGTTTGTCCATGAGGTGTAGGTCAGGAAGAACCAATTATTCTTTTTCTTTTTCATTTAACAAAGTTGGGACTTTTTTTTTTATGTACATCTGCAAGGCAAGTTTTCTGTTGATTCAAACCTTTGCTATGATTTATTTTTGTTGACCTACATTTGAATCCTAACTTCAGTTTTTGAATTTCCCTTTTATTTTTCAGGTTACTACGTAATTATAAAAAGAAAATAAATGGGTTCTCTAACTTCATATGCAACAGATAATTGGTATGCATAACGTTTTTTTTTTTGAGCGGGGGTATGCATAACTTGTGCTAAAAATTAGATCGCAATTATTGGGTTTGGCAATTTCGGTCAATTTCTTGCTAAAACATTTGTTCGACAAGGTCACACCGTTCTTGCTCATTTCCATTCTAATTACTTGGCTGTTGCACAAGAACTAGGCGTGTCCTTTTACAGTGGCCCGAATGATCTCTGTGAGCAGCATCCTGATGTTATGCTCATTTCTACATCTATTTTCTTTACAAAATCCGTTCTCAAGTCTTTACCCCTCTTACGACTCAAAAGGGACACTCTATTTGTTGATGTATTATCGGTTAAAGAATTCCCTGAAAATGTTTTCTTTTATTTGCTTCCTGGACATTTTGATATTCTCTGCTCACATCCCATTTTGATGTTGTACTAGAGTAAAGAATAGACCAGTAAAGGATTCTCGGTTTCTATTGCGGTGTGTAGTATTAATATTATTATGACTATATTATTTTTGGAGAATATTTTGTATTAAATGTATTAGTGATTTGCAGTCCTGCTTACTTGGTGTTTCTGTATGTGAAATAGTATAGGCAACAATGGCTTTCTTAATATTTAGAGTTTCGCTTCCTGTTATATAGCCGAACTCCACCCAAGTTCTCTCATTCCTCTACATCCCTCTACAATTTCACCATTTGGTCTGACTTCCCAAAAAGAAAAAGAAATAATGAGCCCTGAATTTTCGTCTCGCTTCCATTGCCACATAACCATGCTCTCCATTCATTCACTCAATTGGCCGACCAGATTTCGGCTATTTCTTGGGCCCTCGATAATTGATTGATTTGTTCTCCGTCCATCTTTATAGTTTTAGTTTTTTCCAATTTCGCTGTTTTATTTTTTTCTTTCTTCCGATGGCTTATGGAATGAATTTTTGTGATTGCAGGTTCTGAATTGAGGAACACATCATGTATATAAAACCACAACGAAGTATTGGATATCTGCATCACAAATGTGGTCTATGACCTTTGTAAGGTACATTAACCTTTATAAATGATTTTTTATTTACTATTATTTTGATTGACAAAAGGCTATTCCCATTATTACTTGGAGTTAAAGTGTGAATGAAAGTCAATACTACTCATCATTTGAGGATGTCAGTCCCATAATGGTCATCCTTTTTTTCCGTTGTTGTTGTTTGTGGGCTCATTATGATATCTATGGAGTTTTTTTTTTATGAAATGTTGCAATTGTTTAAATAGAAATTAGGATTTTCTATTAGGGGGAGAAATACAAATTCTGTGGATTGCTGTTGCTGCAATTTCATTTTGAATGTATATGAAAGGTTTTAGATTTACATAACACATGTGTTTGTTTAGTTGGTCTTGCTTAGTAATTTGCTTGAATTTTGATTTTGGGGGTGTTGTTGGATATGGATTTTGATAGATTTTGGTTGCCAAATCAACTGAATTTACTTACTTACGTAATGGTATGCACTTAAGAATAAAGAACAAAGCAAACAAAAAAAGTTTGTTGGGTTTTGTTTAAGTTTGTGGACTTTTACTATATCCCATATCTGGCATTGTTTTCTTTTGATGTATAGCTTTGTTATACACTATTCCCCGTTTCTGTCAACTTCATGTAATTAAGTATTTCATCTTGATGTTAGTAGACTGTTGTTTCGGGTGTGGTTCAGAAGTCTAAAAGCGGGTTATAAATAATTATTCATGCAACTTAATGTTGTTCATGTTGGTTATAATTGTTTTCTGAGTAACAGAGTAGCCACAATGACGCGTTATTATAACGCCCGCTTCCCGATATCGAAGCGCTTATCCGGAAGAAAGCGTTCGTGCAGCGTATAGCATTAAATAAATCTAATATTATACGCAAACCTCTGCGTCGTCGTATCGAATAAAAGCAAACGGAAGCTGAAAAGACTCGGATAAAAACGTAAAAGCTACTATGAATATAAATTAACCATACTAAAGATGGAAATGTAACTTTATTACATTAAAAGGAAAATACGAAACCCAAAATAAACGTACGACAAGTCTCGAAAGACCAAAAGCCTACTCCAAAGGTACTAAAGAGTCTATTAAATGAATAACAGAATGAATAAAAGATAAGTCTTCAACGAGGCGTCGTCAAACGTCGTCATCGAAATCCTTCTCGTAAACAATCTCAACATGTTCGTCTTCTCACCCCACAACGCATACAAAAGAAAAAAGAAAGGAGGTAAGATAAAAGACTTAGTAAAAGTGGTGTGTTTATGACAACAATTATAATTTATAAAGAAAAGATATTTAATCATTTAGTTATCTTTGTGTGACGACTAATCAGGGTTCATTCCACGTCCATCAACGTGAATTCGACTAAACATTTCTACTTAACTTATCTTATTACAATCGTGACTCACAAGACTACTGGCATATCCACTTTTGGGATATTCTTGGCAACATATTAGTGGATCACACCAATATCCACGGAGGCTAGAATATGTAGACTCCGATAGTACGGACATCTCAGTGGAGTCCCTCCGTACTTAGGGTTTTTTTGACCTACGGAGTTCTTCCACCTTCAGAGGTATCACATACATCGCGATATAGACTGGTGCCTATCCAAGAGAGACATGTTATTTAATCTTTTACTAGTCAAGTACGTATTTTATTAAAATGATTAACTAACCACCTAAGTATTTTCAAGTAACCTCCCTCACACAAACTACTCTCTTCCTAGACCACTAGACATAAACAAGACCTAGCAATTACACAGACATTGACGAATACTAATTCATCAAAGCACAAGCCTATGATCATGCTCTTCCGACGGATCCGAACTTCAACTCCCTTTAAGAGTACATTCGGTGTTTTAACTGAACGAATCAGAAGCTCAATTCAGGCTTGTTTATGTTTATCCATTATTAACATATCATAAATAAGGGTTTAAAATTGAACAACATAGCTTAAACATCATTTAAGTACAAACTGGGGCAATGCGTGCGCATTTGCTGGAATGCGTACGCATTCCCTGCTTCTAAATCCTGCTGAAACCTGTTGTTTGATCAATGCATGTGCATTGCTCTAAATGCGTACGCATTCACCAACCAGAACCTAGGCTGAACAAACTGCTGCAACAATGCGTACGCATTCTGGGGAATGCGTGCGCATTGCACAACCAGAAACTTTATGAAACAACCTGTACCACGAATGCGTGTGCATTGATAGGCAATGCGTACGCATTCTACCTGCTGCCCTAAATTTCAATTTCAACACTTAACGAATTCTAATCCGATTCTAACCCAAATCACATCGAATTAAACACAGAAAATTATATCTAATCATATCATAGCATCTATGATCCTTTGATCAACGAAAAACGCATCTTTCTAGCATTACAGCTCCTTAAACATGATCTAAACCCTATAAACGATAATTGAGATCATAGGAAGAGCCTCTTACCTTAATTTCCAGAAAAACTGGAAGCAAAACTCCAAGCAACTGCAACAACTGTTGATCCTCAACCCCAAAACCTATGTGATCAACAAGAAACCCTAAAATCCTATTTCTTTGCAGAAAAACGAAACTGAAAAAATGCAATAAACCGCAGATTACATGGATTAACTGCTGCGAAACTATTTTTAGGTTATTCTACGCTTCAAGACGATCGTTTCGACTACTCATGGCTGCGAAACAGAGCTACGGATTAAAAGATACGAATTTTTCAAGAATCGAACTCTACGAATACAAAAACTGGGGGTAAATTGAAAACTTACGAAATTGAGAGATGTTATTTTCCAAAGTTGCGTCTCTCGCATGCGATCACTTTTTTCTCTCGCAGATTGAACAGATGAACAGATTGATCATGCGGTTTCTCCTTTTTATTTCGCTTTCTTCTCTGCGTTGCTTCTTCTCATTGCCGTCGTTGCTCTCTTTTTTTTTTTTTCCCCAGAAATATGCGTCCCACACTAATGAATAAATTTGGGGATTTATTTCCTTTTTATAGCAATTAATTAAATCCTTTATAATTAATTGCTAAATTCTTTAATTAATTCATTTTTAATTAAATAAATGGAATAAATAATAATTAGGTCGTAGTAAATACACCCAATGACTATTTTAGTCTTTTACGAAAAGTTGAGATGTTACAGCTATTCCTTTTATTCATGCCTCTCACTCACTAGCTCTCCTTGCAAAACTGACGGCCAAGAACAATGAATTCCACTTGAAGATTTGGTAGATCGAATGAAAATCCCCCTTATTCCTATTTTGGCTAGATTTGGTAGATTGATTGAAATGCACTTGCAACTTTCCATCAGAAACTTTGTACATTTCGATTTTAACAGAAATTTCAAGTACAATTTTACTGCTCACATTCTTCCCTATTTAACTTTCAGGTCCAGTTGTAATGTTCTTTAAACTACAAAATATACTAGCTTAGTTGTTTTTTTGTTTACTAATAATTATTTATTGTTCTTTTGGTAGATTGGTTGGTGCAGACTAATGGAACGTGGGGCTAAAGCTGAAACCAAAGGTATGGGGATAAGAGAGCCCTATTACAGAGAGGTGTTGGTTGTCCAGGACATTTCGCATATGGCTATTTAAAAGATCTAATACTTATTTATCACTTGATTCAAACGTGTCAATCATGTCATGTGCATGTAGTTTCTTTTGAATTTCATCTTGGTATGTTCACTTTGATTTTCAGTTTGGTACTCTCTTCATTTCAGTTTGGTAGGTTTGCTTTAATTTTTTGTTTGATATTTTGTTAAGTGATTGACTTCAATGGTTGGTAAATACATTTCTGATTAACCTACTATTCTACTGTAAATTTTTTTGGTTAATTGGCAGGATGCTACTTACATTTCATTCTATGTTATTCTATGTTGCCATTTTTCCTTGATACAAAATTTCAAATGTTATGTTCTCCCGTACATTACACGGGTTTTCATACTAGTATAAATATAGATTCGAGTCAATTCAATTTCGACCGAACTGATTTAAACCAAACCGAGTTAAAATTGATCTCGAACCGACCCACTACCCGTAAAGTAAAATGATTTGAACCGCCGTCTTCGGCGAAGACCCACCTGCAACTTATGATGGCGAGTCAGTACCTACTCCGATTAGAAACCATAAGTTGCTTGAACAGTACACCACCACCACCACCTCCACGGTACAAGAATCCGCCGGCGACTCCACCATCACCTCCTCCTCCGCCGACGCCGCTGCTCTCCGTCGCCAAGCCATCCTGGATTGTCCGGACTGAGGTAAGGTTTTTCTTTCTAAGGACAAGTTTACCCCTCCTGCTTATCCAATGCCGAATTTCGACCTCATTTTTTCTCCAAGCACTCATCATCTCAATAAATGATATACATTGATAATTCCATTCTTTATTATTTGATAGCATTTCTATGAAGATTTTGTTCCTTTCATTTGATGAATAAGAAAAAAGGTTCCTTCATATTTCAATAAATGAGTGTTTTTTCCCCACCTTACTCCTTACCGGCACCACACCCGAAACTACTTTTTAGGGCACCACAGTGAGGTTCAACCGCTCGAAAGTACGTACACGATGTTCGACTTTTCAGAGGTCGATTGTGTGCACTCAACCCCTAGAAAGTCGAATCCTCACACCTCGGTATGATGACCACGTACATGAGGTTCGACTTTTTTTAGAGGTCGAAGGTCTACACTCGACCCCTTGGAAGTCAAATCCGCACACCTCGGTATGATGGCCACGTACACGAGGTTCGATTTTTTAGAGGTCGAATGCCTATGCTCGACCCTTAGAAAGCCGAATCCTCACACCTTATTATGATGACTACGTACACGAGGTTCGACTTTCAGAAGTCCAATGTCTACACTTGACCCTTACAAAGTCGAATCCTCACACCTCGGTATGATGACCACGTACATGAGGTTCGACTTTTTTAGAGGTCGAAGGTCTACACTCGACCCCTTGAAAGTCAAATCCTCACACCTCGGTATGATGATGACCACGTACACGAGGTTCGCTTTTTCAGAGGGAGGTCGAATGTCGACACTCGACCCCTAGAAAGTCGAATTCTCAAACCTCAGTATGATGATGACCACGTACACGAGGTTCGCTTTTTCAGAGGGAGGTCGAATGTCGACACTCGACCCCTCTAGAAAGTCGAATTCTCAAACCTCAGTATGATGATGACCACGTACACGAGGTTCGCTTTTTCAGAGGGAGGTCGAATGTCAACACTCGACCCCTAGAAAGTCGAATCCTCAAACCTCAGTATGATGACACGGTAGATGTTGTGTGGTGCCATAAAAAGCTAAAAGAAAGAAGGAAAGAAAGAAAGTTCCTTGAATGAAAGTTTGTATTCCCCCTATTGTTTCTAGGGGTATTAACATTACATATTTTTCCTCCTCTTTTTTTTTTTTTGGTGGAGTCAAACGTGAGGAAAGAGCAAAGGAAGAAACCAGAGCCAGTGTGTGTTGTTTGTAAAGGGAGTGGCAGAGTTGATTGCTTTAATTGCGCCGGAAAAGGTAATCTTCATCATCCTCAACTATATAATTCTATCTAGCATAAAAAGGGTTGCTTTTACATCTAATGATATAGTCAGAATTCTTGTTTTCTTGTGGGTAAAGAAAAGAATTTTGTTAGGTTTTTGATCCACCAGATTGATTGATTTGTAAGGGTTTTGTACTTGAGAGCTCATTGGTCTGACTCTATACAGACTTGGTATTGAGGTTGTCACATTCATATCTTGAGTCTAGTTTGCACGGATACGGGTACGGGTACGGAGGGCATGTGTGTAAATTTTCTTCATTTCATATATCCGAGCTATGATTATGCATATATGATTCCTGTATTCTGACTTTTGAAAATTACAAATTTGCCTTTAGGTGTATATCATGAGTATCGTGTCGTGTGTGTATCTGTGTCATATACACAGGCAATATATATAAATTTTTTTAAGAAAATCGAGAAAAGTGATGTTTGAGTCGATAAAATAACGTATGTATCGATAACATGTGTTTCAAACTATACATGTTGATTTTTCTTTCAACTGTTCAGGAAGGACGAATTATACGCATCTTGCTATGCTGCCCAAAGGAGAATGGCCAAAATGGTGAGGTAATCATTATTGTATATTGATCGTTTATCATAACCGGTTAAAAGATGCACGGCAGATCCACGATTGGTTAAAACTGTAACATCTTTCAACGCAGGTGCAAGGACTGTCGTGGAAGCGGTCTTAGCTACTGCTCGAGGTGTCTCGGGACAGGCGAGTATAGATACATCATGGGGTTTCAGTTTATGAAGAAGGATTGTGATGATGATCAGTAGAGAGACAACCGAAAATGGAAAGGCACGGTGGTTTCCTGTAGAATGATAGAAAAATGTAAAATGCTTCCTATCATGCCCTGCTCTCTGGTAGTAGAATTACTAGTTATGCAGCCTGTGTATTATATACATGAAAGAATGATAGAAAAATTTATTTTAATTTTATTTTGCAGCATGATTGGTAAGTTTTGATTACACCTGCCAAGTATGCTCATGTTAATTTTGTCAAAATTCAAGGCCATTTGTTTCTAGATCTCCTTGGTATTATTCCCTGACATGTCCAGACATGGACTAGGTGCCGTGTCTATGTTACTAGACGACGACGACCCCCCTACTGTTTTGGATGCATCTAGTATTTTAACAACTACTAATAACGATGATAAACAGGAAACCAAAACTCAGCCATTATTTCTTAGCAAAGGGAAACGTATATCTCTACATTCAACTAATCTCTATGTGCACAAGTTTATCAGCATATTATATTTGTACCCCATTTGCAAAGAAAGGTAAAGAAATCAAACAGTTAGGGAAAGAATGAGGAACACAGCAATTGACATCATCATCCAGTGGGATTTACTTTGAGAAGACAAAATTTGAGGGGATTTGATCAATCAATCTATGCCCAAGCTCGAATATGCCTCAAATCCACCCTGAAAGTTGCAAGTTATATACAAAATAAAAAAATGTCAATTTAATAGAAGTTGTTTCTTTATGTTGATGAAAGAACAAATGAATAAATAAGAGGAGTCTTTAGTGGCACCACACCAAACCTATTCTCGAGGCACCACAGTGAGGTTCTAACGAGCCTCACACCCGGATGTTGTGGTACAGTAGATGTTGTGTGGTGCCATTAAAAGCTTCCATAAATAGGACTTTGAAAACAAGTCCTCTGCCATCTCAATTCATGAAGGGGATCTTAGATATCTACTACCTAGTGTGTGTGACACCACATTTAACCACAGCATCATCATATAAAAAGACTCGACTTTCAAAAACACAATCACGTCAATTGACTTTTTAAAAGTCGATCTTTAGTGTGATGTTGTGCCACAGTAAATTGAATGTGATGTCTTTAAAGGGGTCCCTTAGAATGGATACGCGGCTTTATGAGTAGAGCAACAGACAGGCAAAGTAATAGCACACAATGTAATCGTAGGCATCATGCATACTACTGGGGACAGCTTCATTCCAGGAGGGGGTACTTGCCTTGGTGAAGGGTAGAAAGATGGTTAGGCTCTATGAATCGGGACATCTCGGCCTTGTACAGATTTCCTTTGCCCCGATGGCTATACGAAATCGGCCATTGGTAACTAATGTTACTCTCATCAACTTCATAATCATCTGGTAGTGGCTGAAATAATTAACAAGGCGTGGGGAGTTAAAAACAGTTTACATCAATAATCAACGGCAAGTGTTATGGTACAACAGATATCGGAAGGTTATACCAATCTCTTGCTTGCTTTTGTTCGGGAAAAATCTTGTATGAAGACTCTTTGTTGCACCATATCATTGGATTAGTGACACGTATGCAAAAAGACTAAACATGTTCTGTCTTTTTGTACATAAATCACTAATAAGACGGTACGGTGCAATAAAAACTCTCAACCCAAGAGTAGGAGGATTTTCCAATTCATGTTCGTTTTATACGGGGTAGGAGAGGGAGGGAGAAAGAGCAAGGCTTAGACTCTTATTCCGAACTAAGGAAATAGAGAGGATGAGAAATCAAATAATATAATGGGATTGGACACAACCTAGTGACGATGCTTTGAACTCAAAAGCTAAACAGTTTTATGATTTTTCAGAACAAAAACTTACAGAGCAGTCATCGTGGACACGCCAGATTGTTTCAGCCAAAAGATTTGCAACGGACAGGACTGTGAGCTGGGGAAAGTAGTTTTGCTCTGCCAGCGGAATAGTGTTTGTTATGATCACCTCTTGAAATAATCCGCTGGACAACCGTTCTATTGCAGGAGGACTGAAAAAGATTAAACACAAAACAAATGCTGTAATTTACTTTAATAATACTATCATGCTCACTGTAACAGTACGAAATCTAACTTGAAATGAAACAGAAATCTTAGTCATGGCATTTAACAAACCGAAATTAATGGCTACCAATAATGTGGTTAAAGAAGTTATAGTTATGCAATAAGCGTATGTCAAAGTATTTTACAAATACGTGGAATTAATTTTCATCTATAAACAAAAATAAAAATGGAAAGCAGTACCTGAAGACAGCATGTGTAGAGCATGCAATAACTTCCTTGCACCCTCTTCATGCAATAGAGCTGCCCCTTTTGTAATAGTTCCTGTAGCCATAACGTCAGGCATGTAATCCCATTTGTCAGAAATAAGGAAGTTCTCCAAACAGCGAGGACAGTGACATTTAAAAGAAAAAAAGCATCTTGCCATTTGTCAGAAATAAGGAAGTTCTCCAAACAGCAAAGACAGTGGCATTTAAAAAAAAAAAATTTGATATACAGTACAATTTTAGGAAAGAATAAATGAACTTGCTAAATCTTCAACTAAACAAGAGTCTGATTGGAAGAAAAGTAAATGTTAACTTAGGAATTGGGAGGAGCCAGGAGAGTACAGTAATGGAATACATGTCCTCACTTGTGTATCCAAATATGCCATCTCTCAACATTTAAACTACACAAGCTTTAGCCCATTAGATGGTGCGGGCTATATGGATATGCGGTTTCAACCCACGTCTCTTATTGTTCAATCGTTTGATTTTAAAGCATTTTAGTGAGCGCCGTTACAAATCGCCCATTTGTTTTTTAAGTAAAAGAAAATAGGAAACCAGGAGCACAATATCAATCAATTACCAGCTGTGTCAATCATGTCATCCAACATAATTGCTACTTTTCCTTTAACATCACCGATCAAATTCATCACCTGTACAGTTACCAAAAAAATAAATAAAAAATCACAACTGTATAAATGGAACAGAGAATGTTTCACATTTGAGATTGATATCAATTACCTCTAGTACTAACCAAGACAGGATTTTTTATTGATATTAAACTACATAAGTAGCATCGTCATTCTTATTGTAAAATTGGAAAAAATGGCATCATATCTATTACATGCTCACATTTGGAGAGTGAAAAAAACTCGGAAAATTTAACAAGTCACTGTGATTGATACAGGCACCAATGTTTTGTGCATGAAGCTAACAGCGATCGGCCAATCAAAGTTTGTGCCTATGGGTTCTATAATTGGGCTAGTAACTACTAGTACTAGGCTGTATAGAAGACTCGTTAGATTTAATGATGCTACTAGTTAAAAAGCATGTAGCTACTAAAAAGATTAAGCCTTAGCTACCTACACAATACAACTTAATGTAACAACACTACAATAGACAACTCATGTCTTTCACTTCCATAAACATAGACAACTCATGTTGCTCTTATTTATAGCACATGACCTAACATAGACAGCAACAATTCTTATATGTAAAAACTAGCAGCTCTTTTTATAGTGAAACACTCGTTCTAACTCCCAAGTGCATTAAACAAACCTAAATACAAAAAAAAACATCACCCATGCAAATACAATAAATTACTTTTTACAGTATAAAGGACTTCACCTCTGCTACATTGTGACCGTGACGCCTTTTATCAACTATAGCAAGAGGTGCATCTGATAACTTCTTTGCAAAAGCTCTTGCTCTGGCAACACCACCAACGTCTGGTGATACGACGACCAAATCGTCGGAGCATCTAGTCTTGCTGGCGAGGTAATCAAGTATGACAGGCTACATGCACACAAAATGAAAACCAATCAATAAATGTGGTCAGATATTTATTTTGCTACACGATTAAGTTAGTTATGGAAGAAATTTTTGCCATAGAATTTATTACATGATATCATTCTTGTTTACCCTATCCCCATTAGGTTGGTTGGATGTAAAAAGAGGAAGACTAAGTTATCATGTTTCCTCTCACAAATGTAACATGCTCACAAGTGTACTCTCGACAAGGCATCAAAGCCTTTCTGATACTTGACACATGGTGCCCTGCATACCTGTCCGTGAACATGATCCACCGGGATGTCAAAATAACCCATCGACTGACCCGAATGAAGATCACAAGCAAGTACTCGGTCCGCACCAGCTTCGGTAATAATATTTGCGACAAGTTTGGCAGCAATCGATTCACGGCCGCCCTGAGTCTGAAAGAGAAGCAACTCATCAGAATACTGAATCTAACTGCATAACGGTAATTTATAGCAACATAAGATGAATAGAGAATTTATTTCATCCACTCCTTGGATGAACAATTTTGTCTAGATTTCAAAACGATAACCCAGGGCAGGTAATCTAAAGCGTAGGCACATATGTCTGTTAAGGGAGCCATCAATGGTTCAATATATTTTGTTGATTATTAACATTAAGCTGGAGCTCTGAAGCTTAGATGAAGTGATTCAAAGGAGCAAGGTCCTCCCCGAGAAAAGTTACAAGCTAGGATTTGTCTCGAAATCTATTTCATCATCGAAGTATAGGAAGTAACCCTTAATAAGATCATTTGTTTTTATATTTTATTATAGGTCCAGTGATTTGGCTTATTCCCTGAATAAACCCAAAAATATGTACCTACAGTTCTAGCCACTGCTGAGTGAAGAATATCAATTAACTAAGTCACATGGAAATCTATGAAAGGTACAAAGGAGATCACCTTTCTATCAGCACGTGCGTACCCAAAGTATGGGATTACAGCAGTTATATTCTTAGCAGAAGCCCTCCGACAAGCATCAATCATTATCAAAAGCTCCATAAGATTTTCATTTGCTGGAGGGCAGGTTGGTTGCACAAGATATACATCACATCCTCTGACACTTTCTTGTAATTGAACGTAAATCTCACCATCAGCAAAACGTTTTATCTTAATCTTTCCAAGATCGAGGCCCAACCAGCATGCAATTTCCTGCAATACTATATACTATTAATAAATAAAAACAGAATAACATGCCATTTTTGCAAATGTTATGCCATATATTCAGAAACATAATAGAATGGGCAGGAGAAAAAAGGAATGAAAAAAACATAATCCGGGAAAAAAACCACCATTACAAACACATGTGAAAAAGAATTAGGCAAAGCAACAACAATAACGATTCATGAAAAAGAAAACCCATTAAATACGAAATGAAAGTACTGCCACAAAAGAGGTCCAGCATCCACATGTTTCTAAATTCATATACCATAATTGAAGAATAAAGAACTGCCTCAAAACTTCAGAGTAAATTACAAATTAGCTTTAGCTAAATCAAGATTAACATAACCAGAAGAATGATAACCATTGTTATGAAAAATGTTAGAGAGACCTAATAGAAAAATCCAGTATACAGAAAAGAAAAACGTCTGTCATGTTTCTCAGAAGAATACATGCCTACGTATTATAACCGAATATTGAATATTTTCAATATAGCATCTATTTCTAAAACAATTCCAGTTTTAGACTGCGATACCCCCTAAGGTTCAAATCAGATCCTTAGATACACATATTCATCACAAAAAATACAATTTACCGTCTCTAGATTGTATACTTAGTTCAAGACGGCATCATCTGCAGGAGCCTTAATGTATCATGTCCACATTGCAGGACAATACTCCCCAACTATGAATTAAACTTAGAATAATATTTATCCATCATTAAAACATAAAATAATATCGAGAAACAGGCTGAAATCAGTATAAAGGTGCATTCGATTTCATTACAAAAGAATGAAAATAAAAGCATATGATAACACCGAATGCCTTATTCCTACTAGGTGGTGTCAACAATAGTATCGACAGTATGGATAGCTAGTGTTCATTACGCTCTATCATACAGCATACAGTGTATCTCCCTCCAGTGCAGATATCAGACGCACATTCCCTCCCCACCCAAAACAAAAGAAAACGCTAGCTAAATTATGAGTACCTGAGCAAGGGCAGGATTAGCAGTACCAGAGAATATCTTGAGCTTTGTGTCATATTTCTGGGATGGAACAGGTGCGTACATGCTCGACGATATGAAATCCGGAAATGTCAGCCCTGACTCAGCACTAAGACTGGGCAAGTTTGGATTGCCATTATCGGCTACATTACACCTCTGCAAATACACAAAAAAAAAAAAAAAAACACAATTCTCGTTAGTAAAAATTCATGAAACAAAACACCATTACAGTAAAGTCACTATACTGAATCGATTATTGAATCGTTCAGCGGCGTATATCGTCATTGTGAAAAATGTAAAATCAAGAGCAGAGAGTGCTAACGATCGAGAGGCGGTTAGTATGGGGAAGTGCTGTGCGAGGAGTTGGTATTGTCAACAAATTCTGCAAATACAACCAAAAAAGATTCGCATTAGTGAAATCCACAAAGCAAAACACCATTTCAGTACAAAAACACTATACTGAATCAATTAGTATATCGTGCAGCAGCGTATATCATCAGTGTGAAACTAATCGTGGAAAAGAGAAATCAAGAACAGAACGTGCTAACAATCGAGCTACACTACACCTCTGCAAATACAACCAAAAACAATTCTCATTGTAAAATTCATGACGATTACAGTAAAATTTAGTATACTGAATCAATTAATAAATTGTGCAGTGGCGCATATCATTAGTGTGAAACTAATTGTGGAAAAGAAAAATCAAGAACAGAAAGTGCAAACGATCGAGCTACATTACACCTCTACGAATACAACCAAAAACAATTCGCATTGGTATAATTCATGTCCATTGTCCAGTACAGTAAAATCCACTATACTGAATCATTAATTAATAAATCGTGCAGCGGCGTATATCATCATTGTGAAACTAATCGTAGAAAAGAGAAATCAAGAACAGAAAGTAGAAACGATCAAGCTACATTACACCACGGAAAATACAACCAAAAACAATTCTCATTGGTGAAATTCATGAAACAAAACACCATTGCAGTAAAATTCACTATACTGAATCAATCAATAAATCATGCAGCGGCATATATCATCAGTGTGAAACTAATTGCGGAAAGGATAAACCAAGAACAGAAAGTGATAACAATCGAGCTACGCTACACCTTTGCAAATACAACAAAAACAATCCTCATCTGTGAAATCCAAGAAACAAAACACAATTGCAGTAAATTCACCATACTGAATCCGCAATAACAGAGTGCTAACGATCAAGCTACATTACACCTCTGAAAATACAACAAAAACAGTTCGCATTGGCATAGATCATGAAACAAAACAACATTGTAGTAAAATTCACAATACTGAATCCAGTTAATAAATCGTGCAGCGGCGCATATATATCATCTGTGTGAAAAACTATTCGTGGAAAAGATAAATCAAGAACAGAGTGCTTACGATCGACCTACATTACAAACATGCACCTCTAAAAATACAACAAAAAACAATTCGCATTAGTAAAAATCATGAAACAAAACACCATTGCAGTAAAATTCACAATACTGAATCAATTAACAAATCGTGCAGCGGCGCATATCAGCTAATCGCGTGAACGAGAAATCATCAAGAACAAAAAGTACTTACGACCGAGAGGCGGTTCGACTGGGAAAGTGTGGTGCGAGGAGTTGGCGTTGTGAACAGACTTGAGTAGGCGAGAGAAGCCATTTGCGTCACTGCAGAAATCGTTGAAAGGGTTTCTGTTGTTTGACAGTTATAAAGATGGCGAGAATGCAAGGGGCTTCAACTTAAGTAGGTTTCGAGTTTTTCGCCAACTTATTTATTTATTTAATTTAATGGAGTGAGAGATAATTACAACGTTTGTGCTATACTATATAATAATATAATATACTTTTACTTTTACACGGTTTTATGATATATATACGATATCGATCGTTATAGCGATCTATTAATTCAAAAAACCACGATACATTTATCCTGTATTTATCAACAAAAAAAAAACGTCATGTTCATACCGTGAGCCCCTATGGCAGCTCTTCATAGCGATCTATAAATTCGAATATCCATATCGAATCATAATTTCTTTTTTTTTTAGCAGACATATAAGCAAATTCAAAGATTCACTGGAGGTGCTAATGATATTTTATATTTTATTAACAACAATAATACATCGTTTTTACAAGTAAAAAAGAAATAAAATTGAATTTCAATGGAGACACCGATATCTTCTCTGTGTGCGTTCGCCCGTGAACAGTAGGATCAACTTTATAAATTACATTTTTTAGAAGGAGAACTTTATTAATAGAAACCTGAAGAAAAATTTGAACTAGAACAGGAAATTAAAAAGAAGAAAGAAAGGGAATTCAACAAGTAGAGAAAAGAGGAATTTTCATTAATCTCCAAAATTGTGTTTACATAACTTCGATTACACGTATATATAGTACAATGCTTTAGCTGATTCCTGAAAAGTAGTTATAACTAATCTAACTGCCGAAACCACCTTCAACCGTTTTTGGTTGAAGGTGTTTGTGATAATGCTTGAATGAACTCATATCAACTTGTACATGTATTGTTGCTGTTGCTGCTGATGTTTCACTTCTGCTGTTGGTCCTTTCTTCAATCCAATATTCATTTCACCCCTCTCAAGCCTGACTAGGGTTAGAAAAGATGTTGAAATGGACAATTTGGACAGGATGTGATGGAACACAGTCCATCTAATGCCTTAGTAAGGATGTCGCTAAATGGTTATGTGTAGTGACAGTGAGAAGTTTAACTAGGCCGGATTGCACCTTTTCCCTTACTACATGGCTACGTTCTAGTCTTGCATGCATCAGAAGAAAAACTTAAGACGGTCGACATGTGGGTGAGGAAAAAGTTGATAGTGAAGATTTGTGACATTTGCCAACCGGCAAAAACAGTGTTGGAAGAGCCAAAAATCAAGTCAACTGGTCGTGGTCGGCCTAAGGGATCCGGAAATTAACAAGCGGAAGATTCTTGAAGACCACTCTACTAAGCGGCAAAAGTGTATGTTTGAGAGAGTTGAAGAAGAACTAGTGAGTGTTAACCAAATCAACGCTTCCGAAGGCCCAACTTCACCTTTATCTAAAGGTGTTTCTTCTAAGAAAAACGAACAACCATTTCAAGAGTCCGAGCTCCATACACACGCTTTTATACCAAGAAAAAGGAAAAGAATTGAGCGATACAATGGTATATTGGACATTTCCCTGAACAAGTTCATGATCACATGATCTTGATTGATGATGTTACTCCAAATGGAAATTGTGATTATAGAGTCATAGCAAAAGCATTAGGTCTTCATGAGGAAGAATTGGCTACGGTGAGAAAAGCGTTGAAAGAAGAATCGATGGCAAACAATGAACATTACTTATCATTATTTGGGGTTGTTTATGATAGATGCATTTCGTCAGTTGATCATGAAGTAGGAGCGTGCGGACCATATAAGTACTTTGACAGTTACTTTGGTTGGGTAGTGTGCAACGTGTATGGTATTTCAGTAACCATATTGTCTAAAACGCATGGATGTCAAAGTTTTCTCCCAACTTTCAGAAAACCTTCCGTTTGGCCCCAGAATCATATATGGATGGGTTTGTGCAATGGGATTCATTTCGTTCGTCAGTTTATGAGAGATGCTTGTCCAATGCCTAGGGTGCAATTGGTTTGGTATAAGTTTACTACACAAGAAGCAAGTGAATGGGGGAGAAATTTTCTTATTGACTCACTTCATGGGTTGTCGAGGACAAGAGTCACTACCTGCCGAATCATATGGAATTAGATTAGTGACGTTATGGCCTTGTTTTGTATATTTTGCCTTGATGGGTTGATGGATTGTATTTTTGGCTTGATGGATTGTCGATGACAAGTCCTTGGTTGTGTATTTTGCTGAACTGTCGTTATTGACTTTGATGGAATTGTTTGTAAAGGTGTTTTGATAACGCTTCATGATAAACATTTGTAAGGTGTTTTGTAATGTTGTACTTTTTTTGGTTTGTCGATTGTTTATGTTGTTAGGTTGAAAATGTCAGTCCAAATTATAGTTTATGCAGCACCGAGACATAAAAAGTCATTAGCTATGTTACTCGTGGCACAAAATAACGTTAGATGCACAAACGTTGTGGTTCCCGAAGCCTATAATATACTGGAACTCAACACGTCGGGCAAATAGACGTTTGATGTTACTATAAACGACAGAGAGGAGGACGTCGGTAGAAACGACAATAAATTTGACGTTTAGTATCACCCATAATGTCAAACTCACTGACGTATGTAAAGACAGTGACTAATTGTTCCTGGAAGTCATAATGTCCATATCCTTGATGTCGTCTTTCCACATAAACGCGTCAAATTAAGCGGCGTATGAAGCTACAGCTAATACCTTTTGGGGCTCGTAACGTCAACAAAGCCGGTGTTTGGTGGCCACTTAAACGTCAAATTGGTGATGTTTTAGGAATCGGGGCGTAATGTCTTAAAAGCGGCAAATAGAGTCCAACGTTAGTCGGTATTTACAACGTCCACGATGAGTTGACGTATGATCAACGAGAGAGTTCCACAAGGATAAACCTCCACAGAGCTCTTAACGTCTTCAAATCGGCGTTTATTTGAAAATTAAACGTCGAAGTGTTTGACATTGTATGAAACGAGAGGCTTCGCCACTCACAGCGCCCCTACTTTTGGCGTTTTAGTGCAATACGGGCGTCAATGCGGTGACGTCCCTGTCATTGCTTGCGATAATGTCGTGTGGATCTTATGCATTTCAAACCAATAACCTCAAGTTTCATCCAAACACAAAACAAAGCAAATCCAAACACTTACATGAAGAATTCAATTGAAAACACAATCAAAAACCCATACGAATTCAATGATACATCCTAAACACAAACAAACTCCATAAAAATCCAAAGTTCATCCATAAAGACAGACATGATCATAGAGAACATAAACAAATCAAAGCTGAAACATGTTCCAAAGCAAATCAAACAAAAACATGATCCAAACACGGAAAGTCGGAAAGTAATAGTTTAAATGCTCCATAAAAGTAATATCTAACAATCACTTTTTTTTTTCTTCGATGTCGATGCCCTTGAAGGTTGCTCTTCCTTATGGCTCATGTTCATCTGGCTCTTGTTCTCCTACCTCTACGTTCACCTTCTTCTTTTCTTTGATGCCCTTGAACGTTTGGCTGGTATTCCTTCTAGCTCATCTTCATCTCGCCCTTGTTCTTCTACTCTATGTCCACCGGTATATCCGAGCTATATACTCCGGTTACCAAGAACTCGTATGTCATCCCCAATACCGTCACCATATCTTTCTTATTCTTCTTCGAATGATTTTGCATGGCATCATCTATCGCGCTTTTAACCTTCATCTTGCTTTCTTCATCCTATATGGAAATACAAAAAAAATTAAAATATGTATTTATTCAATGGAAAGCACAACAAGAAATTGGTAAACACAATTATTCATACATCTCTCGAATATTGCTTATGGATGCTCACACCCGACAGTCGACGCACGGCAACTGATCGATACCACGTCGTGTATTCAGCAGTGGTTTCCCACTCAAATCTAGCCTTTCGCATCCGTTTACTATTGTGCACCAAATGGTTAAGATAATTATGGAAGGCGCCGTCATCTAGTGTGTAGGCGATAACATTTTCTTTTGAACTCCCGCTTCTTTTTGTCGGAAGGATTGGGTCTTGTGTAGTACATATGGATATGACCGAAGGACGGCGAGCGCGGTTGGGGTGATAAGGCTCAACTATATCTAGTGTCCTTATACACCCGTAATACCAATATATGTCGTCATCGGACAATGTTCTGGCTTTTTGATATGCATTCCACACAGCCTGCAACAATGAAAAGTGTTATAGGCAAAACTCAACAAGATTGAACATTAACATCCAGCGAACCGCCTTACATCTCACGCCTTCATCAAGTCCAAATCCTCTCTCAAATGCCATAGTGCGAGCCACCGCAATTGCATCCTTCATTCCGCTAATAGGTTTCCACTTCAATGACAGAGGCATCTCCTTCCTTATGTACGCATTGTTTCGGAGGGGCATGATTTTGAAAAATGTTAATAAATCCATACCTAGATACAAATACTAAAAAGTTGTCAAAGTATTCACGAAAACCATCAAAACCCAAAGAAATTAAAATATACGATTATACCTCCAAGAGTGTAAGGTAACCGGACACTCCCGCAACCGTCATCACACTTTCCGGTTGCCAGTATAGATGCACAAGTGCCGCAACACCCCAATCCCACTCACGCACTGAATCCAAATCACTTAGAAAATGAATATACGCTACACGTATCTTGTCTCCACACCGGTCTTGGAAAAGGGTACACCCCAACAAATACAGCAGATACCCCCGTACAGGTTGATCAACTGTGATTCCATTATGTCCACTCTTACCCACAAGATTGTTTTTCAGCCAACTTCTCGACACCCTTGACCCACTACAGTGGTTAAACTCAGTACCCACTAACTCTAATCAATACCGAGAAGATCACGCACAAAGCGTACCTGGTTGACATATTTCGTAAACTCGTAGTTCACTGCCTTTCAACTAACCGGTAACCCCGTGATACAACGGACATCGTCGAGTGTGATAGTCATCTCACCAAGCGGTAAGTGGAAAGTGGTTTTTTTTGGTTTCCACCTCTTAATAAATGCACAAATGAGAACTTGATTGGCTTGCAAGTAAGAAGTTTTGATCAAGCTGTACAACGGATTGGCCTTCAGCCTTGTCTGAAATTCCTTTCTTTAATGCTCGATCTTCCAAGACTTGATTGAAGTTGTGTATTGCTTACAACCTATGACACCCCGATCCTGTACAAATAACCGAATGAAATGTTAAGGATATATAAAAACAAAACCGAGCTCTAATTATAGAACAATTTAAAAATTAATATACATGCTTCCTCTTCACCAAACCATATCCAACATGTTTCTCCCAATCCTTCAACAATACAGTAGTGTCTACCTCCACATCACTACCACTATCACTATCACTATCATCAGCATCATGTGAGGTCTCACCTGTCTCTGTTGTTTCACCGCACTCCCAGATGCTCCTGCTGCTGTCATTGCACTCTCAGTTTGAGTTGCTCCACCTTTCGCTTGGCTAATATTTGATGTTTGGGGTGGCTTATTGACTACATGCTGAATTGGTCCAACAATCTTGGTTTGGGATGCCTGACCTGTCACGTCATCAACTTGTCCCATATTTGGACAGAAGGTATCTAGATAACTCAAAAATTGTTTCTAAAGACGCATATGTAGCCTCATCTGCATCTCATCTGTCAGCTCCCTCAACTACCCCTGGAACCACAACTGGTTCCTTAACTACCTCTGGAACCACAACTTGTCCCTCTGCATTTGCACGAGTACCAGTTGCCGATCCCTCTTCACCACCTTCTTGAAATGGTTACAGTGACTCTACAATTGCACGAGTTGTTGAGTATTTTGTGTTGATATATATATATATATATATATATATATATATATATATATATATAAAACTCAGAAATGAAATTTCATTAAACTGAAATTAATTTACATCAGCATTCACGGCTAGAAATTTAAATTAATTTCAAAATATATTTATTTTGGGATATATCTCATAATTACTCTACAAATATCTTATGATATTATGCTTGATCAATGTCTTGGTTTTTTTTTTTGAGCAATTGATCAATGTCTTGTGAATGTCACACTAAAGTTTTCTATATGACATAAATTGCTTTATAAGTATTTTATCTAAGTCTATGTGTATGTCACATTTAGTGTGTCAAATGATTTTTTTATCATGACATCACTTTATCTTATATAAGACATTTTATTATAGGGGGAAGGGGCCAGAAGGGCAAAAAAAATCATAAATGGGTCCAGAAGGGCAAAAAAAAATCATAAATGGGTCCAGAAGGACGTTACTCCATGTTATGTGATTAAAAATGACAAATTCATAATAAATGGACAAAAATACCCTTTTACACATTGAACACGGAGTAACGCTAGATAAAGTGTAGTAACACCCAAGAAAACAAATAGTAACCGCCAAGAAACAAGTAGTAACAACCCATAAAATGTTGTAACATCCAATGAAAAGTAGTAACAACCAACCAATAAAGTAAGTAGAATGTTTAAAAACAAAGTAATGTAATAACCTAAAAAAAAAGTAATGTGACCGTAAAATGTAGTAACGACCAATAAAAAAGTAGTAACAGCCCATAAAACAGATAAAGTATATCAAAAATTGTAGTAACGTTACAAAATTAATATTAAGAATCCTAAACCCTAAACCTTTTCAAAAACAAAAGAAAAAAAACTGGTGCGCCGTCACCCCTCCTTCTCTGCCGGAATCATTTGCAACTTCCGGCGGCACAGTCGTCACCCTGCCGGATTTCTCACCACATAAGAGGTAGTAACAAATATACATGTAGAATTGGCCAAAGTAGCGCCTTCTTGGCCGGAAATTGGACTCGGTTGGACAGTGGGCGGAGTAGTGAAGCAGCAGCCGGATTTGATTGGATTTTTGCAGTTGAAGGACAGATCAAATTGTTACAGTTCGACGCCGGCTGAGAGTGGTGGCGGAGTTTAAGATTTTGATCGGAGATCGAGCAGCAGCCATATTTCTTCGTCGGAGATCTCTCCCTCTCTTTCTTTGTCCTCTTTCCACCTCGACTTCAATGGTCGCCTCCTTCTCTGCAAAACTCTCCTCTTCCTCTCGCTAATTCTCTCTGTTCGGACCGCCACCGGAACCAGGCGGTTTTTTTTTTGTGATCGCGGAATCAATGGATTGAATATCAGAATCGGAATCAAGGATTGATATTGCTGTAACCCTAAATGCTAAAATCAATGGATCGGCTGATTGATAAAAAAAATTAGAAAAATGGTATATTGGTAAGTTTACGCAAGTTTTATCCTAATTAATAATCAACTTTCTTGGATCTCGATAAATAAATTAATCCGTCATTCTCGGCAAAAACCTATTTATTATATCCTCTTATCTATATTATTTTATTTATATATCATTTTTGTTTAAGATGCATACAATTATATTAGTGTAAATTGTTTGTGGTTGCTTGCTTTCCATCTTCTATGCCTAATCCACTATCTTCTCATTTGCTAGCCCAACCTCTATTTAATATATCCGGCTCTTTGGCCCAGCAACCTAATACAACATAATATCTTTACAAAAATCCTAAAGTTAAAAGCGTGTGATCCAAATTTATCCAGTATGTTTCTTTCTTCTTCAAACGCATTACTAGGAAAGAATTTCATGGTTGTATAACTCCAAGACTTTAATTGCTCTCTGCAATTGAAACGTCTCTCTTCTCTTAAACCTTTCTTCTTCCGATGCTTTCCTTTTCCTCTCCAAAATAGAAGAACCTTTTCGGTTCAATGTTTGTCTTTCACCAGAAATAGCTATTTGATTTTCTGAGATGTAAAGCATCTCTGCATCTCGACCATAGCTTTCTGACTCTACGGAAAAGAGCTCTGCAAATCGTCACATAATGCCAAAGCTTCTTCTCTGCAACACTTGTGACTCTTTATGGATGTTACCGTTCTACTTTTGGACTGTGAAGGTAGAGATGGTGCTTATGTGACGAATCTCTGAAAAATTGAGGACGATGAACATCAACCAACCTCAATCGGGTAATATCTTCCTGATTTTGTTTTCAACAGTAAGATTTTCTCATCTCTCTTTCCTCTTCTCAGCTCTCTGTGGCCTTAACTAAGTGTAAAAGGTTTAATCTTCTACTCCCTCCGTCCCAATTTGTTTGGGACATTTTGGAACACACAATATTTAAGGAGACATCCATTAATGAGTTGTCTGCCCATTTAAAACTTGACTAATTTACCTTTTTATCCTTTCTATATGTAGCATTATTTTCAAAATATTAAAGGGGACATCAATCAATGTGGGCAATTTAGACAATTAAAGCAAAAAATTGAAGTCTATTTAGAGTTATGAGACTTATTTTGGGACAGTCAAAAAAGTAATAAGTCTCAAAGAAATTGGGACGGAGGGAGTAGTAATTAGCTTGGTGAAAAGTGACTGCATGCATCAGAACGCTTGTTCGTTAGGATCTGTTCTTTATCAGGAATCTGACGTTCGGCACATATATAAATAAAATTTAATTCATTTATATATGTAGTTCTACAATCAATCTACAATCAAAGTCACATGAATTTAATGCTCGGGTAATAAATATCCATAAAGATACTAGAATACGAAAAGGTATTAAAAGTCGAAAGTGTATCAAACAATACAATAGAAGTCCTCGAAAGTCCAAACGAAATACTATGAAATAAGAAATAAAGATGAACACACGTCATCCCAATGTATTTATGAACAAAGTATATAAAATAGTGCAACATTTCAAATGTAAAAGAAAGTGCATAGAATGAAACATCAAGCTCAGAGATCCTCCTAGGGGACAAACTCCTCGTAATACTCGTGACTCTGTCGCTTTCTCACCCCAAGCACATACAATGTAAATGCACAAGGGGTAAGTATTTAATACTCAGTAAGAAAGAAAGAAATGCGTTTAGGCTTAGAATATATAAGGTTCATTATTATTAGATTTCTACTAAAAAGGCAAGACCGACTCGATTCTACGCATAAAGGTTACATCTCCCAATATGCCTAAACTGTAACTACTTAGCTTATCCTTGTTACAACATGCTATCAAGGTGGAGCGTGACATATTGAAATCTTCAGGATACAATAACCCGGAACGTATTGAAATCTTGAGGATACAATAACCGGTTCCGATAGTATGAACATACTGGCGATGCCTATAGGCTGCAGCCGATAGGACACTCACTTTATTTGTCTGTTCACACATCACGCTATAGATCTTCGAGGATCTACCCAAGACCACATGGTGTTTAATCTTTTATCTAGAAAGTTGTGTTATATTATGTGATTAACTGACCATCCTAGTTCATTTAGATAACAATCCCTCATCGAAAGCCAAAATAAACAAGCTGGAAGACCAGCTCCAGGTGGACGCCCGTCTGAAGGCCCTGGACGCTCGTCCAAAATGGTGGACGCCCGTTCAGACATTCCCCTTTCAATCCTGTATCAAAATTGCACCTCAGACGCCCGTCCGAGGTGTCCAGACGCTCGTCCAAGGTTGGACGCCCGTCCAGAAAACCGGACGCCCGTCCGACCTGGCGATTTTCCAGAAACTGATTTTGCACATCATCGTATTCATCCGTTTTACAAACAAAAAACCCAGCCTTTCTCAACCAAATTCCACCCAAACAATCTACCATCCATACCAAAACATCATTTAACAAATAGGCATCGATTTAACACAACTTAGCTCATCAAAGCGACAAGAAAATCAACACAATTACCACGTATTCAAAACCGAAACGTAAGGGTTTCTCCTTACCTAATGCAGCCTTAAACCGATCCGAAACTCAAGCAAAAATCTGCGACTTTGGTATCCAAGCGGTATCAAAACGATCCTTGCGTTCCGTAGAATGTTTCTCCTTTGAGGAGTGCGCGCAACCGAACGACGATTAAGCCTCAAAGATCAAAAGTATCTTCTTGTTTCTCTCCTTTTTTTTTTCTCTCTCGATGCGCCTCTCACGATAAACCGTCCCCCTTATTTTTCTAAAAGCGATATTTGATGAGAATTAATGGGGATTAACTCCATTAATCCCTAAACCCCCTTTTTAATTTTAAAACCATTAATTCCTCTTATTTTCTTTTTCTTAGATTCAAAAAATAAAAATATAATATTCCGATTTTTATTAAAAGACAAGAATGCCCTTTTCGAAAGATCGGGATATTACATTCCTCCCCCCTTAAGAGGAGTTTCGTCCTCGAAACTTGAACGCACAGTAAATCCAAAACTCCGGAAATTCGTTGATCATATCACCTTCAACTTCCCAAGTTGCTTCTTCGGGCGTATGGTTGCTCCACTGAACAAGAACCAACTGAACCATCTTCCTCTTAATCATCTTTTCCTTCCTGTTCAGAATCTTAATCGGCTTTTCGTCATAAGCGAGGTTGTCCTGAAGTATCTCTCGATCCTTTGTAGACTCAACCTCTGTCTTCGTCAAACACTTCTTCAACATCGAAACATGGAAGGCGTTGTGAACTCTCGGACATAGACTCGCTTGGCCCGAAGTCTATAGGCTAAAGGTCCAATCCTTTCCGAATTACAAGCGGTCCAACATACCTCGGGCTCAACTTTCCTTTCTGACCAAAACGCTTAACTCCTCTCATTGGTGATGCCTTCAAGTAAACACGATCACCAACCTCAAACTCAAGCGGTCTCCGTCGACATCCGCCCAACTTTTACGCTGTCTTGAGCTATCTGCAGATTCTTCTTCACTAATCGAACCCTCTCTTTGGCTTGCTCAACTAACTCTCGCCCAAAGTGAGTTGTTTCTCCCCAACATCGTCCCAAAACAAAGCGTCCCTGCATCTTCTACCATACAAAGCTTCAAACGGTGGCATGCCTATGCTCGCGTGATAACTGTTGTTGTAAGCAAACTCTGCAACTGGCAGATAATCTACCCAAGATCCGCCTACCTCCAAGACACATGCTCTAAGCATATCCTCAAGTGTCTGGATAGTCCTCTCAGACTGACCATCTGTCTGAGGATGAAACGTCAGACTCAAATCCAACCGGGTACCAAATGCCTCTCGTAAGCTCTGTCAAAACCGATCGACGAACCTCGAATCCCGATCGAAACAATGGAGACTGGAACTCCATGAAGCTTCACTATATTGTCCATATATAGTTCCGTCATCCTTGCCAAGGGCATATTCATCTTGAAAGGCAAGAAATGAGCCGACTTGGTTAATCTATCAACGATCACCCAAATAGAGTCATGTCCACCCTTCGTCTTAGGCAAACCCGAAATAAAGTCCATGGTGATCTTTTCCCATTTCCATTCTCAGGATATCCAATGACTTAAGCATCCCGCTGGCTTCCTATGTTAAACTTTCACTCTCGGCCAGACGTCACACTCGAAACAAACTTAGCAATCTCTAGCTTCATTGAGGGCCACCAAAATCTTTCTTTCAAATCCTGTACATCTTGGTAGAACACGGGTGCTTTGCAAAAGCAATCTTGTGTGCCTCTTCCATAACTCTTTGTCTCAAATCTCCAACATTAGGCACACAGAGGCGATCCACGATACCACTGATTTCCACTCGATCCAACACATAGCCAATCAGAGGCTTCTCTCTTGCAACCTCTTCAAATCAACCAAAAGCGCATCTTCATATTGCTTTGCTCGATCTCATCCATCAACTCGATATAGCCAACAACGGTCTTTAAAGCGACGGTCCTCAACTGATCAAATCTTCTAAAGCGCAAATCATCAACCCCTGCGCGTGATAGCCTCAATATCTTTGGGCTCTAAAGCCACTTTGGTTTCGACGGACCTTTTCTATGCTATTAGAATCCTTACCGGCGTGTACCGGGTCAAATCCCGTAGTGATAGTGTGGTGAGTCGAGTATCGTATCCTCGGGGAACTTGGTAATTTCTTTTACGTGTGGTTAAACACCAAAGAAATTCATTATTAACTCGATCTAAACCGCAATTTTATAATCCCGATGACTACTATTCTAACCAACATAAAATAAATACGTAATTTAAAAGTTATTCTAATATAATATATATAGATATATAGATATATATAGATGTACATAAATTGCAAAGTATATATATAGATATAAATATATAGGTACCAAAATACTAAGCAGATAATTTTAGAGAATCGCCAAAACTTATATAATTGGTTTATACGATCTTTTCGATTAAATGAAATGTGTTCGATCTCTCCTTTTATTTTAGGTCCAATTGAGTAAATGAAACGGTGCACTCACGAGGTAAACAATTCTTCCTCACACGGCGTATGAAATTGTCATATGTCCATTGCATCGATCCAAGGTCCACAATCTATTATGATTTTTCGAGCAGTCCCGAGTACAAATCTACCTTTAGATAAAAGGAGTCATTCCGTTCGTCAAACGGTCAATTTTATTTTAAAGGCTCCGGTTGTCAAAGCCGGACGATTTAACTTTCGGTTTAAGTTTCGATTAAGCGATGATTTAACATTATTACGATCTCGAGTACAAATTATAATAAAATTCATTTCTCCCAAAACAAATTTACCCCCGGGTAGGAAATCGGATTCCGTTATCACGTTATTCACACGGCCAATTTTACCCTCCGGTTTTTCTATCTTTTATCTCGTATCCTAACTATTTAGGCGTCAATTCATAATTAGATTATGAATTCCTCAGATTGATTAAATACGTGAATACGAATACGATTAAAATAGAAAAAGATTCAATTAACTCAATTTTTATTATTTTAACTTAACAACATTTCTTTAACTAAAAGATCGAAATAAAACCGATTACATAGTTTTGGCCAGTATTATATTTAGCCTAAAAACATTATAACAACTAAAAGATGAAAATAAACAACATAAACATAAATACTTGAAAAGTTACCCGAATCGGCGGTTGATTGAAATCGTATTTTCCGGACATTACAACTTCTTCAAACAAAACCGACTTCCGAGATTTTCCGAGCATTATAACGATACTAAAACATTATTATTACAGCGTAAGGCCTTATTTACAACTACGAAATAAAAACTAGAAAGGATATATATATATATATATATAGGAAGTATATATATATAATTTGGTACACTCCACCGGTTCTCTGATCAACTCCTTATATAGGCAAAGGTGAAGGGGCCGGACTGGCCGGCAGATTAGTCCGGACGGTCCGGTATAATGATTACTTCCACTTCTCCAAGTAACAAGCATATGCGGTGTATGATTATATATTTTATATATAATTATTAAACTTCTAAAATTTATATCTCGAGTTCTGGACCTCCAAAAATTGCAAACGAAATGCCAAAATTAAGGTCTCGAGAAACTCTACAACTTTCATGAAGAACTCTTCTCCAGAAAATGCCTTCTTGACTACCTCGTGTTCCTCCGAAGCTATTTCGGGATTTTTATTAACCCAAATCGATTAGCCACTTGATCACTGTTTAAGTTGTAGACCTCCAATCTTCATAATTTAAATTGCATTGGAAAGCTTATCTGAAGATCTTCAACTTTCATTAAGAACACTTTTCAGATAATGTCTTTTGATGAGCCATTCGTTTGTCGAAGACATTTTCTATTATTACTTATCCAGATTGGTTGGCCACATGTCACTTAATTTATCCAATTGATCATTTAAGCTTGTGGCACTCTCTAAATCCTTCCAAAGATATGATTATACGTCACCATGTCAATTCTCGGGTCTTGGTTATAAATCTGCAATAAAATACCACAAATACCCACGTAAATCGACACGACACTCGATTTACTAAAATCGGTACAAAATTACAACTTTTTACTATTATTACCACTAACTACTCTAAACTATAAAGATTAATATTTCATACCATTTATATCATAATTTCATATATTTTATATAGAATTCGTTGATAAAACATAATAATATAACGTATATTTAATCATATAAAAATAATACATCAAATTACTTCCCACTTAGCTTTTGATCGTCATAGAAGTTAAAAATAGTTGTAATAACAAATAATATAATTAATCAGATTATAGTTTTTAATGTAATTTATATCGTCAATATTATAGATATATTACTTATTCTAATTTAAAATTATAAGAAGACAGAAAGAGTATATAACTGAAATAACTTAAACATTAAATATTATTTAGATAAAATTATATATGTAATACTTAATAGGTATAAATAAAATATCAGAATTATTTTTAATCGCAACTATTATGAAATTTTGGAATCGGAAACTTCGGTCAAGTAGTCGACAAAAATGGCTTATAAAGTTTAGGCTCAAGATGTTAGTTAATCGAAAAAGGAAATCAAAAGAAGAAAAGATAAAGTCAAACGTGCATCTCTACATCTTCATATTCTTGATCAAAAATAATCATCGATTAATAACACATTTTTTTTTCAGATTTTTCTCTTTTTTTTTTTTTTTTTTTTTTTCAAGATTAAGAACTAAAAGCGTGAGTGTGTGTAGAAAATCAAACTTACAGGCATTGCTTCATCAAGATTGATCGGAGTACTACTCTTTCGATCGAAAATTACAAGTCCGGTTTCCTTAAATTTGTAATAATTCCTGAGATCTTATGATTCGACTTTTTCTTTTCATTTTGTGCCTTCATTCCCAAAAGAATAGGACATTTTGAGATAATACCTAAATTTGGACTACTATCATCAGGCAATCGGGAGCTTTTCACCTCATAGTGATATAGGACATTTCGAGATAATCCCCTACTCACTCAAATCATTGGTAGCTACTACCGATATTTTATTTTAATTTTTTTTTATTTTTAATTTGTCGATCACAGATAAGGAAGATACCTGATATTTGATTAATTCTGTGTAAATATGGTGCTTCATTCTTAATTCTTTTATATAATATTAATATATCCGAACTTATTACCAAAATCGACTATCTCGCAAGCGTCATGAGGTAAGATCGAATATACTAATACTTATCTAATCTTTCCAATCTCAGCATATACCAAAACTTAGCTTTTATGTCTTCATTTCTTTCATAAGTACGTACAAAACTTGCGGAATTTCAAGGAAATGTAGACCAAAATTAGCTAAAGGTTGGTTATTTCTATTAATCACAAAGGCAATTTCGAGTGAGGTCTTGATCACTCTAATCAAGGCTGAGATAGGGACAGAAATTGGAAATTTATTTAGGTAAATTTATTTGGTTTATAGTTATATTTTTTTGTGGTGAGAAATCGACATCCTAAGTCCAATTCCAAACTCATAACTCATCTTGACAAGAAAATTATTCTAAGAATTTTACTTATAATTATCAACATACTTATATAATTTCATGAAGACAATATCTAATATTAATTATTCAATTATATAAACTCAAAATCTTATTAAAATCTAAATTAGACATAAGATATAATTATAATATATCTAATATACTTTACTTAATTAAAAACTTATTCTTCCCAATTATATCATTTCTTATTCATATTTATATATTCTACTAAAAATTAAAAATAAGTAATAAAAATTTGATAATTTTATAATTTTGAAAATTTTAATGAATTTTCTAACCTAACTCTACTCCCCCACTTACGAAGTGGCATCGTCCGATGTTCGGTGAGTAATAAATAAGTAGGTTTGAAAAATCATCCATTAATGTTATTATTTTGATTTTAAGTTTAGCGTGTACTAATATATATGAGTAAATAACAAACAAATTTAAAAGCTAAAACATATATATTAAACAAGAAAGAGTATTACAAACTTAAAAACATAAACTTAACCGTACTAAAAAAACTTCAAACTTAACTAAAGTTAAGCGATTAAAACTTAAATACCATCAACCAACCATCAACCAACTATACAGACCGTAGAGCGAACAACCTGGTGTATCAACCGGTAGCAATCCAACTCGATTATCTCTCGACGGAAAAATCTCATCCGTCTCCAGCTCTCCCACTCCACTCATCTGAACACACACGCGATATCATCCATGAATTAGGCATAGGTCTCCCCCTACTACCTCTGGCTATTGCAAAGTCTGACACATTTCTCTGAATCAATATACCCCAATTAACAAATACACCGAATGTCAAAGCATAGAGCAGAAGCATTTCTTCTTCAGAAAGACTAGCAAAATCCCAGGTGGGATAAACTCGAGAATTTAAAAAAATGCTTCCACGCCTTTAGATGTGGAAGTAAAGCTCGTGTTGACATCACTACAAGAAAAGTGGGCATTAGCCACAAAAATTCAGTGAGAGGAGGCAAATTTAGTCATTAAATGTAGTTTTTAGTGAGAGGGAAAAAATTCATATAACTAAAAAGTAAACAATAATGATACATTGTTAATTACTAGGGTAAATACCGTCACTATTCTTAAAAAATAATTAAAAAATTAAAAATTAAATAAAAATATCCTGTCCTCTCATTATTTTGTTAAGTTTCTACTACATAAAATAAAAAACAAATCTTCAAATAACACACACACGGTTGTTCCTTCACCAAATATTCTAGGGTTAACGATGTGCGCCACCATCCACGATGTGGACTGACCGCCCGATATGCCGCCTCCGGCATCTACTCATCGGCGATGCTCATCGATCATCATTGACTTGCCGCCGTCGGAATCAATTCTTCTCCGCCTGCAACGAATTGAGGTTCCACCTGACGATAGTCTCATCCTTTCATTCTAGGTTCGTATTCTCCGCTTCTTTCCATGGATGAACACTTATCTTCCTCCTACATGTATATGAAATTTCTACATATGTAACTGGAATGGTAGGTTTAGTTAATTGTGAAATTTTCTGTGCCTTTGTTCCTGCTTATGAAATTTTTTGTGACTGTAAATCTGTTTTTAGGTATCAGATCTAATTCATATATCATTGGTTTGATTTTCGTTTCTCTTAGTTACACTATTTTTGGAAAACTAGATTTGCTATTAAATTTTTTTTCTTGATGTAGTATGCTCAAGTTCTAAAGTTATATTTCTGGTGTTGGATTCATATTTCCATTTGAATATCGAAACATTGACAATTTGGAGAAAGATATGCTTAAAAATAATATTAATGAAACCCACAGCTTGAAAAGGCCACTTAGTTAAAGATGTTTTATCTTGATAACTTATTTTCCTGTTTGTCATTAAGAATAAATTTAAGGAGAATTGAAATTTAGTCGTCTTGTCATCTGTCTAAGCTGGTCATAAAAGAAATCGTTTTAAATGGACTCAATCATATATCTATTTTGGGGAATTATGATGCTAGTGAATTTTAATGGTTCTAGTACATTGATATCTAGTGGTCTTACTTTTGTCAGTTTTTTTGGTATTTGCTAACCATTCTTAAATTGTTTGTGAAGAAAATGGAGATGTGTACACATGTGGATTGAAAGAATGTGTTCCTTTTGAAAAGCTCTTCTATTTTTCATGCCACATATCAAAGTATGGCTGGCTTGTGAAAATGGACTCTCTGTGAAAGAATCTCCAACTGTCATTCCTTCTATAACTTGTTCTTTTAATATGTGTCAGTTGATGAGTTCCTTGCTGGCTTGTGTATGTACAAACTTCCAAGACGGTCTTTGTTGATGTCTATTTTCTCATACAGATGAACTTTTTTGTCTATCTTTTTTAATATATCTAGGTTTAAAAACTTTTTCATGTTAATCATTTTATCACCAATACTTAATTTAAGTCAATCACACAAAGATGCTCAAAATGGTCCTTGATGTTTTTTTTATAGTATTTTCCCACTTATCTACATGTTTCTTAGCAGTTCTTTACACGTGTTTCTATTGCAGTGTTAGTGTTTTTCCGCACAATGATGGAAACAATTGACCTTATCAATGAAATTTATTATTTGGGAGCCTTTGTTTTTATAGTATGGATATCTTTTATATTGATGCACTTTCTAAGAGGGCAATTAGAGTTTCGAGTCTTGTTGTTTTCTATAAATAGAAGCGATCTTCATTTTTATCCTGCTTGGACAATGCGATTACATTCTTCATTTTGAAGGTTCCTTTATCGATTTTGGCGTCTATTATTTGGACATGCTTGACTAATTTTGTCATTGGCTATTGTCTAGATATACAGAGGTATGCTCCAATTTGAAGATCTAAAATGATATTTCCATTTCTTTTGTTGTTCTTGAGCTGCTAATGAAATATGATACGACAGATTCTTTTGATGGTGATTATGCTATTTATTAGAGAATTTGTCGGACTTTGGATTTCATGTAAGTGATCAACATTTATTTGAAAAGCACATATCAACCGTTGAAAGCATTATTACGTTATATAGTGAAAGACTTATTTTAGGAAGTTTATTTAACTAGAATGAGCACAACCATTAGCATGATCTATTATTTTTAATTTGCGGTGTCTCAATACTCCACTTTGCATACAGGTGTGTAGTTATACGAAGTGTAATATTTTTTTGCTTTTGGCTATGATTCCTTTTAGCGTCATTAGAAGATAAATGTTTTACTTAGATTATTTTGAGGTACAAACCTTGTCCCGTGTTCTTTTATTTGAATTGAGAGGGGACTGGTGAGATTGATTGGCTATTGACTTCTATTTTCACATCTGAATGAATAGAGTCTAATTTTTGTGTTGGATTTGTTTTGAGCATATTCTCACTTACAGTAGTTTTTTCTTTGTATTTCGTGTTTATACCCATATATCTGACATTATTTGCTATTAGTTTCCTTCACCATTATGTATCATAAATTAGACTTGCATTGATGTCCTTCACAGGCAATTGAGTTAGACTAAATCAGATGCATATTTGTCCCTTTTTTAGGTCAATGCACTGACTTCTATTAAAGAAATTATTTATCTTACTTAACTAGAAGTTTTGACAGTTTGAAATGGGATGTCGAGAGACGAGTTCGAGCTGGCATTAAAGAGGATGATGAAAATAAAAGGAAGATCAAATATGGATGTAAGTATTTCCCATCTGTAGTAAATGAAATTCTTAGGTGTCTTTGCTAGAGTTGTTGGCCATGCTATCAGGTTAATGTCATTTGAATAGCTCATTAATTACTTGGTCTTAGATTATTGTAATTTTGATGGATAATTTATCAATATTTTCATGCACCTTCTTTTCGTGATTCAAACCATTCATTTCTTTACAATGTTTTTCTTATATGCTTAGAATTGCATGCATGATTTATGTGTATGTACATTTATAAAGATTTGAACTTCAATTCCTTCTTTGTTAGTTTACATAGCGCCAAGTTTCTTGATGAATCTATTTTAAATATATTGTCATCGTGAAAAGTTTTAAGGAAGCAGTCCATAAGGTGATGTTGGCTTTAAAGAAAAAAATGTAGATACACATTTAGTTTGAAAATGTATGAACATAGTTTCTTCACATGTGCAACTCAAAGTTCATTCTTAGAACCAGTTATATGCAATCTGTTCAAAGTGTTTGATAGATTAGGACCGGGTCTATTTTTTGGAAGGTCTATCTTATCATCTGGTTACAATGGAACTTGCTATCTGCTCTGTCTACTTTAATGACTTGACTCTATCACTTAGAATTTGGCTCATTATGTATCTGATTTGTATGTTGAAGCATCTATCAGGTTTTTTATTTTAGTTCTGCTGAACAGAGGATTACCTGCTAATGATATGACTGCTAGATTTTATCTTTGAATAGGGTATTTTTGTCTTGGTTACATTTGCTCAAGTCTAGTTTAGTGTCCTGCTTCAGTCTCTCTAATTGATTTGGTCCTATTTTGGTCTTAACATGAACCTGCTATCTGATTGCTTGACTTGTCTGCATATGATCAGTTTTCTTGTGTCTTGTTTGTTATATGATCTATGTTCTATTCAGCTAGCCTAGTTGCCTACTTGTTCATCAGTTTATATCCATTATTAATGGCATCTTTGCTTGTAATTTGTTGTATGTCACGAATCGATTAATGGACAATTTGTCTTCAATTTGCTTTATGTCTGTTATATTCGAGTATGTCCAAGCGAGTATTCTTTGTGTTTGGCGAATCAACATTAAAAGTTTTCATGTTAATCAAAAGAGATTCAATTATTTGCTTTCTTTGAGTCGACTTTTCTTTGACATGCCATCTAAAAAATTGCATACTTTTGAGATCATGAATATATTTTTCATACTTTTGGCTTATGCTTGATGTTCGCTGGTTTATGTTTGTCCATGTGAGTCAAAGCTGCTTTTTTAAGTCTCAAAATTTTTGGTTTAGTCTATGCCAAGTTATTCATACGTTTTTCTTAGTTTTAGTCTATTAAAGAGCCTTTTGTCCACCTTGAATTATGGTTTGAATCTATTTAAGTAAGTCTTTCATTCTTGTCTTGATGTGTTGTCTGTCCAGGTTGCTTTCCAGATCAACATTCTTGTTTTTGTCTGTATGGTTTGCATTCTTTGTGCAATTCAAGTCTGCCTCAATCTGTTATTAGCAGTCTGCTTTTTCACCCAGACCCAAGACTATCTAGATTTAGTCATGTTTCAGCCTTTCAGGTCCTGTCCTTGCTTTAGGTTTATTTACCTTGCATTAGGTTTTGTTCAGGTTTTACAGTGTGTTTGAGTCCTGTCTGTTAAGTCTTGTATGCCTGGTTTGAGTCTTATCGTGTCATCCGATCAGTTTGGTGCAGGTATGTTTAGGTAGCTCGGTTTGCTTGTGTAGTGCATCTTGAGGTGCATCCTTGAGTCTTAGTTCATCTTTGTCATAAATATAAGAAAAAGATGATTGCTTAAAGAGAATTGGGCATGTTGCTATGAAGATATCCTGGTTTTCGTATTTTGTGTAAGAAAATTGGGCATGTTCTTTGATTCTTGTCTTTGGTTCTTCTAGTCTTGGGCCACAACTTTATGTGGAGCAGTCCAGGAAACAATAGAGCGACCCACGATCTCCCTGTTTCGACCTGCTGCACATAAAGTCTCTCTGCCGTTGATGCTTCTTGTGTGAATCTTGATCTTTTGGCTTCTGCTAGCTGCTTGAAAACAGATTTGGTATTGAATTCGATTCGCAAATGGAACTATGGTCACCCATGTCTGCTTTGGTTCGACTCTGTTTGACTCTTGCTGCTTTGTTGACTTGGATTTTAATCATCTTCTTTGTTTTTGTTCCTTAATGCTTGTTTGCTTGATGGTTCTGCAGCGAAGACTGCTATTCTTGAATTTGGTCGAAGGATATGGACATTAGTATGGTTATACTGCTCTTTGCTCTTTTGGTTCCTCCTGATGCAACTCTGATTGATAATGCAGGTTTGAAGGATGGTTCTGTTTTTCAGAGCAAATTGTTCAAGAAAGGAAAGTAACTTTTGTGTGTATGTCATGATTTTGATTAGTTGATTTGGTTTCATGTAGAAATTTCAGGAGTTGATTCCTTCTACGAGTACCTACTTAATGCTCACATTCTTTTTGGAAGAGATGAATTTTAGAGGATGTTTCAGTCTGGTTAGGTCACGGTGCAAAAGTACATCAGACATGGTCCGTGGTGCGCCCTTAATTTGTTATGAATGCATGTGTACTTCATTGGTTTTCATAGTTAATGTTTCCTGAAAATCATTCTTGAATTGAGTGGTTTTAGATTTTAAATATCGTTATAAAACTTGTTATTGTGGTGCCTTTTACTGCCTTATCTTTAAGTTCCTAGTACGTATTATTTTGTTTTAAACAGTTATTGATCTGTGATTTATTTGTTTCAGTTCTTTGATGATGGACGTATTACTTTGATGATGGTCGTATTACTTTAATGGCGCTTTTCTTGCCTTATCTTTAAGTTCTTAGTAATGCGTATTACTTTAATGACTTGACTCTATCACTTAGAATTATTTTGTTTTAAGCAGTTCCTTCTATTTTTGTTCCTCCATTATGATTTCCATTCGTTTCCACATTTCGGACATCTCGTGCTTAAATTTTGTTTAAATTTGTTAAGGTTTATCTTGCTATGGAAGTGGTTACCTGGAAAAAGTAGAAGAACTCATGCAGCGTTCTTGCCTTGAAGGTTTTATTAATTTCAAAGGTAATCGATACTTGGCCATTTTGAACTAGGAATACATATTTTAAGAATTGTTTGCACATCTCTCTTTGATTCATAACGTCCTCGTGATGATACTTTTTGCAAATACCGAGGCACATTCTTTATCCAACAACTATTTACGTCTTCATGAACTTGCCGTCGAGGGCGTCGTATGGGTTGATGATAGCACTGCGTTGTCTCACGCCACAGTAGAGATTGAGGAATGCAAGGTGGTGTTCTACAATTCTTGTTAATAAAGAAGAAATGATTATTGGGTTTGATATATTTACATGACTAGCTAGGACACTATTTCATATCAGTTAGCTAGGACTCTGTTTAAATTTGTTCAATCTGTTGTCAATGTAGCATATTCTATTTGGCAAAAACTCTTTTTATTTGTAAGATGTTTGATGATGGAAAAATACTCTCATTGGATGTATTTTAAGAAGAATGATGGACGAATTAATGAGGGGCTCATTATTAGAAATGATGATAAATTTCATCAATAAAATGTATATAATGAGGGAACACGACCTATAATGAGAAAACTATTTTCATTAAATTTTGATTTTGTGATGGGCAAATGACCTTATAGTGAGGCTATAAATTATCATTAAATCATGATTTGGTGAGGCGAATGGTAGAATAGTGATGGAATTTTGTTGTTAAAAATGTTTTAATGAGAGTACTATTCTGTCATGAAATATATTTTAATGACACAAACTTACCATCATTATTACTTTTACATAGAGAAGCAACGATGAAGGGCGGTGAGGGTAAATTTCCCTTCATTAAAAGTCTTTAATGACGGGAAACGGACATTTAATGAGAGGATTTACCCTCATTAAAACTCGATTTTCTTGTAGTGCATATCGTGATTTGTATCAAACAGTGGAAACAGACACTGGAACGACTCGTGTACTTTATTCAAATGATTGTATGCATTGTCTAGTCCCCATTGCATTTCAAAATGTGGCATCGTGACTGGTGGTAATTCAAAGATTTGGTTAATAATAGATGAAGAGAGGAACGACCACTCCTCTTACCATAATGATTTGTGTAGACTCTATCGCGAACGTTGAAAGTAGGGCCGAGTAAAATTCCCTTACAACCGTAATATTAACTCGCCCTCGTGGTGTACTTACAAATTTCTTCCAGCCAAAACTTTGAATGAGAGTTTTACCCCATTGATCTATTTTCTTGACATTTAAACCTTTCTCCAACTGGATTGGAGAATTCGCAAAATGATGGTGTAAAATGATACTCTCGTTAGAAGCTTGTGATTCCGGATGATCCGGGGTGTTTGGCTCGTATGAATTGACAGACGGAGATGATACATTTGACATTTTAAAAACTAGTTGAAAAATTAAAGCGAGTTGAAAGAAACAACTAGTGAAGGATAGACAGATAGTTAAAGAATGAGCAATTGTTGCTCCTGCCTCTACTTCATTAAATAGATGGTAAAAAAATACGTGGCTGCATTAGATGGACTCCAAAGTGACTCAGCCCTCTTTTTCTTCACGGTCCGGTCCGGGAATATGCCGGACCGGTCCGGCCTCATCCTACTTTTACTGAGGGGACAGAGGTGAAAGACAACTTGTGTTTTGTTTTTTACTTCACGTGCCTATCGCCTATTTCCTTGAAGAAAGCGTTATAAAGCTAATTTAATTTAATACGACGGATAAAACGACACATTATATTTTTGTAAAATGGCGTAGTAATTATACAAAAATTATTTTTAGTTTTTATAGTTTTTATAAAAGCGATGTAAAATGCAAACCAAATGTTTATAAAAGCGACTATAAAATTAAACTAAACAAAAGCGAAAACAAGCGATTATCTTAAATAAGCGAAAGCGATAACAAACCAATATCCTAATGAAAATTGTCGAATAAAAGTGCAGTAAAAATGTGTAATAAAACAAAGTCATTAAATTCATTCTTCATCATAGTCTTCCTCGGGATCGACTTGAAAACTAGAACTCGGAAGCGATCGAGAAAGTCGGCTCCGAAATGTAGTCGTGGTCTGGATCGAGCTATCAAGACCCATCGAACTCATGCCGGTCGTGACATGGGCAAACTCGGTGAATCCTCCCCAACTCGACATTCTTTGGTCTCTCGAGCAGCACTGTAGAAAATACACCTATTCCACTAGATTGGCTTCCAAAAGGATATGACGATGGATGAAAGCTCGAAGGTGGTGGAATAGGTGTTACCCACTCTGGTAAGGTATAAGAATCAGACTGACAAGGTGGATAGGCAGGATCATCAAAAGTAGGATTACGAAGCAATTGCTCGTTCCTTCTTAAACCTCTACGAATATCATCACACCACTTTGCTTAGTACTCTCGTGAATAAAGCCACATTGGCTTGACCACGTGCAACATCTCATCACTAAAGATTGAAACATGTCATATGTGATAGTGTTGGAGAAAGGAGTTTGTTGGTGACTAGAAAAAGATGGAAAAAAGAAGAAGATGTAAAGCTGGTGGAGTGGGTGAGTTTGACGTCTTCTAAGCAAAGAGCTAATACTACCATCCGGAAGTGTAGTCAAACTAGGTCAATAAGATTGGCATCTGCGCCAGAGCTAACTTGTCATTAGCGGGGTGGTACTCCCACCGTCACGACATAAAGCGAGAAATAAAACAAGGGAAATACAGATGACTTCACAGTGCAGCGATGACAATACTCTCGAAAATCCTCTTAAACATGACCTTTCCAACATCCACTCTAACATCATTAACCATCGCCCAAGCGATACACACATCTTCCTTTCCATATGCAGTATGTTTGCTAGAAGGGTAGAGATTATGGCTAATAAATCTTTTAATTGCCCTCAAACCTCTAAAAGCAGTTCCCGTAATTAAATCTATTTTCAACCCAGACAGCGGTTGGGTCAAAAACATTCTGAGCTCTCAGGGCAGTCTGTTCAAAACTAGCAGGATCATCTAGATTATAAATTGTCCTGTAATCCTCTTCATCAGGAAAAACTTCAACTCAAGAATTGCATTTATGACTTCAGGGCTAAAAGGAACATTTCAGCTCACAAAAGTGCGATCTGCGCACCGAGTAAAGTCGCTCTGTGTAAGTGCAGATAAAAGCGAGTAAAATTCAGCTACTATAGTCGTGTTGATCTCCTTCTCTCTGGTTGCTAGATCTAACCACCGGCGTCTCTCAAAAATATTTTTAACTTCATCACCTAAATTCTCCAAATCTAATCCTTTTTCAATCAAAACATCACATTTACTATAAATGTTATCATACGCTTTCTTAGCCTCACGGTGATCTTTGTTTTTGAAGCTTACGGCTTCTTCCTCAGGTGATAAGATAAGCTGTGCCTACAACAGGAGTTGAAATGGGAATGTTTGATTTTCGTTTTTAGAGCCTCTCTACTCGACTCGGCCATTCTACGATATTGGTAATGCCAATCAAAAATAAAAACAACAACAAAAATAAAAATGTCACAACACATTCAAAAATTAAAGCAGTTGAAATTAATCTATAAAATTATGAAAAATACGAAATTGATAACTAAATAAACTAGATTATACCTTATAGTGTAGAAAACGTTGAAAAGTAGGCCGGAAAAGTGTTAAGGTCGCCGGAATGAATGAAGCTTGTTTTTGCTCCCTTTTGATTTTTTAAATTTGTGTAGAAGAGAAGAGATGAAAAGAGGAAGAAATCAAGTAGTGGTAGTGTGAGAGGTGAATTTTTGTGGAAGAATTGATAAAAAATTTCGAGTGGTGGGGTTTGGGTGTGTGAGGTGCGGCTGTTGGAAGAATTAGGGAAGAAGAAGAAGAAAAAGAGGTCCCCATCTTTTTTTATGATTTTAGACCCCGGACCGGTCCGGGAATAGGCCGGATCGGTCCGTGAACAAATTTTTCTACTTTTTCGATTTTTTTGACTTTTTATGATTCTTGATGATAACTTATAAAAATTCTAATAAAACTTAATTAAAATCTTAAAAATACGTTTATAAAATTTTTAAAACTTACTAAAAATAAAATTTGAAGAAAATTTTATAATTTTATAACAATTTCTAAAAATTTAATAAAATCTTTATAATACTTTAAATAAAAAGCTTATAAAAATTTAATAAATTTATATCAACTCTTATAAAACATTAAAACTAAAAAACTTTTATAAAACTTTTATAAAACTCCTCAAATTTCATAAAGATCCAATTTTATAAAATTCTCAGAAGTTATGTGAAAATTTTATAAAATCCTAATAAAACATACGAAAAGACTCGAAACTTAAGGGGTTCCTGATTCTTCGATTTCTAAATATTCCAAAGTTCTGATATAACGCTCAATCAACCTAATTCCTAAAAACGAGGCATTTGAATTATCTCTCGGAATTCCATCGGGATTTTCGGATAACCACTAATCGTTCCTTCCTAACAATATTCAAACACTCATCACAGGATTTGGTTGTGTTTTTCCCACAGCGTCCAACATGTTCACTTTTTCCACAGACTCTACACCTCATTAGAAATTTTGCCCTTCTCTTTATCGCACTCCTTGATGTTCCATTACAAACTTCCCTCAATCTGATCTCTTTCAACAATTTCTTGTTTTGTTCAAAAACTGAAGCTTCTATTTTAAACGCGACATCTTTATCAAGGCCTAATTTCAAAAGTAAAATAAAAATTCCTATTCTATCTAAAAAAGACATCCGGTTCTTTTTTAAATACATCCGGTAAAAGAGCGAAAAGAGTTTAAACATAAAAATACACAAAAATAAGGTAAAGATAGATAGCACTGGTATTTGGTGATTCAGTTTCTCTTTTTGATTTTTGATTTTACGCTTTTGCTTTTTTGATTTTACGCTTTTTCGATTTGTCGGGGATCAATCAAGAAGCATTACTTCTTCTTTCGGTGTGATTCCTTCTCCTCCACAAATAACTTTACTCTGTGGCCATTGGCTATAAAAGTCGTATTTCCATCGATTAGTTCAATGACTCGATTTTGTAAACCCGTATTCTGTAGTAAATGGACTGTCCATCTCGATTTAAGCTTACGGAAACAACTTTAAGCGTGAATTGTACAAAAGCACTCGATCACCTACATGGAACTCACGCTTAAAGATTCTCTTATCATGGAAAGATTTCATGCGTTCCTTGTAGATTCGAGCATTTTCATAAGAATCGAGACGAAACTCTTCTAGTTCTGTTAATTGAAGCAATCTATGATCACCGACAGCCTTAGGATCAAAATTCAGAAATCTAATAGCCCAGAAGGCTCGGTGTTCTAATTCAACTGGGAGATGACAAGATTTACCAAAGACTAATTTGTAGGGAGAACAACCAATTGGTGTCTTAAAAGCTGTTCTGTACGCCCATAATGCATCATCTAATTTAACTGCCCAGTTTTTACGATTTGAATCAACTGTTTTTTCTGCGATTCTTTTGATTTCTCTATTTGACACCTCTACCTGACCACTGGTTTGCGGATGATAGGGCGTTCCTAACTTATGCGTTATACCATATTTTTCAACTATCTTAGTAAATGGTCTATTACAAAAGTGTGAACCTCTATCACTAATGATAGCCCTCGGAATGCCATATCTAGTGAATATGTTCTTTTTAAGAAATCGTATGACAACTTTGGTATCATTAGTGGGAAGAGCTTCAGCTTCTACCCATTTCGAAACATAATCTACCATTACAAGAATAAATCATTTTCCAAAAGATATAGGGAAAGGTCCCATGAAATCTATGCCCCAAACATCAAATAACTCACATTCTAAAATAGGTTGCATAGGCATTTCATGTTTTTTAGATACATTTCCCCATTTTTGACAAGATTCACAAGATTTAACATACTTATAAGCATCTCTATATAGCGTAGGCCAATAAAAACCACATTGTAAAACTTTAAAAGCAGTTTTCCAACCTCCATGATGACCTCCTGCCTCACGATCATGACAAAACGATAAAATACTTAAAATTTCATTATCAGGCACACATTTTACGATTATCCCATCCGAACATTTACGGAAAAGGTCCAGTTCTTCCAAGTAATAAAATTTTAAGTCGTAAAAAGAACTTCTTTTACATTGCCAAGTCCAATGAGACGGAATATAATCATGAGTTAAGTAATTAATGATATCTCCAAACCAAGGTGACATTTCCTTAGAAGGAATTCTATTCTTTAATAAGCTGCATGGTTGAAGGAGTATCTATTCTAAAGCAGATTGTTCATCAGGAAATGAATCTTTAATTTCATTCCCTATTTCTTCCTCAGTCTCCATTCTACTTAGATGATCTGCTACTACATTCTCACTTCCTTTTTTATCTTTAATTTCAATATCAAATTCTTGCAGTAGGAGAATCCATCTAAGAAGACAAGGTTTCGCATCCTTCTTACTCAGTAAATACTTCAGAGCTGAATGGTCTGTGTAGATTATTACCTTAGAACCAACAATATAAGATCTGAACTTATCTAAGGCAAAAATTACAGCCAACAGTTCTTTTTCTGTAGTTGCATAATTAAGCTGAGATGCGTTTAGTGTGTGAGATGCATAGTAAATAGCTTTGAGAATTTTGTTATACCTTTGACCTAAAACAGCTCCCACGGCTAAATCACTTGCATCACACATAATCTCAAAGGCAAATTCATGCTGGTGCTACCAACACGGTGTAGTAATCAACTTCGCTTTTAAGGTCTGAAAAGCTTCCATACATTTACTATCAAAGTTAAAAGGCACTTCTTTTTCAAGCAAATGACTTAGAGGCTTTGCTATCTTCGAAAAATCTGCAATAAATCTCCTATAAAATCCTGCATGTCCAAGAAATCCTCTTAGAGTCCTTAGATTCACTGGTGGTGGTAATTTTTCAATCACCTCGACTTTAGCTTTATCAACTTCAATTCTATTTGAGAGATTCTATGACCTAGAACAATTCCTTCTGATACCATTAAATGACACTTTTCCCAGTTTAAAACTAAATTGGTATCCTCACAGCGTTGTAACACTCTTTCTAAGTGCGACAAACATTTACCAAAAGAATCTCCATAAACACTAAAATCGTCCATAAAAATTTCTAAGAATTTCTCAACCATATCAGAAAATATAGACATCATACATCTTTGAAACGTAGCAGGAGCATTACATAAACCAAATGGCATTCTTTTATAAGCAAAAGTTCCATAAGGACAAGTGAAAGTAGTCTTTTCCCTATCTCCTGCTGCAATGAAAATCTGTAAATAACCTGAATAACCATCTAAGAAACAGTAATACTTATGTCCACTTAAACGTTCCAACATCTGAACTATGAATGGAAGTGGATGATGATCTTTCTTAGTATGATCATTTAGTTTTCTAAAATCAATGCACATTCGATATCCTGTAATTTCCCTTGTTGGAATCCATTCATTCTTATCATTTTCTTTCTTTGTGAAACCTCCTTTCTTTGGTACAACTTGAGTTGGACTTACCCATTCACTATCTGATATAGGAAAGATTATTCCCATTTCTTATAGCTTAATCACCTCTTTCTTAACAATTAACTGTAAATTCGGGTTGAGGCGGCGTTGCGGTTGAATACAAGGTTTAGCATCTTCTTTCAAAATTATCTTATGAACACAAATCTCGGGGCTAATACCTCGAATATCGGCAATTTGTCCATCCAAAAGCTTTCTTATGTTTTCTTAACATTCTTAGTAATTGATCTTCTTGTTGCTCGATTAAAGTTGATGAAATAATAATCGGTAATAGATTATCGGTTTCAAGAAAAGCATATTTGATTTAAAGGTAGCGGTTTCAATTCCGCATTCTTGGCGGATCTTCTTGACGATTTAAGGCTGGTCCTTCTAGTTCTAACTCCAAATACTTATGCCATGGTGGCTTAAAAGTAAAGCTTCCTTTATCTAGAGAAAGGATTATCTCTTTCATTTCAATATCTTCCTCATCTTCTTTATAGATAAGCGAGTTAAGCATTCTTCTAATCTGTCTTCAAAAGTTGGTAATCGATTACCATAGGCAGAATGAATATCTTCTATAAAAGAACATGATTCGGTGATGTATATGGATGGTTCATAGCTTTGAAAATATTGAAAGCAACTTCATCTTCATTGACTCTCAAAATTAACTCTCCTTTCGAACATCGATTAAAGTTCTTCTGTAGCTAGAAATGGTCGACCTAAGATAAGTGGTATTTGAATAACCTTCTTCCATTTCCATAACTACAAAGTCTCTTGGAAAATAGAATTTGTCTACTTTAACCAATACGTCCTTAATAATCCCTTTAGGGTACTTAATCGATCTATCTCGCCATTTGCAAGAGTCATTTCGATCTTAGTAAGCTTTCTATGCCTAGCTTTTTATAATCCTCATAAGACATGAGATTTATACTAGCTCCTAGATCACATAAGACCTTCTTAAACAGAAATCCTCCAATTTCACATGGAATCGTAAAACTTCCAGGATCTTTCAGTTTATGCGGTAACTTACGCTACAGAATTGCAGAACATTCTTCATTTAGGCATATATTCTCATATTCCTCTAATTTTTTCTTATTTGATAGTATATCTTTCAGAAACTTTCCATAAGCAGGTATATTAATCAGAGCTTCAATAACAGGGATATTAACATGAAGATGACGAAAAGTATCAAGGAAACGAGCATACTTCTGATCAGTTTTAATTTTTTTAATTTGATCTTTAGGAGGGTAAGGTAAAGATTCTAAATCTATAACCTTTGGCTCCTTAGTCAATTTCTCTTTTCCTTTCTCCTTAAACTTTTGAGTATTACTTAATCGCCATGTTTCAGGTTCTTGAATTTTTTCTTTTAAATTGTTCCCTGAATCAATCTCTACTTCAGATTCTTTCGGTTCTTCCTGTTTTTCATTATCTTCTACTCTAACATGTTCCTTGAATAAATTCCTTAAATCTTTATCCATAGGGTCTTTCAAAATCCTAGGGATTTTTACCCATTTTTCACCTTCATTCTCAGGTTCCAAACTTCTATTTCTTTTCAAGAAATTATCTATAATTTCTTCTTCCTCATCAGTGAATTCAATTTCGTCTTTAGTTTCATCATTCTTTCCATCTAAATCATTTTCTACTTCATTATTCCCAAAGTTTTCAACCCCATTGCTTCCACAGAGTTTTCTACTTCTCGTAACTACAACATTTACCTCTCTTGGGTTTCTTTCAGTGTTGCTTGGTAATCCTCTGAGGGGGTCTCTTGTTATTACGTTCACCTTCCCTACTCAAATGATCTTCCATATTCCTCAATGAAGCTTCTATTGTTCTCATTCTGGTATCATGTCCACTCATAGATGTTTTTATTGTACTCATATCTTTAGTGACTGTACCAATAGAAGTCATCATTGTTTCCATATTCTTAGCTTGAGTAGATACTACACCCATCATATTTTCCATTAGTTTTTCCCATTTTTCAACTCCTTCTGCAGTTGAGTTGAACTACGAGTCTTGGTATACTTTGAGTGGTATGTTGAGGATAGGATCTTGGTAATGATTGTAAATTCGATTAGATGTATTTTCTTGATAAACTTGGTTATTATTCATATTCCTATATGGTAATTGGATATGGCGGTTGTCCTTGCTTACTAGGGTTTTCGGACCATCGATAAGTAGGATGATCTCTTCTAATAGCATTGAGCGAGTTTGAGTACGCATTGTTGATTCTATCTTATGTGAAGAAAACTCACCTCTTCTCTTGAATATCCTGTTGGTTCTTCAATTCCTAATGGCATATTGTCTGATTTGAGTATTCGGTTGGTGTACTATTTTACGAACTTTGGTTTTGTTAGATTGTAGGCCATCGAATTTCCTACTCAAATTTTCCAAATGTGCTAGAACTTCCGTGTTAGATGTACATTCTCCTGCAAAAGCTACTTTTACGGTGCTAGAACCGGTTTCCACATTCTCGTTGTTTTTGGAAATCTTTTCTATAGCATCGTAAACTAATTGAGCTTCACTCATCATTAACGAACCACCACATGCATGATCTACATCACGCACGTGAATCTTTTCTCAATTTACTGACGGAAAAGTTGAATTTGCATATCTAAGGAATAACCATGATCGGGACACGCTCTTAACAATTTTTAAACCTTTCCAGGCATTCCCAAGAGTTTCCTCGGATCCTTGTCTAAAGTTAGCAACCTCGACTTTTAATTCCAAATTTCGTCAGAGTGAAATATTGTTTGAAATTCAGTTTGAATCTCCTCCCAACTTGTAAGTGAATGATGTGGAAGAGACATAAACCAATCTCGGGCTCGTCCTTTTAAAGAAAAAGGAAACATAGTCATCCTCGTTAATTCCTTATGAGCACCTTGACTTTTTGGTCGTATTGCACAGATTCTTCAAAAGATAGAGATGATGATGTGGATCTTCATCATCCTCTCCTAGGAATTGGGCTCTTGCGTCAATTAAACCAAAAAGATGAGATTTAATTTCTAAATTGTTCGCTCCTTCATTAGGTAAAAGTATGGGATTATTAGTCTGGTTTCTTCTTATGGTTTGATCACGAGATAGGTCTCGGGTTTGGTGGGTTATTACGATTATTCGGTTCCGATTCGATTATTTCTATTATTATTATTATTAGGGTTAACAGGTGTTGTCCATGCCCAGAGCATGTTCTAGCCCCTTGTTCAGTGTTTAAATCACCGATTTGACCATTCTCGTATTTCTGTTTGAAGATGATTCTTGGTCGATTTCACGACTAGTATGACCACGTTTACTCTCTACTCTTAAGCGCTTTCGTAAGTGTTTATGTCGGGCTTATAAGGAGTGAGCGGGGCCTTACCACTTACGGTCATCAACTAACGAAAATATAAGATAACTCGAAAAAGATAAAAGTAAAAAGATTGTTAACTTACCTATAAAGTAAGTACCAACGAAAAATAAAAAGAAATGTGATAAGAAGAGTGTTGACTTATTCTCGAGAATTTTTAGCTAATACAAGTAGTAACCATAGACACATAAAAAGAAATTAGCGACGTTTCCCCGGCAACGGCGCCAGAAAGCTGACGGACCTTTTCTATGCTATTAGAATCCTTACCGGCAGTGTACCGGGTCAAACTGTAGTGATAGTGTGGTGAGTCAGAGTATCATATCCTCAGGGAACTTGGTGATTTCTTTTACGTGTGGTTAAACACCAAAGAGCTGTTATTAACTCGATCTAAACCGCAATTTTATAATCCCGATGACTACTATTCTAACCAACATAAAATAAATACGTAATTTAAAAGTTATTCTAATATAATATATATAGATATATAGATATATATAGATGTACATAAATTGCAAAGTATATATATAGATATAAATATATAGGTACCAAAATACTAAAATGAGATAATTTTAGAGAACTGGCCAAAACTTATATAATTGGTTTATACGATCTTTTCGATTAAATGAAATGTGTTCGATCTCTCCTTTTATTTTAGGTCCAATTGAGTAAATGAAACGGTGCACTCCTGAGGTAAACAATTCTTCCTCACACAGCGTATGAAATTGTCATATGTCCATTGCATCAGTCCAAGGTCCACAATCATTACGGTTTTTTTAATGAGCAGGTCAGTACAAATCTACCTTTAGATAAAAGGAGTCATTCCGTTCGTCAAACGGTCAATTTTATTTTAAAGGCTCCGGTTGTCAAAGCCAGGACGATTTAACTTTCGGTTTAAGTTTCGATTAAGCGATGATTTAACATTATTACGATCTCGAGTACAAATTATAATAAAATTCATTTCTCCCAAAACAAATTTACCCCGGGTAGGAAATCGGATTCCGTTATCACGTTATTCACACGGCCAATTTTACCCTCGGTTTTTCTATCTTTTATCTCGTATCCTAACTATTACGGCGTCAATTCATAATTAGATTATGAATTCCTCAGATTGATTAAATACGTGAATACGAATACGATTAAAATAGAAAAAGATTCAATTAACTCAATTTTTATTATTTTAACTTAACAACATTTCTTTAACTGAAAAGATCGAAATAAAACCGATTACATAGTTTTGGCGAGTATTATATTTAGCCTAAAAACATTATAACAACTAAAAGATGAAAATAAACAACATAAACATAAATACTTGAAAAATTACCCGAATACGGCAGTTGATTCGTAAATCGTATTTTCCGGACATTACAACTTCTTCAAAGAAACCGACTTCCAAGATTTTCCGAGCATTATAACGATACTAAAACTATATTATTACGGCGTAAGGCCTTATTTACAACTACTGAAATAAAAACTAGAAAGGATATATATATATATATATATATATATATATATATATATATATATATATGAGTATATATATATATAATTTGGTACACTCCACCGGTTCTCTGATCAACTCCTTATATAGGCAAAGGTGTGAAGGGGCGGACCGGGCGGCGATTAGTCCGGACCGGTCCGGTATAATGATTACTTCCACTTCTCCAAGTAACCAGCATGTGCGGTGTATGATTATATATTTTATATATAATTATTAAACTTCTAAAATTCATATCTCGAGTTCGGACCTTCAAAATTGCAAGCGAAATGCCAAAATTAAGGTCTCGAGAAACTCTACAACTTTCATGAAGAACTCTTCTCCAGAAAATGCCTTCTTGACTACCTCGTGTTCCTCCGAAGCTATTTGGGATTTTTATTAACCCAAATCGATTAGCCACTTGATCTTTGTTTAAGTTGTAGACCTCAATCTTCATAATTTAAATTGCATTGGAAAGCTTATCTGAAGATCTTCAACTTTCATTAAGAACACTTTTTCAGATAATGTCTTTTTGATGAGCCATTCGTTTGTCGAAGACATTTCTCTATTATTACTTATCCAGATTGGTTGGCCACTTGTCCACTTAAGCTATCCAATTGATCATTTAAGCTTGTGGCACTCTCTAAATCCTTCCAAAGATATGATTGTACGTCACCATGTCAATTCTCGGGGTCTTGGTTATAAATCTGCAATAAAATACCACAAATACCCACGTAAATCGACATACGACACTCCGATTTACTAAAATCGGTACAAAATTACAACTTTTTACTATTATTACTACTAACTACTCTAAACTATAAAGATTAATATTTCATACCATTTATATCATAATTTCATATATTTTATATAGAATTCGTTGATAAAACATAATAATATAACGTATATTTAATCATATAAAAATAATACATCAGTTTCCTGCTCAAGGCATCTGCTACTACATTTGCCTTTCCCGGGTGGTCTTGAATGTCCAAGTCATAGTCCTTCACGAACTCTAGCCATCTCCATTGCGCCTCATATTCAAATTCTCTGAGTGAAGAAATACCTTAAACTTTTGTGATCGGTGAAGATTCTAGCCTTGACCCCGCATGAGATAGTGCCTCCAAGTCTTTAATGCGAAAACCACTCGCCGCCAACTCTAAGTCGTGTGTGGGATAGTTCTTCTCATGTACTTTCAATTGCCTGGATGCATAGGCAATGACCTTTCCTCCTTGCATCAACACACAACCTAGACCCCGCCTTTTGCAGGCGTCGGTGTAGACATCATAATCATCGAACACCTTGGGTACTTTAATACCGGTCTTTGTAGTCAACTTGTCTTTTAACAACTCAAATGCTAACTCACACTCGGGTGTCCAATCAAACTTGGTGTTCTTACGTGTAAGTCCGGTGAGTGGAGTAGCTATCCTTGCGAAATTCTTCACAAACTTTTCAGTAGTAACCACCAAACCCGTAAAGCTCTCGACCTCTCAAATCGTAGTCGGTGTAGGCCAACTCTTAACTGCCTCAATCTTGGCCGGATCAACCTGAATGCCATCACCTGAAATGACATGACCCAAGAAGCTCACTTGGTCCAACCAAAAGTCACACTTGGAAAACTTTGCATACAATCGCTCCTTCTTCAACGTTTCCAAAACAATCCGCAGATGTTCCTCATGCTCCGCCTCGTCCCTAGAGTATACCAAAATATCATCAATGAAGACAATCACAAACTTATCTAGGTAAGGCATGAAGACCCGCTGCATCAAATCCATAAATGCAGATGGAGCATTAGTGAGTCCAAAAGGCATAACAAGGAACTCATAATGTCCATATCTAGTACTGAATGCTGTCTTCGGAATATCTGCCACTTTAACTTTTAACTGATGGTAGCCTGACCGCAAATCAATCTTTGAAAACACTTTCCGACCCTGCAACTGATTGAACAGATCATCTATCCTCGGTAGTGGATACTTATTCTTGATAGTCGATTGTTCAAGGCCCCCGTAGTCAATACACATCCGCATGCCGCCATCCTTTTTCTTCACAAACAAAAGCGGTGCTCCCCAAGGTGAAAAGATCGGGTGAATGATGTTCCTTTCCAACATCTCCTTGAGTTGAGCCTTCAACTCCTTCAATTCAGCCGGTGCCATCTCAGTATGGTGCCTTGGCAATCAGTGCCGCCCCGGGACTAATCAGATCTCAAACTCAATGACCCTGCCTCGCATGTTTCTCGGCAACTCATCCGGAAATACCTCGGGATAATCTCGACTACTCTAGTATCTTCCAACTTAGGTTTCACTTGTTCCACATCCACTGCGTACAACAAGTAGCCTCACATCCTTTTTCGACATGCCCGATGGCCTTGATTTGCGGAAATGATAGGATGTCTCTTCTTGCTCGGCTGTAAATGTTCCTCGATAAGTCTTATCTGATTTCCCTGGGACTCTGAAAATAACTCTCTTGGCCCTACAATCCAAGTGAACATAATTCTTGGATAGCCAGTCTATCCCAAGAATCACGTCGAAGTCTGAGAAATCCATGACCGTGAAATCACTCTTACACTGATAAGGTCCTACCTGAACATCCACTTGTGGTATCATCTTAACCACCTTATTTACCTTGCCTAGGGGTGTAACAATCTCCATAGTATCTCTCAAAGGCTCCATAGGTAAATCTAGTTTCTTAGCAATCCTAGAGGACACAAAGGTGATTGAAGCTCCTGTATCAAATAAGGCCCTGACTACTAGATTGCCTACTCTTATCATACCTATCATGCATTTGTCCAATTAACTAAAGTTACAACATGTTCCAAGCATGCTATAAATAACTCAAAAGAACAAAGCAACCATAAAAGGTACCTGTGATCACATCATCCTCTGGCTCAACCTCTCTGGCATCAACAGCAAACATCTGCACCTGCTTACTCGGACCTGCTCTACTAGGCTGACCTGCCTGAGCACTGGCTGCCCTGCGTGGACAATTCCTGGAGAAATGACCCTGCTCACCACAAAAGAAACAACCTGAGGTAGCCGGTGGCCTAGCCGCCGGTGGTGCGCCAACCTGGTGGCTTTGGCTGGCAGTGGGGCACCACCCGGTGGTCTAAGCTGGCTGTCTGTGTGAAACCTCTGAATTCTGCTGCGGAGCCTCTCTCGCCTTTGCTACGACTTGTTTCAAAGCTTCTTTTATTACCAACAACCACTGTAGCTCTCTTCCTGAAAGTCTCGACTTCCAAGGCTTTATTCAGTAGCTCCGCCATATTCCTTGCGGTAAAGCCTAGCATGCCCGACTGAATCCCATATGCCAAACCGTCCTTGTAACGGGCCATCTTTCGTTCTTCCACTTGCATCAACTCCGGATAAAACCTTCCTAACTCATTGAACCGATTTGTGTCTTTGGGACTTTGTCATGTGATTACCTTGTTCAAGTTTCAGAAACTGACTGGCTTTTTCTGCTTGTACCGTTGCCGGAAAGTACTCGTTGTAGAACATGGCTTTAAAAGCCGCCCAATCTGTTACCTTGCCGCTGCTACTCTGAACTGCATCTATCCAAGACTCGGCTGAACCTAAAAGAAAACCGACCGCTAACTGGGCCATCTCCGTCTCAGGGACACCTATATTCCTACACGATTTCTCAAAACTTCTGATCCATTCCTCAGCCTTTGCATGTTCCACATTCCCATAAAAATCTTGCATACGGTTTCTTCTCAGCCTAGTGTGCCAATCTACTGATGGTGCTGACTCAACAACCGGCCTAACTGGTGGGTAAACCGGAGGATAACCATAGGGCATCTGCTGCTGCTGCTGAAACGGTGGCCTGAAAGGCTGATAGACCGGGGGATAACCAAGGGGTACTGCGGTCTGCTGGCGATAGTGTCTGAGCTCGATGCTCACTGGTAAGGAGGGTAATCTAGGTACTCGGCTGAGGACTGCGGAGGTACTGTGGATGCTTTGAAAACCATGCGAGGATAGCTCTTTGTGGTGCTCGTGGTCACCGGTGGTGGATGGACAACCGTCCTCTCTTTAAACCGCCCGACTGGCCGATACGTCGAAGAAGGCCAAAGTGACGCCGCATGGTTAACCACAGTGTGGAGGAGGTGGTGGTGAATCGATCTTTGAACTCCGCCCGGCTCAGGTGACGGTGTAGCTCTGCGCGGCGGCGGTGACAAAGCTGCGACGACCACAGAGGTTTCACCTCTCGGATGTCACGATTACCAAGAGCCAAAGTCCTCGATCTTGTGTTTCTACTCATCCTGACAACCAAGAGAACCAGAGTGTTACTAAGGATCTAAAGATAAGATTGAGTTAAACTCAAAGAATAGAAGCCTAAGGAACACGTATCTCTGATACCAACTGTAACGCCCCGTTCCCGGATACCGAGCCCTTATCCGGAAATACGACGTTCGGCACATATATAAATAAAATTTAATTCATTTATATATGTAAGCCTACAATCAATACAATCAAAGTGCGCGGAATTTAATGCTCGGGTAATAAATATCCATAAAGATACTAGAATACGAAAAGGTACTAAAAGTCGAAAGTGTATCAAACAATACAACCGAAGTCCCTCGAAAGTCCAAACGAAATACTATGAAATAAGAAATAAAGATGAACACACGTCATCCCAAGGTACTATGAACAAAGTATATAAAATAGTGCAACATTTCAAATGTAAAAGAAAGTGCATAGAATGAAACATCAAGCTCAAGAGATCCTCCTCAGGGACAAACTCCTCGTAATCCCGTACTCCTGTTCGCCTTCTCACCCCCAAGCACATACAATGAAAATGCACAAGGGTAAGTATTTAATACTCGATAAGGAAAAGAAATACGTTTAGGCTTAGAATATATAAGGTTCATTATTATTAGATTTCTACTAAAAAGGCAAGACCGACTCGATTCTACGCATAAAGGTTACATCTCCCAATATGCCTAAACTGTAACTACTTAGCTTATCCTTGTTACAACATGCTATCAAGGTGGAACGTGACATATTGAAATCTTCAGGATACAATAACCCCGGAACGTATTGAAATCTTCAGGATACAATAACCGGTTCCGATAGTATGAACATACGGCGATGCCTATAGGCCTGCAGGCCGATAGGACACTCACTTTGACTGTCTGTTCACACATCACGCTATAGATCTTCAGGATCTACCCAAGACCACATGGTGTTTAATCTTTTATCTAGCAAGTTGTGTTATATTATGTGATTAACTGACCATCCTAGTTCATTTAGATAACAATCCCTCATCGAAAGCCAAAATAAACAAGTCGTAAGACCTCCAGTGGGACGCCCGCCTGGAAGGCCCCGGACGCTCGTCCAAAATGGTGGACGCCCGTTCAGACATTCCCCTTTCAATCCTGTATCAAAATTGCACCTCAGACGCCCGTCCGAGGTGTCCAGACGCTCGTCCAAGGTTGGACGCCCGTCCAGAAAACCGGACGCCCGTCCGACCTGGCTATTTTCCAGAAACCGATTTTGCACATCATCGTATTCATCCGTTTTACAAACAAAAACCCGGCCTTTCTCAACCGAATTCCACCCAAACAATCTACCATCCATACCAAAACATCATTTAACAAATAGGCATCGATTTAACACAACTTAGCTCATCAAACGACAAGAAAATCAACACAATTACCACATATTCGAAAATCAAACGTAGGGTTTCTCCTTACCTAATGCAGCCATTTAAACCGATCCAAACTCAAGCAAAAATCTGCAGCTTTGGTATCCAAACGGTATCAAAAACGATCCTTGCGTTCCGTAGAATGTTTCTCCTTTGAGGAGTCTCGCAAGGAACGAACGCAGCGATTAAGCCTCAAAGATCAAAAGTATCTTCTTGTTTCTCTCCCTTTTTTTTTCTCTCCTCTGATGCGCCTCTCTGATAAACCGTCCCCCTTATTTTTCTAAAACTGATATTTGATGAGAATTAATGGGGATTAACTCCCATTAATCCCTAAACCCCCTTTTTTTATTTTAAAACCATTAATTCCTCTTATTTTCTTTTTCTTAGATTCCAAAAATAAAAATATAATATTCCGATTTTTATTAAAAGACAAGAATGCCCTTTTCGAAAGATCGGGATATTACATGCATGCCTTAGATCTCAAAGGTTCTGATCTTTCGGTGAATAAAATGCGTAATCAGTAAAAATGCATGCCGTCTAAGTCTATTAATAAATTAAAGGGGAGGGACTAATCTGAACATTTTATGTTTAAATCGAAAAAATGCATTTGGTGGTGGTCGGGGGCACGTGTCCCTCTTAAATTTTCCTGCAAAATTACTATCATACCCTTGGATATTGTTAATATATGCACGTTGCCTACAATTTTTCCAAGAATGTAAGTAGCTTGGCATGCAGTAGACTACTTAAGATTTCTCCTTGAAGACACTCCGTCAATAATAATAATAATTGTGAATATACATTACACTTACCACTCCATCAATAATAATAATAATTCGTGTTATATATTGAGAGAGACATACTTAGATATATATCAAATGGATGTATCATGGATTATTTTTAAAAGATGGTAGAGCGTAGAGGTCAACTGTAAAAATGATATAGTGGTGTCGGAGACTAAACAATATGCAGTCATGCAAATATTTTGCTTAAAAACACAAGTGACATGTGAGTTTAATTTTGGTATCAAAAATATTTTTTCTCTAATTATGTTTGCCGTTAAAATTTTTAGTTTTAGCTTTTATGCGTCAAAGTGACAATCCGCCCCCCTTTAATGGAAATCTTGGCTCCGCCCCTGGTGGTGGTATATCAGTATATGTGTAACGTCTCGTCCTGAAAATCTGAGTATTTTCAAAAAACGGACCGTTCGGCCATGCTATGAGATAAAATCTCGAAACACGAAGCCTTTCTACGGAACATGGCCAAACGGTCCGTCTTCCGAAATTACCTGGTTTTCGAGACGGGGCGTTACAATATGCATGTCTAAAAGTAAATCTGATTTTATGCTAAATCGTTTTGGTTGCCATATGTTTTTGTGATGTATCCGTTTTGATCTAAAATATGGGAAATTATATGGTGGGGAAGTCATCTATGTGGCTTCATCTGGACCACAGTTTCATTCTTGTGTTGTCCAAATGAAGCCACATAACTACATAAGTGTCTCTTCATATGGAGAGATTTTATGGTGCAACGGTTGTAGGAAGGTTATACCAAGTGACATATATTAGAGCCTCTTATTTTCACTCTCTTTCAAATAATGCATTTTTATCGTGTGTGAGAGGTTAAAAATGAGTGGTATCAGAATGTATGTCGACTGATAAAACCTTCCTACAACGATGTATTTTAAAATTTCACCTCCATATGGGAGTCTCTACCTTAGAAATTTCCCCTAAAATATAGTCTTGAATCTGCTTCTCGTCGTCTAGTCTGAGTGTGTCATCTCACCTTCTTGGTTACATGCACAATATGCCGTCTGCTAAATTATATTGTTTAACTTTTGTTCTGCATATTATATTTGCTGATAATTATCCAAAAATATATATTAGAATCTCTACTTATATGCGTCTGCACTATGCTGGTCCTTGCTGCTCCGTAAAATGTTTGTATATTGCCCACTAAATTTGACCTTTAATATGTGAGTCTAAAATGTGTTGTATGAGTACTGTCATATAATATTTTGATATAATATTTGTATATGTATATATTAGTGATACATGTACATTTATTTTATAGAAAGTTGTGAGATGTATTGTCTTTATTTGATGTGTAGCAATCTTTTCTTGGAACATGTGTCGTGGATAATGTGTTGCTCTAAAGTGATATGTTACTTTTACATTGTTGGAAATAATAATTTTGTGATGATAATTTATACGGGTTACGGGACGCTTATATTTGTATAAGTGATTATGGATTATGTGATGCTATAAATTATTATTGGTGAATGAGAAATATATATTAAAGACGACGAGATATATATATATATGTGTGTATATATTTATTTATCTGTATGTATGTACTATTTGAGATGAATTTTTCTAAAATATTAATTTGATCCAAAATTTGTTACGGTGGTGGTTGATATATGTGGATATATGCTTTGGGGTCTTTGATTTAGCAACATGACTATTCAAAGAAAAAACTGTATGGAAGTTTACAGATGTAGGGAATAGCACTTGGCTAAACAATTGTGTTGTTTTAAGTGGAACACTTTGTCATCTATAAATAGATGTTAAGTTCCCTGTAAAATACATACGAATTTTTCATCTCTTTTACATACAAAAATATTCTGCATAATAAAATTAGCATTTGTGTTCATTTTGAGTCAAAAAGAAGAGATTATAGAACACGATCAGTTCGCTGTTTTTTTGTTCAATTAAAGTGCCGCTTTGGATAAAAGGAAAAGACTGATGTATCTCGGGAGACGATTGTGAGAACCGTGGACATATAACCGGCGCAAAAACGTCTTAAGGACAGAATGATGCACTCGCCTCAGTCTATAAGTTTTATGTCCTAATTTTGTTTAGTGTTTTCGTTTTGGCATAAACTAGTTGTTAAACGGCATGCTAAATTGATAATTTTACTCACAATCTTAAGATGTTTTTTTTTTCTGTGTTTTCCTCTTTGCATGCTGTTCGTATATATGTGTCAGTAATTGTTGAAATTGAACAGTAACATATCTTGTTCATTGTTTGCTCGAATTGCATACTGAAAGCATTTTAAGGTGCATTTTGTCTTAATTGCATATTCATCTTACTCAATAATATTCCCTAAAGTTAATTAAGAGGTATATTTTTCATTCTTGTATGTGTTTGGTTAACAATTCTGGAATTTTATTTGACATAGTATTCCTAAACGGTGTGTTAAAAATTTCTTCTCTCGTATTTACTAAATGTAATGCTATTTATATTTAAATTTCTGTTGTTGTTGAATCGCATAAAAATGCATGCATCTTCGGTAATATCGGAATGCAGCTTTTAGAAAATTCTCATGAGTGGTGGGTAGACACTGGTGCTACCAGTCATGTATGTGCCATAAAAACAATGTTTCATGACTATCAACCGGTAGACGGAGAACACTTGTTAATAGGAAAGGAAAAATAATTCTTAAATTAAGTTCAGGGAAAGAACTTACCCTCAATAATGTGTTGTATGTATCGGATATACGTATGAATCTTGTCTCGGGTTCACTTCTAGTTAAATATGGTTTTAAATTAATCTTTGTTGATAGTAAAATAATTATTTTAAAGAATGAAGTAGTTGTTGGCAATGGCTATTTGTTTGATGAAATGTTCAAGTTGAATGTTGTCACTATATTACCAAAGGCTAATAATAATGAGGCTTTAACATCCGCATATATGATCGAATCTTCTTGTATATGGCATGGTAGACTAGGGCATGTAAATTATAGATCCGTACGTAAAATGATGAATTTAAATTTGTTGCCTAATCTAGTTTTGATCCGAATCATAAATGCCAAATTTGTGTTGAAGCCAAGATGACTAAGTTACCGTTTCCAACGGTAGAAAGGAATACGGAACCTTTGGATTTAATTCATAGTGATATATGTGATTTAAAGTTTGTGCAGACCAGAGGCGGTAAAAAGATTTTATTACTTTATTGATGAGAGCACAATATTTGTTATGTGTATTTCTTTGATAAGCAAAGATGAGGCCTTGATGCCTTCAAAATTTATAAGAGTGAAGTTGAAAATCAACTTGACAAACGGATTAAGACAATCCGTAGTGATCGTGGTGGAGAATATATATGATGCACCATTTGACGAATTTTGTGCAAAATTGGGCATTATTCATCAAACCACTGCACCATATTCACCACAGTCGAATGGTGTTGTTGAACGTAAGAATAGGACACTGAAAGAAATGATGAATGCCGTGTTGATTAGTTTGGGTTTACCCCAAAACTTGTGGAGGGGGCTATCCTCTTGGCTAACTTCATCCTAAATCGAATCCCTTCAAAGAAAAGGGATGAGACTCCATACGAATTGTGGAAAGGACACAAGCCTACCTACAAATTCTTTAAAGTGTAGGGGTGTTTGGCAAGGCGGAACCACCCTATGGCCTGGGTGGTCTCAAGCCCCCCTCCAAATGGTCACAAGCCCCCCCCCCCCCCCTATATGGTCCCAAGCCCCCCTCAAATTTTTATTATTGTATTAGTAGTAGTGTTAATATTAGTATGTTATGTGTCTTTTTCTTGAACAAAAGACCTTATATCCTGGTGGTTTAAGAACAAACTCTTTTCAGTCTTCATAATTCTAGTTTGTAAGTTCAAATCTCACTACCAACATTTTTTATTTTTTAGCTTTGCAGTTTATATACCAAGACCATTTATTTTTTAGCTTTGCAGTTTATATACCAAGACCACCCCGAAAATTTTTCCTGGTTCCGCCACTGTGAAAAAGTAGAAATACCTAAGCCTAAACAAGTCAAGATTGAGCCTAAAACAATTGATTGCATATTTATTGGATATGCAAATAATAGTAGTGCCTATCGGTTTTTGGTGCACAAGTCAGACATTCCTGATGTACATGAAAATGTGATCATTGAGTCAAGGAATGCAGTATTCTTTGAAGAGATTTTTCCTTGCAAAGACAAGGAGAAAGAAGGTTCTAGTTCCAACAAATGAACATATGATGCTGCTGAAAGAAACCCTCAAGATACCGAGGAGTTAAGACGCGGTAAAAGATCTAGGACTTCTACATCCTTTGGTCTAGATTTTCTCACCTACATGGTAGAGGATGATCCAATGACTTATGTTGAGGCTATGTCTAGTCCAGAAGCTCCGTTCTGGAAGGAAGTGATCAACAGTGTAATAGAATCCATCATGCACAATCACACTTAGGAGTTGGTTGATCTTCCACCTGGAGATAAACCACTCGGTTGTAAGTGGATTTTTAAGAAAAAGTTAAAGGCGGATGGATCTATTGACAAGTATAAGGCCAGGTTGGTAGCTAAGGGCTATCGACAGAAAGAAGGCTTTGACTATTTTGACACCTACTCACCGGTTACAAGAATCACTTCTATAAGGGTTCTTGTTGCAATTGATGCATTGTATAATCTAGAAATCCATCAAATGGATGTAAAAACCGCTTTCTTAAATGGTGAGTTAGAGGAAGAAATTTACATGGAACAACCTGATGGGTTTGTGGTTCCTGGTCAGGAAAAGAAGGTGTGTAAACTCGTTAAGTCCTTGTATGGACTGAAACAAGCGCCAAAACAATGGCATCTGAAGTTTGACAAAGTAATGATGTCAAATGGTTTTAAAATTAATGAGTGTGATAAATGTGTTTATATTAAGAGCACACATGATGCATACGTGATGGTATGTCTATATGTGGATGACATGCTGATCATGGGTAGTAATCATGATATAATCATGAGAACTAAAAGAATGTTGACAAAACATTTTGATATGAAAGATATGGGAGTGGCAAATGTCATACTGGGGATTAAAATCTCTAGAACGTCTGATGGACTTGTATTATCACAGTCTCACTATGTGGAGTCTGTTCTTAAAAGATTTGATGTGTTTGATAAAAGTCCCCTGAAAACCCCACTTGACTTAAGTACACACACTTAGTCAAGAACAAAGGTGAACCGGTACGTCAATTGAATAATTCACAGATGATAAGGAGTCTGATGTATATTACTAATTGTACTCTGTTAGATGTAATATCGTCGGATCAATCATGGATTGACCCGATTACGCAGCGGAAGGCATAAGATCTAGATCTAAACGAAACAAAGAACATAGTTAAAGATCTAATTCTACAAGGGGGTTTAGGAGCCTACCTTTTTATGGTGCTTAACTCAAGATCAAAAGGCTCCTTGAACACGTGATTGAGCACCACCGTCTTCCAAGCGTGTGTCTCCAAGCAACACCAAGTGGATGGTGTTTCCGCCGCCGGACCTCCTTGATATGCTACCGGAATAATCCCGAAGATTATTCCAACTCTAAACCCAAAGAAAAGCGGCGAAAATTCTAAGCCTTTTCCTTATGATAATGGCGTGTATGTGATCATCTTCAAAGGCAGGAGAACTCTCTTTATATAGGAGAGTGAAACTTAGCCTCAAGGATTAATAATTAATACAAAATCAATTATAATAATCCTTTTATTAAAAGATATATCTAAGATATTCCAAAATAAATAAGGATATATAAAAGATATTCTTTTCCTTAAATTATTTAACACATAAATAATTTAATCACATGTCAAATAATTATCCAAGAAAACAAATTCCTTAATAATTAAACAATAAAACCATGCCCCTTTTAATCAAATCAAGGTCACGCACCTTTTTTATTCTTTTTGACCAATTGGGTCAAAATTGGTCAACACACCAATTCGGGTGAGTCACGAAAAATGTCTTTTCCGTGTATTTAATTATTTAGTCCAACTAAACAATTAATCCACATATCAAATTAAATAGTCCAATCCACTATTTAATTATAATTTGAGTGCAACGACGAGAAACCTATATGCTATATTATTAGAGCCACGTCGGGGACCATGGACCCATATTCAGTAGCTACAATAAATTAGATAAAATTATTCGTCAGACAGAATAATTATATCCAACCTATTAATTCCGGGATTACACCACCATAAACCCGAAATTGAACTCTATCGAATATAGATAACTTACACTCAATTTATGAGTCGAAATCGTCCACTGATATAATCATTACATACGGATAAATCCTCCATAAACTGTTCACTTCGATTCGGGATATTTCCGCAAACCCTTCTCGAAACATATTATCCTTATTTATCATTAACCCCCTAGTGATCAATTAGTTCATAACCAATATAATATGAACTGGGCCCATCGATCAGTTTCTAGGGTTAACAAATAAGGGAACTGTCTGTCTACTTCCGAGGGAAGGAATGGATTCCATATCTGTGATAACACAGACCACTCACTCATTCCAGAATAGAGCCAACGAGAAGTGTTGGACCACATTCTGCGAAGTGATCCTTACTAACACATCAAACTCCACCCTGGTCTAAGCAGTTGTCTGTGATCACCTCAGGATTCAGATTAATCAATATATGATCATCTTGTGATTCGATAAGACTTCTCGATCACGGAATTATATCGAGAACTCAAATCAAATCGGGTCGATACTATATGATTATCATCATATATAAATGCCCCACTAGGTACCTATTACCGCTGATCCGGATAAGATCTGTCACACCGTAAAGTGTTCAGGCGCATTAATAGCAAATTAATCTGAGACCCGTACTCCGATTAATAAACGCTACGGACTAAGTTAATTTTAAGTATATTTCACAAACTCAATCCTCGTGTGTATAGCCATACACTGAGTTGTGATTACATAATCAATATACTTAGGGTTTTCTGTAGTGTATATATATTGGCAATAAATGCGAATAAATAAGATGAAATAAATTTGTCATTTATTTAAATAAAACAATTACAAATTGTCTTTCGGGCATAAAACCTAACAATCTCCCACTTGCACGAAAGGCAAGTGGATTAATTGTTTTAGAGCACACCTATATCTATATTACGACAATACAACTCCCACTTGCTCTAAAGCAAATAAGTCATGTCCCTAATACCAATAGTTTCCAAATGCCGGTTGAAGACTTTAACGGCAATGTCTTCAGTGAAAGGATCGGAGGGGTTGTCGCAGAGGCGATTTTCTTGACGGAAATGTCACCTCTTTGGACTATCTCTCACGATTAAATGGTACTTTCGCTCGATATGCTTCGACTTGCGGTGACTACGGGGTTCCTTCGAATTTGATCTCGCCCCATTGTTGTCACAATAGAGAGTGATCGGATCGTTGTGATTTGGAGAGACCCACAAACCACTCAGGAACTTTCGAGCCAAAGCGCTTCCTTAGCTACCTCGAGAGGCGCTATGTATTCGGCTTCCATAGTAGAATCGGCCGTCTTTGGATTGACGCTTCTCCAAATGATGCACCACCACCAATGGTAAACACTGAGCCTGAGGTAGATTTGAAATCATCTCTATCTGACTAGAAGTCAGAGTCAGTGTACCCTTGTACATCCAGGTTTGCACCTGAATATACCAGCATATAATTCCTAGTCCTCTTCAAGTACTTTAAGAGGTTCTTTACTGCAATCCAATGCTCATTGCCTGGATTAGACTGATAACGACTGACGAGTCCAACGCCATAACAGATGTCAGGTCTAGTGCACAGCATAGCGTACATTAGACTACCTACAGCCGAAGCATAAGGCACTCTTTGCATAGCCTCTGTTTCCTCAGGAGTCTGAGGACTCTGAGTCTTAGAGAGATGGACGCCGTGACGAGTTGGTAGGTAACCCTTCTTTGCGTCCGTCATGCTATATCTAGCCATCACCTTATCAATGTAAGTGGCTTGTGAAAGAGCTAACATCTTGTTCTTACGATCCCGTATTAATTGGATCCCGAGAACATAATTCGCCTCTCCCAAATCTTTCATTTGGAATTGGCTGGCCAACCAAATTTTAACGTCCGACAACATCCCCTTATCGTTTCCAATCAGGAGAATGTCATCTACGTACAACACTAGGAACGCAACCTTATCCTTGATGACTTTCTTGTATACACAAGGTTCATCAGGATTTTGTTCGAAATCATATGACTTAATGGTGTCATCAAATCTATGATTCCAAGACCGAGATGCTTGTTTCAACCCATAAATGGATCTCAGCAACTTGCACACTTTGTGCTCTTGGCCTTCCTCGATGTATCCTTCTGGTTGCTGCATATAGATTTCCTCGTCGAGAAAGCCGTTAAGAAACGTTGTCTTGACATCCATTTGCCGATTTCATAATCTAGGCATGCAGCAATAGAAAGGAGGATCCGGATGGATTTAAGCATGGCCACAGGGGAGAAGGTCTCTTCGTAGTCTATACCCTCTCTCGTGTGTAGCCCTTAGCTACAAGCCGTGCTTTAAAGGTTTGCACCTTACCATCAACTCCTCGCTTCCTCTTGTAGAGCCACTTGCTCCTATGGGTTTTACCCGCCGGGGCAATCTACAAGTTTCCAGGCGAGTTAGAGTACATAGACTCTATCTCTTGATTCATCGCGTCAACCCATAGATCCTTGTCACGATCCTCCATGGCCTTGCGAAAGGACACTGGATCATCTTCCACACCATCGAGGCGGCACGTTCGCCTCACGATTGTCCATACCGATTTGGTGGCGAACCCACTCTCGATGCGACGCTGGGTGGATTAGGATTAGGGGTGATTTGTTGCATTCGTAGTGTTGCCTCTGAGTGACACTAGGTGGCACTTGTGGTCCGACTCTCGTCGAAAGTAACTCCTCAAGTCGACTTTACTTGAGGCTTGAAGTGCATCATATCTTGATCCTCCAAAAATGTGGCGTTAGTGGAAACTATTACCTTGTTATCTTCCGGATCGTAAAAGCAGACCTCCACGTGTTCCTTGGGGTAACCCACAAGCAGACATACTTTAAATGCGCTTTTGTAGTTTTGTAGTCTTGTCCACTAGTAAATGTGAGACAACCCCAAATTCGAAAGTGGCGTATGCTTCGCCACGTCCCTTCCAAAGTTCCAAGGGTGTCTTCTTGTGGACTTAGACGGAACCACATTCAATATGTGTACGGCCGCTTCAGAGCATATCCCCAAAAGGATATCGGTAGCGGCGTAGCTCATCATTGATCGACCATGTCAATCAATGTTCTATTTCTCCTTTCAAACAACTCCATTTTCTTTGAGGTGTCTCAAGCGCGAACGTTGGGAGCAGATCCCATGTTCAAGTAGGTAGTCGATGAACTCGATGATCTAAGTACTCTCCTCCGCGATCGAGCGAAGGCATTTCAAAGACTTGCCCAATCGCCTTTCGGCTTCGCTTGAAATTCCTTAAACTTACCAAAAGTCTCGGATTTTCGATCGTGAGATAAACATATCCGAACCTCGAGTAGTCGTCGATGAAAGTAACAAAATACTCGAATCCGCTTTCTAGCTTGTACATTCATCGGACCACAAAGGTGCGAATGTACTAACTCTAGAGGTTCTTTGGCCCTATTCCTTTTGGCGAAGAAGGGACGCTTAGTCATTTTCCTTCCGAGGCAAGATTCGCGAGACGGGCAATGAGTCAACAGATAACTCTTTTAAGGTATCACCCTTAGCCATTCGTTTGAGTCTTTCCAAGGAAATGTGACTCTAGCCTAAGGTGCCAAAGATATGTACTATCTTCTTTATGAGAAATTTTACGCCTTTTAGCGATTTTTATGTGCTACTTTAAACATTTCGATGATTTAATGAGGGAGCTTGCGTGGGTTTAATGAAATACAATCCGTTTTCTAATACATTAGTACACAAAGTAAAACCATTCTTTGAAATAGTAAACTCATTATTCATAAAAGAAAAGCAGTACAACCTGGTCTTTCAAAGCGAATCTTTAAATTAAATTTCTACGAAATTGAATGAAATAAACATTGTCTAAATGTAAAACTTTATTTCCAAAATGTAAAACCACAGCTCCCATTTGCTTTTTTGCTGAAACTAACGCCCGGTGCCGACTCTCATAACTTGAGCTCCTTCCTCTAGCTCCTCATACGAACTAAGGATGCAAAGAAGAACATACATGGTTAGTAGCTCCGTTATCCAGTATCCAAATTGATACATCTTTAGCTACATTGAAAGATTCCAAGACAAGTAATTCAGATTACCTTTCTTATCTTTCCCATTGCTAGCCTTAACCTTCCCATCCTTTACATCTTTGAGATATACGGGCGATGTGACGCCAAAGGTGCCTATCTCATTCTTGATAATGACACTTGCCCTTGGGCTTGGATGGTTTACTTGGCTTAGCCTTCTTCTTCATAGGTTTAGGCGCGGCGCAGCTTTGTTTCTTATTCTTTTGTTTTCCCCTTTGGTTTGACTTAGGCGCCTTGGCTGAGACCACATTGGCCTCAGCCTTCTTTCCCTGCTCTTGGGTTTTATCTTTCGAAGAAAGACCCTCATAGACTTGGAGTTCATTGATCAACTCCGTCATGGAAAGGTGAGCCTTAGACATGACATAGTGGTCTGAACGTCAGAAATCGAGATGTCGAGAGATTCGAGAATCACGACACTTGGGTAACATCGTCTATAATCGCACCATGAGTTCTTTGCATCGGTAAAGTAACTAATCATGTTCATCACATGACCGATAACCGGCCGACCCGCCTCATCTTGGCATTGTGAGCCACTCTCACGGCCTCGTGTCTTGCTTGATCAGGACGGTTTGCCAAACATGGTGGTTAAATCTTTGCAAGATTTCTCGTGCGATATTAAAACCCTCAATCTTGCTCCGAATGACATCCGACACGGAGGCTAAGAAGATGCCTCTTGCCTTATTATTCGCCTCTTGCCATTTTTGATGTTGATCGCAAATGCGTTTAAGCGGATTTTGAGAGGTAGAACAGGGCACTCTCTCGGTCAAAACAAGCTGTGCATTCTCAAATACGAGCACCACGTTTACGTTACTTTTCCACTTAGTAAAATTGTCGCCATTAAGCTTATCATTCAGTAAAGTTTGAATTTGCGAAGACATGTTCTTTGTAAATAAAATGACAGAAACTTAATCAAATATACACTACTATATTTTTATTTTAGGAATAATAAACTATATAAAGTCTATCCTACCATTCCAAGGATTTAATCTCACACCTCGGTGCGCGCGCAGGTCGGTCAAAGAGGTGACGATTTAAAAGCGAGACAATGTCTCTCATTGATTAATCTTCGAGAATCAAACATCTCACGGGAATCAGACATCCCGGACCTTAATCGCGATTACCTTCCTTTTCTAGCCTAGATATTTGAAAATATCCATAAAGAGTGTGACCTACTATATCGAGATCTCAAAGTACGCCCGAGTGTGCCGCGCCAGGTCGGTCGATGACTCAAGCGAGTACCGAAATCCTATCCTTTCGAAACCAAGCCTTGAATTTTGATAGGGGTGAACACCACCCGCGAGGGCGGAATCAAAGCGGCTCGAGGTGTCACCCTTCTCTCACGTGCTTGCATTTATAGTAGAGGCCGTGGGGTTGGTGTCGCCTTCCCGCTCCCACTCAATATTTTGAAAAAGTGGTGGGTTTACTAATTACGGTTTTGGCCTTGACAATAAGAAACAATAAATCAAAGTACTCCGAATAGGGTCGGTTATGTAGGCAAGCCTACGCCGTCTTATTCGTTGGAACATATGTGAAAGTTCAGGCCAATCCTTCAGAGAAGCCCGTTTAGCCCGAAGGCTTATCGGCTATGCTAAGTCTATCGAAGCTAGCAAGAACGCACATCACACGTGGAGGAGTCGATTGAGCAAGCTTCGGTTGAACTCGCCCAACCATGGTTAGACCATTTCGAACCCATGTACTAAGATTCTCCGATTTCTAAATTGTCACCCAAAGCGTAATCTCGTTTTAGTTTAAGGTGGGTTCACCGAGAAGCCATCACCGAAAAGCTCAACGATTTATCCAAGTGGGATTCACGAGAATCCATCACTAAAATCGTAAACGATTGACATAAACCCGGTCCTCGGTTTTATAATTAGCTACTTATTATTTAACTACCACATATTAAATTAATAAGCATTCATACTAATTATTCGGTTACACATGCCTAATTTATTCGAAATAAACTAGCTACATGTATGCATTGGAGTGGAATCATGAAGATGCAAGTCATGGCAATTTTCGGTTTTAAGCACGTAATCTTGATCAAACACAAAATTATACCGAAAAGAACAGCAGAGATGGACCGTTGGTATTTTCGACTAACTATTATTTTTAAGGAAAAATAAAACTTAATCTATGTCTTGAGTCTTGATCTTCAAATCTTAAACTCGAACCATGGGATCATGAACCACGAACACCCAAGAGGAGAAAGGCCTTTTTTAATTAAATAAAACCAATTTATTATAATTAATCAAAATTTTTTTTTTTTTTTGTGTTATTACATGCGGCTGCCAAAAAAAAAAACTTTTTTTTTTTTTTTTTTTTTTTTCTTTCGGCTGTTACAAAAAAATCCCAGAAAAATGAAATATTTTTTTTTTTTTTTTTATATTTTGCCATACAGCAGCCTTTTATAAAAAAAATTAGGTTACAAAAAAAAAATTTTTTTTTGTTGTGACACAGCCGCAAGCTTTATACCCTAGCCGCATGCAATTTTATAAACAGGACTTATAGCGACGCTTTTCAGCGTCGCAGAAAGTCCTGTAGCAGTTTTTAAAAAAAATTTAAACCGTTTCTCCTCGTTCATACCTTGGGTTTCGCCTCGATCTTCATCTTTTCAGCAAGATCTTCATCTTTTCGAGCCCGGAATAACAAAATTACAATAAAAGATGCTACTTTTACATTGAATTTCGAAATTGACATAAAAAAAAATACAATTCCTATGCTCAATTGTTACTAAACAAAAGAGCTACAAAATAGATCTACGGGTAAACAATACCAACCCCAATCCATCTCTTCAACCACAACATTCACAAGCATACAACATGAATAAATTTCGAATTTAACCAAAAAAAAACGAAATAAAACACCTAAAACATGTTTTTCCACTCCTAGATCTAAAACTCATATTCTTTGATCGTTAGATCAAAGGCTCCGATACCACTTGTTAGATGTAATATCGTCGGATCAATCATGGATTGACCCGATTACGCAGCTGAAGGCATAAGATTCTAGATCTAAACGAAACAAAGAACATAGTTAAAGATCTAATTCTACAAGGGGTTTAGGAGCCTACTTTTTATGGTGCTTAACTCCAAGATCAAAAGGCTCCTTGAACACGTGATTGAGCAGCCACCGTCTTCCAACGTGTGTCTCCCAGCAACACCAAGTGGATGGTGTTTCCCGCCGCCGGACCTCCTTGATATGCTACCGGAATAATCCCGAAGATTATTCCAACTCTAAACAAAGAAAAGCGGCGAAAATTCTAAGCCTTTTCCTTATGATAATGGCGTGTATGTGATCATCTTCAAAGGCTTGGGAGAACTCTCTTTATATAGGAGAGTGAAACTTAGCCTCAAGGATTAATAATTAATACAAAATCAATTATAATAATCCTTTTATTAAAAGATATATCTAAGATATTCCAAAATAAATAAGGATATATAAAAGATATTCTTTTCCTTAAATTATTTAACACATAAATAATTTAATCACATATCAAATAATTATCCAAGAAAACAAATTCCTTAATAATTAAACAATAAAACCATGCGCCCTTTTTAATCAAATCAAGGTCACGCACTTTTTATTCTTTTTGACCAATTGGGTCAAAATTGGTCAACACACCAATTGAATTGAGTCACGAAAAATGTCTTTTTAGTGTATTTAATTATTTAGTCCAACTAAACAATTAATCCACATATCAAATTAAATAGTCCAATCCACTATTTAATTATAATTGAGTGCAACGACGAGAAACCTATATCTTATATTAGGAGCCGCGTCGGGGACAATGGACCCATATTCGATTATTACAATAAATTAGATAAAATTATTAAATCAGACAGAATAATTATATCCAACCTATTAATTCGGGATTACACCACCATAAACCCAAATTGAACTCTATCGAATATAGATAACTTACACTCAATTTATGAGTCGAAATCGCCCACTTGATATAATCATTACATACGGATAAATCCTCCATGCATCGTTCACTTCGATTAGGGATATTTCCGCAAACCCTTCTCGAAACATATTATCCTTATTTATCATTAACCCCTAGTGATCAATTAGTTCATAACCAATATAATATGAACTGGGCCCGTCGATCGGTTTAGGGTTAACAAAATAAGGAGGCTGTCTGCATCTACTTCCGAGGAAGGAATGGATTCCATATCGTGATAACACGGACCACTCACTCATTTCGAGAATAGAGCCAACGAGAAGTGTTGGACCACATTCTGCGAAGTGATCCTTACTAACACATCAAACTCCACCCCTGGTCTAAGCGGTTATGCGTGATCACCTCGGGATTGATTAATCAATATATGATCATCTTGTGATTCGATAAGACTCTCGATCACGGAATTATATCGAGAACTCAAATCAAATCGGTCAAATACTATATGATTATCATCATATATAAATGCCCCACTAGTACTCCTATTACCGGCAGTCCGGATAAAGATCATCACACCGTAAAGTGTTTCAGGCGCATTAATAGCAAATTAATCTAGAGACCCGTACTCCGATTAATAAACGCTACGGACTAAGTTAATTTTAAGTATATTTCACAAACTCAATCCTCGTGTGTATAGCCATACATCGAGTTGTGATTACATAATCAATATACTTAGGGTTTTACAGTAAGTGTATATATATTGGCAATAAATGCGAATAAATAAGATGAAATAAATTTGTCATTTATTTAAATAAAACAATTACAAATTGTCTTTCGGGCATAAAACCTAACATACTCGACCAGACTTGGCATGTGTTGTGAATAAGTCGAGTAGATTCACGAGTAATCCGAGTGAAAATCATTGGAAAGCTCTTGATAGAGTGTTAAGATACTTGAAATACACAATGAATCTTGGATTGCATTATACGAGATATCCCGCAGTAGTAGAGGGGTACTATGATGCAAATTGGATATCAGATTCAAAAGACTCAAAGTCCACTAGTGGTTATGTGTTCACTATTTGTGGTGTTGTTGTGTCCTGGAAATCCTCAAAGCACACATGCATAGCTCGATCCACCATGAAATTTGAATTTATAGCATTGGATAAAGCTAGAGAGGAAGCAGAATGGCTTCGTAATTTCTTAGAGGATATTCCTTGTTGGCCAAAGCCGGTCGCTGCTATTAGTATACACTGCAATAGTCAGTCAGCGATAGGACGGGCAAAAAGTAGTATGTATAATGGTAAGTCTCGACACATACGACGGAGACATAATACCATAAAACAATCTATCTCTAATGGAGTGATTTCCGTTGATTACATAAAATCGATGGATAATCTTGCGGATCCGCTTACAAAAGGTCTAGCTAGAGATCGAATGTCAATTTTGACAAACGGAATGGGACTGAGGCCAATTACGCATGATCCCTTGTAATGGTAACCCCCCAACCATGCTGACTGGAGATCCCATGATCATGGTTCAAAAGGGACAACTAAGTTATGAGGGACGGTGAGTACTTACCCATTCTATTAATAACAAAAGTGCTTTCTGTGATTATGTTAGGTTAAGCTAAAGCTTTTAATGACTCCTATACGTTGGCTAAGCCAAGTGGGGTATTGCAGAGTACTCTTTATGGGAGGTCACCTATGTAAGTGTGAAGTGGGGCCGCTTCTATGAGAATTAGAAGGCTTGAATTCTCTAAGACACTTTCTGAAATCAAGATGTCCAGGGCCAAAATGGACACAACCATGAGAACCTCGAGAATGTTAGGAGATCTATTGTGTAGGTATCGTTGTCTAGGCATACACCAAAGCCTGAGCAGTTCAAGACCTAGTTCACTGCTTAGCCGAGTATGTCCGATGATACTCTACTACGGAAGGTTCAAGGCCGCAAACCACCTCTCCCGATGCAATAGATTTCCGCATGTGATCTCTTCAGAGTCTGCATTGCATATGCATCAACATTGCATTCATGTGGGGGAAGTCATAATTTATCATTCATGTGGGGGATTGTTGGAAATAATAATTTTGTGATGATAATTTATACGGATTACGGGGCTTTATATTCAGTATAACGATGATATATATATATATATATATATATATATATATATATATATATATATATATATATATATATATATATATGTATGTGTGTGTGTGTGTATTTATTTATATATATGTGTGTGTGTATTTATTTATCTGTATGTATATACTACTTGCGATGAATATTTCTAAAATATTAATGTGTTATTTGTTTAAAAAGACTGATTTTGAGACTTAATTAGGCTCTTAGAAAACCTAAAAAAGATTATTATTTACAAGGACAAAATAACACATATTTGACTAAATTGGCCCCGTCTCCTTTATATATTTTTTCAGTTCCAGTCGATTAAGAAAAAGAAACTGCTCCATGGAATTCGCATCCATTTTCTGCTGCAAAGGATGTGATTTATTCCTCTCTTTGATGTACCGATTATTTATAGGACCTTACTTGCTGCAACTCAAATGTGTGAAATAAATAAAATCGTCTCTTTTCTATCAATAGTTTATTGTTTCATCCTTTCTTGTTGCAAATATTTTTGTCACTATATCGCGGTGGTAAATTAATCGGGGTGGTATTTGCATCGCGGTCTTTCGATTGTGTCGGGGTGGTCGATCGATCGGGTTGAAGCGATGCATCAGCGGTGGTCAATGCATCGAGGTATTTGGGTCCATCTACCTAATTTTTATCCTTATAACTAAGTGTTTATTTTAGATGTCATTTTTGTCTGATTAAGTCCAATATGTATCCTTTTAGATAATTGTCCCAATATTAATTTGATCCAAAATTTGGTACGTGAAGGTTGATATATGTCCATTGGATATATCCTTTGGGGTTAGTCATTGGATATAAACGGGGTCTTTGATTTAGCAACATGACTATTCAAAGAAAAAACTGTACGGAAGTTTACAAATGAAAGGAATAGTACTTGGCTAAACAATTGTGTTGTTTCAAGTGGAACACTTTGTCATCTATAAATAGATGTTAAGTTCCCTGTAAAATACATACGAATTTTTCATCTCTTATACATAAAAAAATATTCTGCATAATAAAATTAGCATTTATGTTCATTTTGAGCAAAAAAAGAAGAGATTATAGAACACGATCGGTTCGCCGTCTTTTGTTCAATTAAAGTGCCGCTTTGGATAAAAGGAAAAGACTCTTGTATCTTGGGAGACGATTGCGAGAACCGTGGGCATATAACTGGCGCAAAAACGTCTTAAGGACATAGTGCTGCACTCGCCTCAGTCTATAAGTTTTCTGTCCTAATTTTGTTTAGTGTTTTCGTTTTTGCATAAACTAGTTGTTAAACGGCATGCTAAATTGATAATTTTACTCACATACTTTACACAAGGTGTCTTCTATTTTGTTTTTATTCCACAGATTTGATGTTTTGTTCAAGTGCGTAGGGCTACCTTTTCTCTTTAAAAAATTATGCTCAAAAACCCGTTGATTGTCTTATAGCAGAGCCTTATAGCCGTTGGACACAAAGCTGGATTGCAAAAAAGCTAACCATAGTACTCTAGACACCTTTATTATCTAAGTAGTATAAACACTATTCCAGCTCCATGAAGAAAAAGCATAACAACCCTCTCCCTCAAGCCAACACTTTTCACTAACTTCTCAACTTCATTTTTATTACAAAACTTGTGTTTGTAAACTTATTTCAGTTTCTTGAGTGTTAAATTAAAGTGAGGTGTGAGTGTAGAGTGTAACTCTAAAGGAAATTGTTAGTGAGTGTTTGTTGTAGCATGGAGGTGTTCTCACACTTGTTATTGATGAGCAACAACAAGGGCACAAGTAGCCCAAGTTGTGGTTCAGCTGTTCGGGGTCGCATCTGCTGGGATACGGATTCACAGAGCTGAATTCGGGTCACGGATTCACAGAGCTGAATTCGGGTCACGAATTCACAGAGCTGAATTCTGGTTCAAGGATCAAGGCAGTGATTCTTGGTAAGTACTTCTTTGGTGAGTGTTTGTAGAAATCTGTTGAGTGTTGTTACTAAGGACAACTTAGTGTTAGTAGGAGTGTGTGGCTACACTCAAGACTAACACTAATTTTGTTATCCGGCTAGTAACACTTTATCAGTAAAAGTTGTATTATTTATGCCTTTTTGGTTACATGTAACCAGTAATAAAACTCAAACGGCATTCAGTGAAACACCTTGTGTGTGGGTGTGATTCTTAGTAGATCACACATATGTGCTTAGATAGTTTATATTTTGTTGACACACCTTAGAATTGCATGTTTTAGGACTAACAAAGATAAAATCTGAATCTACAATTCTGTGATATTCCTTGAACACCTTAGAAGCTGCATGTTTTAGGATAACACCTAAAATCTGAATCTGCAAGTTTTCTATTCTGATTTATTTAAGTATTGTAACTGCATTAGTGTTCAACCTGTTTAGAAACTCTTCAACTGAAGTTAACTTAGGTTCTTATAGTTAATCGAAACTAGATTTTCCTCCTAGGATCGTTAACTGAACTAAGTTAAGTATACTCTGATTGTCTGTTAAACCACTTTAACTGTATTAATATGCTCAAGTGTTTTAGAAAGTGGTTAAAGAATTTTTAAAAGTCCATAATACTCTATTCACCCCTTCTAGAGTATTTATTGCGCATTCTCGATCCAACACTAGTGTCAATTGCTCCTTCCACATGTACTTCTACCTTCTCAGTAGTTTCTAATAACACTGCTCTTGCACTAGTGTCAATTGCTCCTTCCACTTGTACATCTACTTGCTCACTAGTTTCAGTTGTTATTTCCACGTTCTTTTCACTTCTCCGCTTCCTTTTATACGCCACACCAGTTGGCCTCGAACCCCCAACAACATGTGCTTTACTTGGCGGAATCGGTGGATCCTTAAGCACTTGATCCACTTCAATATCATTCGGTGCATCCCTTTTTTGTTCGTTCGCAGCACTAGAACTCGTCCTAATCATGATTCCCTGAACAAAAAACAAGACATACCATTCAGAAAACAAAAACAAGTTTGTAAAATAATTATCTGAAACATCGGCAACGTAAAAATGTAAAACGAGCGTCAATACACTTGACGATTTAGCTTCAGTTACATAATTAATTCTTCTCTTGCAAACGCTACCTAGACTGACGTCGGGATTAGTATATGGTCAATACATCTGTTGTTTTTACTATACACACAATATTGATTATTCTGTTTCAAATGCTACTGAAACTGACGTTGGGGTTACAATTTGACGTCAGAACATCCGACGTTTATGGAGAGGTGGGAAATCTATCCAAAATCAGGAACGACAAACACGGTGACATTTGGTTATCAACTTAACGTCAAACCTATTGACGTTACAGGCAATTTCCAACTCCATCACCCCAAACGAACTAGCCGGGAAAAAACCCGCAAACAAACCGATTGTCGTACACATTCAACCCTAATGAAAGCAAAAGGAAGGAAAAACGATACAGATTCATCACCTACATGTTATGGTTAAAAGATTGGCTTGTGTTCCCTGGAAAAATAAGAAAAATGGTCTTCTAAGTTGGCCTACTATGGATTTTAGCCCTGCTCCGGTGAGGAAAGTGGCCCTCTAAGTTGTTTTTTTTATTTTTTGAAAAATGGTCATATCCGCCAGATATTCCTGACTGGGCGTCGAAATCCTTTAAAATTGATTACGAGGCTGCCACGTGGGATCCAACGGGGCTGTGTGGGTTCATTTCTCCTCCATTTAGTGAAAATAAAAAAATTGTTACAAATGGGATTCGAACCGGTAGCCAAAAGGTAAAACAACAAACACTTGGACATCCAAGCTATAACATCAATATGCATATTATGACACAAGTTATTACTTATGCACAACAACATTCCTTCCAACATTGTATGTTCTAAATTTAAATAAACTAATTTACAAAATTCACTTAGTTGTAGATGATATATATATGTCTAGGCATGCCTTTGTACAATTATTATTTGACCATTGATTTATGTTATGAAAAAAGAGGTGCAAAATGACACGTAATAAAACACTAGGAAGTTGATGCATAAATGACAAAAATAGCCCCCCAGGATTTGGATTTTGATGTGTTGGTGTTCAACCAAACAGAGCGTAGACAATAGGGGGAGAGAAGGTAAGAGCTCACGCATAATGTTTTTTTTATTTTTTATAACTTCTTGTTGTTATTATTATTATTATTATTATTATTATTATTATTAATGTAAGTTGATTTTTCATTACCAGAAGAGTAATAATTATAATAGTTTTTCTTATCTTACTATTAATTTGTATATATTCGGTCACCTTTTTTTCATTTTATAATTATAACATTAATAATGATAATCGAATTGCATATCAGACACTATAGCCTTTTTTGAGAATCAAACATTATAGTCTAATATATTTAATCACTGTGTTTCAGAAGAAAAAAAATCACTTTATTAATGTATATGAAAATTCTAAATCCACTTACATTTAAGGGCGTAGATAGTATTATTTTTATAGTTTGAAAAAGAACTACATCAAATTAACAAGGAAAAATCAAAAGCTTAAATCTGCACATTTGACATATCTTGAAATCATAAGCGTAAAAACATTTGTATAGGGATTCAGTCAAGAACTTGAAACGTCAAATTAAACCAAAGGAAACCATATTACTTATAATAACTTGTGTCATAGTATACAAATTGATTTTATAGCTTGGATGACAAAGTGCTTGGTGTTTTACCATTAGGTTGCGGTTTACTGGACCATTTTCCTCACCGCATGGCATTTACTAAAATCCATAATAAGTAAACTTGTAGAAACCATTTTTCTAATTTTGCCCTTGTTCCTTCAATGTCCCCTCCAAAGGAGCTCGTTGCAATATTCGGTGATTCTCCGGTGGTCCATGGCGCCCTGCACTTCTTGGATGGTTTTGAAATGAAAAATAAGAGGAAGTTGAAAAGAAATAGGTGGGTAGTTTATGAAGTAGTTTATGGATTAATAATGGTTAAATTGTGGGTTAAGTCGTATTTACGGATTGATAGTTAGTGTTTTTTTATTTTACAAAATTAAAGGACTAAAGTGTATATTATTTAAAAGTTATATTATTCTTGTGGTGGAAGTAGTGATTAGGTGGTGTAGATAATTAATAATTGAAAAATAATAAAATAAAGGATGTCGATAGTAAGAAACCAGGATCGCCGATAAGTTCGCCTAATAAAAACCATAAGTTGCTTGAATGGTACACCACCACCACCTCCTCCACGGTGCAGAATCCGCGCCTGCAGTGGCTACTGAGAATTTAATGATACGAATTGGAAATTATGTATATATTACAATTACTAAACGTAATGTTACATATTATATTTCAATCACGAATTCAATATGGATCAATATAAAAATATCGGGGTCGGTACACATATAAAATGTGTATATAATAAAAAAAAATCCAGTGTAATATTTTTTTTAGCGGGTCAGGTGACCCATTTCTTTCTACATGGAGCCGCCCGCGCCTCCGCTTGAACAGTAGTACACCACCACCACCTCCTCCATCACTGCTATTGCTTGAACAGTACACTTCCACCACCACCTCCATCTTCTCCGCCGCCGCTGCTCTCCGTCGCTGAGCCATCCTGGACTGTCCGGACTGAGGTAAGGTTTTGTTTGATAAGGACAACTTTACCGCTCCTGCTTTCTCCTTTTTACTTCCCCTCACATTTTTCCAGCACTCATCATCTCAATAAATGATATACATTGATAATTTTATTCTTTATTATTTGATGCATTTTCTATAAAAATTTCGGTCTTTCATTTGATGAATTTAAAAAAAGGTTACTCTTTTTTTTTTTTTTTTTTTTTTTTTTTTTTTTTTTTTTTAAATCATTTTATTGCCTCACCCGAGGTCTCCCGATAACAGCATTACAATGGAAAAAAATCCAACAACTAATTTATTTGCAAAAGCACATCAATCTACTCTATCTCGAGGAAAGTCTTAAATTTCTTGCCCTTTCTACTGTGCTCGCAAAGAAAATAAAGGCTGGAGGCCTCTCCTCATCTCGATCATGAACAATCTTATTTCGCCTAAGCCAAATACAATAAAACACTTCTTTCCAATGATACTTCCAGGATTGGATCCCGGTAGTGTACTCAAATTCCTCCTCACCCAGTCGATTGGTCGGGCGTCATAAAAAATCTTGTACTATTTTCTCGAGAAATACATAAATTCCAGATTTCCTTGGCCCAACTATAGTCCCTACTATGGGTGTAATCGAGTAAGAGTCAGTCAATACTCTCACAGGGCTGAGCTCGACTCGACTAAAAGTTCGACTCGAAACTCGGCTCGAGCTCGATCGAGCCTTAAAAACAAGATCAAACTCGACTCGTTAATTACTCGATATAGCTCGACGGCTCGTAAGCTCGATTATTTTCCTAGAATTCATTTAATTTTTAATGAAATATGGCAAGATCGAGCTCGACTCGAATAATATTTTTTAATTATGAAATATAATATTTTATAATAAATTTACTAAATTTAATTAATTAAATAATTATTTAATCAAGCTCGATTAAGCTCGCGAGCTACTCGATTAATATATTTTAAAACTCAAGCTCGCTCGGTTAATTATTCAAGTAGCTCGACTCGAGCTCGAAAAAAAGCAATCGAAGTCGATCTCTCTTGTAGTCAGATCTGAGTAACTCACGATGAAAATTCATTTACAACCCTAATCCCTACTTGAGTGTAGGATCTGTTTCATTTCCTTCTCCGCATATCGGCAAACTGGGTCGTCTGCAATATGTCTATAGTAGAGATTTTCCTGGACTGGAAAAGCATTATGTGCAATGGTCACAACAAATAGTTACCCTTGTCGGCCCATGCAACTCCCAAAATTTCCTGCTAGACGGGCCTTCTTCATCTTCGATAAGCATATCCCGTTGATACCGTATATTTTAATTTTGGGTATGATGTCCACACATAGCCGTGCTCTCCATGTGCCAGGCCTCTTCTCAATCTAGCATAGGCTTTGGATATTCCTCTCCATGTAGGTGAACTTCCAGCCTTTGCGACTGGAGTCAAGTCCTTATATTTATGAGATAGCACCTCCACCCACAATGTCTCCTTTTGTTGGATCAAGTCCCAAACCAATTTCCCCAAGAATGCAATATTCATTTCATGTAATCCGCGAAAGCCCAACCCTCCCATATTTTTCGGCCTGCACAATTTCGGCCAGCTGAGCATGTGCGATTTTCTCCCTTCTTGATCATCTCCCCAAAAGAAACCACGGCTAATTTTTTTCCAGTTTGTTGATGGTGGTCATTGGTTACATCGTAGTCTGCATAGCATAGAACAGTTGTGTTGCTAAGAAACTCTGTATTAAAATGCGGTTACCTACTCTCGTCAGAATTTTTGATTTCCAGGATGCCAGTTTGCTCTTCATCTCTAAGTATGTAAAGTCTGAAACACGCATCATACCATGCAGAATTTGGACGCCCACATATTTACTGAGATCAGCAGTGTGTGTCATCTTCAAGCTTTGAGCAATAGCAGTGATGGTGTTAATTCCCACATTCTCTGAACTATAAAATCTTGATTTTGTTGTGCTAATTTTCTGACCAGAACAATTGCAAAAATCGAGCAAAACCTCCTCCATTATTTTTGCTTGTTGCTCACTCGCTTCACCGAACAAAGAAAATATGGGAGACCGGGGGTCCACCTGATGAGATTTTAACTAGCTTCCACTTTCCCGAACTGCTAGCTTGAGTGATTTTTGAGCTACGAACCTCCATACAGAGAACGGACAAATATGGTGCAATTGGGTCCCCTTGTCGCAAGCCTCTACTTGGGCTGAAGGACTCAAGTTTTTCTCCATTCCAAATAACAAACAGTCGTGAGGAAGAAATACAATACATTAGGAGCTGTTGCAGATGTTCAGAAAGACCCACTGTTTGAAGGATGTTTTTGAAAGGGCCCAACTCACACGATCATACGCCTTTTCTAAATCAACCTTTATCATCAATTCACCATGTAACATTTCTTGCCTTTCTTCCTCTTGCTAAGAGTGTGGATAATCTCTTGGGTGAGCATAATATTTTCAGAGCTTCCTCTACCCGTAATAAAAGCACTTTTGAGTTGTGCTTACCAACTGGCCTATTACACTTTGTAAGCCTATTTCCCAGCACTTTCGTTATAATTTTGATCATCACACTTGCCAATGCTATAGGCCGAAAGTGTGCAGGAGTCTCAGGATGCTCAATCTTAGGAATCAATATTATTAAAACTTCATTCATCTCGAAAGCAAGCTGTTTCAAAAGCTTTGGTTACAAATTCCACAACTGACGTACCAATTCTACCCCAACATTTTTTTTGTAAAATATAGGAGGTAATCCATCAGGGTGGTCCCGCGGCATTGTAAGTCCCCATTTCGAATCAAGCATCCTCAATTTCAGTCTCACATATCCTTCGGTTAAGCAACCGAAGATCACTTTCACTAATATCCGGCAAGGACAGCCTACAATTGCAAGAATGGTGTTCATCTTCCCTAGAATAGAGATTCACTTCCTCATCAAAATTTTCACCTCTTCCTCATCCGTGCTCCACAAACCATCAGCTCGCTTTAAAGAAATTATTTTCCCTCTCTGCTCCATAGTAGTAAATCGGACCACATAGTAGTCCATCACTAAATCAACAATGTCCAGACTCCCAAATGTACACCACATGCTGTGTAATCTCTGATGGAGAATCCGATAAGAGACATTCCGGCCAAGGACTTTCACTATGACTGCTCTCCGCCATGGTCGCCAAAGATCAATACACTCTTCCACCGGAATCTCAATAGGATCGTCGTCGGTTTCGGTTCCTCTCCAATTTTCTGCAATTGTGATGAAATCGGCGATATCCGATTCATCCTCTCCTTCTCACAGCTCCTTCAATAAATCGGCTCCTCCACACAGGGACCATGCCGATTGCACTTCTTTCTCCGATGAAAGGATTTCTTTCCACTTATCTACACTTCGACGGAGGATATCCGACTCCTCCGATGTCTGGCCAGCCCCATCCATGTCCATGGCAGTCAAAGGATCCATGACACAGCACGGGTAACGTAACTACTGGCCAAAATTGAGTACGCCGCCGGAAACCTTTTCAAACCTCACGTTACGGTTCCAAAAGATTAATTCTCTAAAATAAAATAAAAAAATCTTTCCTGGCACCACAGCTACTTTTTGGGGGAGGTTCAACTGCTCAAAAGTTGAACTACGTACACGAGTTTTAACTTTTCAAAGGTCGAATGTCTACATTTTATCCCTAGAAAGTCGAAACCACGCACCTCGATATGATGATGACCACGCATACGAGGTTTGACTTTCAGAGAGGTCGAATGTCGACATTCGACCCTTAGAAAGTCGAATCCTCACACCTCGGTATGATGATGACCACGTACCACGAGGTTCGACTTTTCAAAAGTCGAATGTCTACACTCGACCCCTAGAAAGTTGAATCCTCACACCTCGGTATGATGACCACGTACACAAGGTTCGATTCTGAGGTCAAATGTCTACACTCGACCCTTAAAAAGTCGAATCCTCACACCTCGACCACTTACACGAGGTTCGACTTTTAAGAGGTCGAATGTCTACATTCGACCCTTAAAAAGTCAAATCCTCACACCTCGGTATGGTGACACGTTAGATGATGTGTGGTGCCATTATTAACAGCTAAAAAAACAAAGAAAGAAAGTTCCTTGAATGAAAGTTTGTATAGTTTGAGTATTTGTATTTCCCCTATTGTTTCTAGGGGTATTAACATTACATAATTTTCCTCATTTTTTTGGAGGTCAAATGTGAGGAAAGAGCAAAGTTTTTATCAACTGTGCCACAGATATTTCGTGGATATTTATCCATGAAAAATGAACGATGAGTCTAAAATCTTATGTCATAAGAAGTTGGGCATTTTTCCAACAATCTCGTGACAGCCTGATTTTCAGTTCTCCCCCACAATAGGCTAAGCTATGCAAACTGGGGCTTAGATCTCCTTGATATTATTCCCTGACGTGTCCAGACATGGACTAGGTGCCGTGTCTATGTTACTAGACGACTGACCCCTACTGTTTTGGCTGCATCTAGTACTTTAACAACTTCTAAGTATCAGGAAACCAAAACTCAGCCATTATTTCTTAGCAAAGGGAAACGTATCAGCTCAAGGGTTATATAGCATTTTATCTACATTCAACTAATCTCTATGTGCACAAGTTTATCAGCATATTATTTTTGGTACCCATTTGCAAAGAAAGATAAAGAAGTCAAACAGCTACGGAAAGAATGAGGAACACAGCAATTGACATCATCATCCAGTGGGATTACTTTGAGAAGACAAAATTTGAGGATTTGATCAATCTATGCCCAAGCTTGAATATGCCTCAAATCCACCCTGAAAGTTGCAAAGTTATACAAAATAAAAAAATGTCAATATAATACAAGTTGTTTCTTTATGTTGATGAAAGAATAAATGGATAAATAAGAGCAATCTTTAGTGGCACCACACCAAACCTATTCTCGGGGCACCACAGTGAGGTTCAACCGTTGGAAAGTCGAGCCTCACACCCCGGTACGGGTAGATGTTGTGTGGTGCCATTAAAGGCTCTCATAAATAGGACTTTGAAAACAAGTCCTCTGACATCTCAATTCTTGAAGGGGGGATCTTAGATATCTACTACCTAGTGTGTGTGACATTACATGTAACCACAGCATTATATAAAAGACTCGACTTTCAAAGAAACCCAATCGCGACAATTGACTTTTTAAAAGTCCAGTGTGATGTTGTGCCACAATAGAATGAATGTGATGTCTTTAAAGGGGTCCCTTAGAATGGATACGCAGGTTTATGAGAAGCAATAGACGGTCAAAGAACGAAATGATATTTCAATACATTCTGTTGAAGATTTTGCCGTAGTGTGGATACGCAGGTTTATGAGAAGCAATAGACGGTCAAAGAACGAAATGATATTTCAATACATTCTGTTGAAGATTTTGCCGTAGTGTGCTTTAGTTTAATAATGTCTTATTATGTTTTTTATTTATATCCTAATAAGGGCAGTTGTGTAATTTTGCCTATTTTAAGTATTATGGTTTGTGTTAGCTCATAGGGTTTAGAGATGACGGCTCCTTAATTATAGGAAGTTGTCTTGGTAAGGGGTCTTGGATATTCTCATTATAAAAGATGAATCGATCATGTAATCGGAGACCAATTAAGAATCAATAAAATATCTTTTTCTCTTATTACTTTTCTACATGGTATCGAGCATGGTTAACCAAATTCAACCATGAATTTTCGGCGACTATATGATGGGGAATTAAGAAATACCCATCGATTCCTCAACCAGATTCAAACTAGTTACGCTATTGAACAAAACCTTGGAGGAGAAGCCAGTGCAGCAAAGACATCCGCTCGCTTACGATCCGAAACTCAATGGCGACAACTACCTTGAGTGGGCCCAAACCATCAAACTTGCCATCGATGGTAAGGGAAATTAGGGTATCTCACGGGGAGACAAAAAGCTCGAGAAGAAGATCCCAAGGCCAGGACATGGAAATCGAGAGAATTCCATGATCATGGCTTAGTTAATCAATTCAATGGAAAGGCGATTCTTGCTAAACCACATATGTTTTAAGCTCTGCGAAAGATATGTAATTTGCGATAAAGAAATGTACTCGGATCTCGGAAAATTCATCCTAGATCTATGAACTCAAAACAAAGATCTGGTCTTGCAAGCGGGGAAAATAGGGAGGTATCGCCTATTACAATGAAGTTGTAAGTCTTTGGCAAGAGTTGGATATGTCCTACGATCGATCTTGGGATTGCCAGAGTGATGGGGTAAAATTCAAAAAAGGAAGAAAATGAAAGAGTCTATACCTTTCTTGCAAACCAAGAGTTGGATGAGGTAAAGGGGAGGATTTTGGGCAAGAATCCTCTACCTTCTCTCAGAGAAGTTTTTTCAGAGGTGAGAAGGGAGGAATAAAGAAGGAAGGTGATGTATAAGGGGTGCATGCAGGATAGAGTCATTTGCATTAGCGGATTTAAAGGGAAAATAAGGGAAGAAAGCAGAGAAAGTATGGTGCGATCACTTTGCAGAAGAGAGGCCACACAAGAGAGACTTCTTTGGGGCATCCATGGCAAGCCGGCTGGTGGAAACCAAGGAGTGCGAGGGTGGAGCATCGGAAGGAAGCAAGCAAACCAAGCCATCCAGGTATCTTACGATCAGTGCTAACTCCTCACGGATCAACGTTGTTTACTCAGGAACAAATAGAAGCGAGATCACTAAACCAGTCCAAGCACAGACTAGCCAACCTCAGGTGATTCCTCATGCTCCTTAGTTGAGAAAGGTAATCCTCCTCTTTTTCTTTTAGGAGTAAAACAAAATGACTATTGGGTCATAGATTCAGAGGGCCATGACCACATGACCCCATTGTTCACGGATTTTTCCTCGTATTTTCCTTGTCTTTGGGAACCAAAAAATAAGGGTAGCGAGATGGAACTTTTCCACAATTCTTTGGAAAAGGACCATTGTTATCTCACCAAAATTAACCCTCACTAATGTCCTTCATGTCCCTAAATTATCCTGCAACCTTATGTCTGTCAATAAACTCATTTATGATACTAAATGCACCGTCTCTTTCTCTGTTTATGGCTGTAAGTTTCATGATACTCATACGGGGAAGGAGATTGGCAATGCTAAACTAGTGGGAGGACTGTATATCCTTGAGGAAGATGAAGATTTCAAGAATAAAACAATGCCTAGAAACTTATGTTTTCAGTCTGTTCATGTTGATAAGAATAAAATCTTGTTATGACACACCCCAACAAAATGGGGTGGCTGAACGGAAGAACAGACACATACTTGAGGTAGTTAGAGCCATGATGTTGGCCTCTAAAACACCCAAGTATCATGGGGAGAGGGTGTGTTGATGACCATTTACTGATTAACAGTACGCCTCGAGGTCCTATGTTTTCAAAGTCCTTTGGACAAGTTAAAAGTATTTATCCCAGTACCAGGATCATTCAAGACCTTCCCCTAAGAATTTTTGGGTGTACTGCATTTACACATGTTTATCACCAAGGGAAGTTGGATCCCAAGTCTAAAAAATGTGTATTTATTGGCTATGCACCCACTCAAAAGGGGTACAAACTGTTTGATCCTGAGACTCAACAAGTTGTCATTAGTAAAGATGTGACTTTTTTTGAAAATAAAATGTTTTTCCACACTCATGTTCAGGGGGAGATCCTCAATGAACATGAGTCTATATCACAAGTCTTGCTTGAAGAGGATAGTGAGTCTAGGAACCCTCCAAGTAATATTTCTTATCAACATGAAAATAGTGAGTACAAGACTTCTGATTCACTAAATTCAGAAGTCAGTCCCAAGACCAGAATCCAGAAGTTTCCTGGCAAAACTTATTCTAGGAGGAAGACTTCACTCAAGGATCATGCAGATGCTCACACAGGTAATAGCATTAATCAATCTCCTCCTCCAAATGAAGATCTGGAAATAATCCCAGAAACAGGTGAAGAGACTGATGCTTCTGTGTCAATATCTGATGACCAAATTGAATCTGATGAAAACCCTTCTATGGAAACCTCTATTAAAACCACATCTCTCGATTTGTTATTAGATGTGCCCATAGCTATCAGAAAACCTCCCAGAGAGTGCACCAAATATCCTCTATATCCCCTCAGTAAGTATGTGTCTTACCACAACTTGGCCCCCCACACTCTGTGCACCTTTCCTTTCAAACCTTTCTACCATTCAAATTCCCCAACACTATACAAGAAGCTCTAATGTCTCTAAGTGGAAAGCAATGTCTATGAGGAAGTTAATGCTCTTGAAAAGAATCATACAGGATGTGGTGGATTTACGATGGGAAAACTCCGGTAGGGGTGTAGATGGGTGTTCACCGTAAAATACAACTCGAGATGGATCACTACAAAGATACAAGGCCAGGTTGGTGGCTGGAGGGTATACCCAAACCTATGGGTTGGACTACTTAGAAACTTTCTCTCCAGAGCTAAATTGAATATTGTCGAGAATTCTTACATCGTGGTTGTAAACTTGGACGATGTGAAAAATGCATTCCTCAGTGGGAACTGAAGGAGGAGGTGTATATGGAGTTTCCACAGGTTCTTGGGAAGAATGAGGGAAGGTGTGCGGTGAATAAATCCTTATATGGATTAAAAGCAGAGCCAAGGGCATGGTTTGAGAGGTTTACCAAGTTCTGAAGAAGAGAGGGGTTCAAACAAGGGCAATCAGATCATACCTTATTTGTGAAAAAGTCGAAAGTGGGAAGCCGACCATCTTGGTGGTGTATGTTGATGACATCATCCTTACAGCGATGATAAGTCGGGAATTGATGAGATCAAGAAAAGTTGGGCTTGAGTTTGAGATTAAAGAAGCTCAGGCGGTTTAAGGTATTTCTTAGGCATGGAATTTGCCGGATCGAGAGAAAGGAGTTGTAGCCTCACAGAGAAAATATGTGCTAGACTTCTTTGGAAGAGGCAGTATGTGTGGTTGTAAACCGGCCTAGTACTCTATGGAGGCCAATCTAAAGCTCGGGAAGTGAAAGATGATGATGTCCCTGTGTGATAAAGGGAGGTATCAAAGGCGGTGGGTAGGTGATATACCTTGCTCACATCAGGCAGGATATTTCTTTTCTTTGTAGGAGTAGTGAGCCAATTCATGCATGCACCATGTGAAAAACACCTAGAAGCGGTTTAGAGAATCTTGAGGTACGCTAAAGGTACTATAGGTGAAGGATTGTGGTTGGGAAGAGCTCAAGCAGAGGTGGAAGTATACATGATTACGATTGGGGTGGTTCAAAGGAAAGAAGATCCACATCGGAGTTCGCAGCATTACGTGTGGGGTAACCTAGTCACGTGGAGGAGCAAAAAAGCAGGAGGTGGTTCTTAGGAGTACAGTGGTGAGGCGGAATATAGGGCAATGGCACAAGTGTGTGAGGAATTGTGGATAAGAAGAGTCTAGAAGACTTCCCGAGTTCGGTGGAGTTGCTATGAAACTTCTTGTGATAATAAAGCGGCTATTGATATTGCCAATGATCTGTTTCAACATGAGCGGGACCAAGCTTATCGAGATTGTGGACATTTTATAAGAGAGAAGATGGATGATGGGATAATCTGTATTCCTTTCTTCCGTCCATACAACAAAGTTTGAGATGGATTGACAAAGCCTCTAGTCAAGCAAGGATTCGACAACTTTATGAGCAAGTTGGGCATGTTAAATATCCGTGCTCAACTTGAGGGGTGTTGAAGATTTTGCCGTAGTGTGCTTTAGTTTAATAATGTCTTATTATGTTTTTATTTATATCCTAATAAAATGCGTTGTGTACTTTTGCCTATTTTAAGTATTATGGTTTACAGATGACGGCTCCTTAATTATAGGAAGTTGTCTTAGTAAGGGGTCTTGGATATTCTGTTATAAAAAGATGAATCAGTCTGTAATCGGAGACCAATTAAGAATCAATAAAATATCTTTTTTCTCTTATTACTTTTTGTTAGAAGAAAAGAGGGAACTTTTGTATATTATTCAATGATAAGAAATATGATGATTACATTTGAGTCTGCCTCTCTTTAAATAGATACACAACCTAGAGTCTTGCCTGATTCAACTTCCTTGATTTTAGGAATCAAATCAACGCATTTATTGTACGGAATAACGGCCCGAATCGAGAATAAAATCAAAACATAACCATGAGACATTAATCTTTGGATTTTCAACCCTACTTAATTATAAAATAAGTAAAATGACAAAAAACCCTTAATCTTCAACACTCCCTCAAGTTGAGCATAGATGTTGATCATGCCCAACTTGCTTAGAAGTCTTCAAAATTTCGCAGCCATTAGGGCCTTAGTTAGCCCATCACCGCTCTCTTTGGGGCGAGAGGGCATGAAGGGTATGCAAATCACTCAGGACTACAGCCTCTTTGATGAAGTGTCCATCACTTCCAGATGTTTGGTCTGTCATCTTTGGATGGGTCATTGGCTATGGCAATAGCGAGCTTTGTTATCATGAGAATAGCTTCATATGGAACCTCTGGACTTGATCTCGGATCTTCCAGGACCCTTTTTACCCAAAGTTCTTCACATATATCCATGAGCCATAGCTCACAAACTCTGCCTCTCTTTGTACTCTTGCCACCACTGCATCTGTTTTTTTACTTCTCCATGTCACAAGGTTCCCTATTACAAAAAATCTGATGCTTTGTGGTGGACACTGCTCCTTTGAACCATTGACCGGCATCAGTATAGACTTGATACTTCTTTTTCTCGGTTTTCTTGAACATGTGACCTTCACCAACTGTTCCTTCAAATACCTTAGGATTCTAAGTACATCACGATAGTGTGATTCACACTGGGAATGCATAAAGTGACCGACCACCCCCCTGCATATGAAATATCAGTGCGGTGTGTGCAAGGTATATTAACTTGCCCACAAGTCTCGATAGTGTTCTCTATCCACCTCATTTTCTTCATCTCTCCTTTTTGTCAACTTTAGAGTTACTTTCCATTGGTGTGCTCTTGAGGTTTGCACCCCAACAACCACATTTCTTGCAAGAGATCTAGAACATATTTCCTTTGTGAGACCACTATACCCCACAATCGACCATGCCACTTCCATTCCTAGGAAGTACTTGAGCCTCCCAGGATCTTTAATCTCAAACTCCTCTTTCACCTTTCGGTTGTGTTCTTAATGCCCCAAGTATCATTTCTGTTAGGATAATGTCATCTACATATACCACAAGGATTGTGACTTTTCCACAGACCTCCTCTTTTATGAGCAGGGTGTGATCAGAGTGCCCCCTATCTCAAGCCAATCCTCAGCGAGGAATGCGAACTATCAAACCAGGCCCTTGGACTTTGCTTTAGTCCATATAGGGATTTTTTTAACCTGCACACCTTGTTTTTCTGCACAAAACCGGGTGGTAGCTCCATGTACACCTCCTCCTTCAAGTTCCCATGAAGGAATGCATTTTTCACATCCAACTGATGTAATGGCCAGTCCAAATTCACAGCTATTGAGAAAATGATCCTTACCGTGTTCAATTTGGCAACTGGTGAGAAGGTTTATGAGTAGTCAATCCCATACGTTTGACTGTACCATTGCTACAAGTCTTGCCTTATACCTCTCAATTTCCCATCTGCCCTGTATTTGATGGTGAACACCCACTTGCACCCTATTGGTCTCTTTCTGTTGGTAAGTGATTACTTCCCAAGTCTCATTCTTCACCAAGGCTTTAAGTTCCTCCTGCATATTTGTCCTCCACTCGAGGTATCTCAGAGCTTCTTGTATAGTTTTGGGTATTGTACACTTTTGAGATCTTTGGATAGGAAGGCTTGATGTGAGGAAAGGTTGGTGTAGGTCGAGATAGTTTTGTATAGGATACCAGGGTGTTTTGTACATTCCCTAGTGGGTTTTCTGATGGCAATAGGAACATCCAGTAAGAGATGTTCATTATGCAGGAGATAGGATTTGTGGATGGCCTTGTAGAGGATGGGGTTTTCGACTCAGATGGTAATGTGGTTGGTTCCCTCCACTTTGTCATCGATCTGCTCAGATGTCTCGGATTGGATCTTGGGAATCTGAATGATAGATTCCTTGTTTGTGGTGGATTTGGGATACTTTTTCGAAATAAGTCGGACTTTGAACTTAGTCACGTGAGGCGGAGAGTCTAGGAGTTTGGTCTGTTTGAGGCTTTTCTCCAGTAGGACTGCCAGGATTTTCATTACTCTGTCCCTTGATTTGTTCAGAATGTGGTATGTTAGACCCTTCTACCCCATGTTCAGTGCTAGACCCTTCTACCCCATGTTCAGTGTATATAAAATCTGCATCCTGAGGGTAGATAAAATCAGCACCATCTTCAAGAGTCATTAAGTCCTCCCCCTGAAGATGAGGCTGATTGAAGTACATCTAGTGCTCAAAAAAACTTACATCCATAGTCTCTATGACTTTCTGTTTTTCAAAATCAAAGCACCTATACCCTCTTTTTTGTGTAGAATATCCTACAAACGTGCATTTAGTGGCCCTAGGGTCAAGTTTGCCTTGATTGTATGCCTGTACAAAGGCTATACAACCAAAGGTTTTTAGGGGCAACTCGTGTATCAGTCTTGTTTCTGGAAAACATTCTCTGAGTTTTTCAATAGGTTTGCAAAAATCTATACTTAGAGGAAGCCTATTAATAAGGTACCTTGTAGTGAGCAAGTGCCTCCCCCCATAAGTATTTGGGACATTTTGATGCAAGCAAGAGGGATCTTACCACTTCAAGCATGTGTCTGTTTTTCCTCTCAGAGACACCATTTTGTTGTGGTGTGTTTACACATTAGCTTTGATGTATGATTCCTTTTCTTTGTGAGAAATTCTTTAAAAGGGGTTGTTATGGTATTCGGTGCCGTTATACATTCTAAGAATTTCAATAGGAGTGTGGAATTGTGCCAAAACCATGTTATAAAAAGTTTCAAATGCCCTTTTACTTCGACTTGTCTTTTAGCAAAAAAAAACCAGGTTACCCTGGTGTGATCATCTATAAATGAAACAAACCCATCTATGTCCATTCAAGGTGATGCGTCTCGAGGACACACATCACTATGGATTATTGTGAATGGTTTGGTTGGTTTATAAATTGTGAGGATATATACTCCTTTTATGTTTTGCCATTTCACACACTTCACATTGAAAATCGAAACACTTTTATTAGTAAACAACTTAGGAACAACTTTTTCAAATCTGAAAACTAGGATGCCCTAGTCTAGCATGCCACATTTCGATTTCACAATTAGACACGTTTCGAATTGTAACATCTAGTCTAGGTTCTACATTATTTCGCGAGAGACTCCTCTTCCAAACATACATAAAGGCCATCAATCACCCTAGCATTGCCAATCTCCCTCCCCAAAGTTGCATCCTGCGACTTACAATCGATGAGAGGAGAACATTATATTGTAGTTGGCTCTCGAGACCAACTTATTCTGAGAAATAAGGTTGCATGATAGTTTAGGGACATGAAGTACCTCATGAAGGATAGAGAGGAGAAATAGGGGTGATCCCTTGCCTGCAATTCTGGCGATAGGATCCATCTCGCTATTTTTACCCTCGATTTCCTCCACTAGGTAGGTATGAAGTGAATTTGTCGGGAGAAAGTCATGTGATCGTTGTTTTTGAATCAATGATCAGTGTGCTTGGATCTAGTTTTTAAGGTGGAAAGGGCAAAAGAGTTACCAGATTCTCGCCAGGTTGCACTTGGGAGCTCTTGTGATTAGCCAAAAGTTGGCTAAGTTGCTCTGAGTTGATCCTTTGTGAGGACAGAGGTACATGGGCCTTTTCTCTGGTTCGATGAGATACTTGATTTGCCTTGCTTGTGTCTCCACCAACTCCCGATTGTCCTCTCGGTTTCCGGGGTTTGGGGGCTTTCCATGGATACCCCAACAAGTCTCCCTAGTGTGGCTGCCTCTTGCTTGCGGTGGTCACATACCACTCTCTCGCTTGCCCTTATAGTCTCCTCCTTTGATAGAGGCTAATGCAGAGGCCTCAAGCTTGGATATGCTCCTCTTGTTGCTATATTCAGGCTGGTTTCTCTCCCGCATGACCACCCTCCTAGCTTCTTCCCGCCCGACTTGGAAAAAACTTCCTTGAGTGATGGTAGAGGTTTCTTTCCCAGAATCCTCCCCCTGACTTCATCTAGAGAAGGATTTAGTCCTGCTAAGAATGAAAACACTCTTTCATTCTCTTCCCGTTTCTCAAATGTGGTGCTATCCTCAACAAGCACACCCGTGTGTCATCATGACACAAGCCCACTCTTGCCACAAGCTTACTATTTCATTATAGTAGGTTGTGACATCATTATTTCCACTGCTTTAGGTTCCACAATTTGGTTTTGATTTGTAGATCTGTGAGGAGTTTTCGATATCTGAATCTGACTCCTTTACGGCCTCATATATATCTTTGGCTGTTTAGAAACAAATGGGGTCTTGCAATATTCCTCTCCATCGAATTGAGCGACCAAGCCATTGCCATGGAATTTTGATTTCCATGTGTTGAGCCTTGGATCATTCATTTCTTGGTTTCTTTCTCTCGGTGATGTATCCAAGCTTGCCCCTTCCATCAATGGCTAGCATAATCGTTTGGGACCATTCTAAATAATTGGCCCCACCATTTAATTTCCTTGAAACTAACACAGTGGGTGAAACACTGTTTGAAGAGTCATCAACTCCGGTACTAGATCCTCGGCTTGAGCGAGTAGTACCGGAGGTTGGAGATGAGTGGAGCATTTTCTTGAGTTCACTAGCCATGGCGGCTCGAGATACATTTCCGATATTCAGAGTTTAATCGGAACCGGGCTCTGCTACCATGTTAGAAGAAAAGAGGGAACTTTTGTATATTATTCAATGATAAGAAATATGATGATTACAATTGAGTCTGCCTCTCTTTAAATAGATACACAACCTAGAGTCTTGCCTGATTCAACTTCCTTGATTTTAGGAATCAAATCAGCGCATTTATTGTACCAGATAACAGCCAGAATCAGAATAAAATCAAAACATAACCGCAGACATTAATGCTGGATTTTCAACCCTACTTAATTATAAAATAAGTAAAATGACAGAAAACCCCTTAATCTTCAACACTTTTCTACACATTCAGATCCTCACACAATGTAATAGCAGGCATCATGCATAATGCATACTACTGGGGACAGCTTCGGGTACTTGCCTTGGTGAAGGGTAGAAAGATGGTTAGGCTCTATGAATCGGGATATCTCGGCCTTGTACAGATTTCCTTTGCCCTGATGGCTATACGAAATCGGCCATAAGTAACAACTGTTACTCTCATCAACTTCATAATCATCTGGTAGTTGCTGAAATAATTAACAAGGCGTGGGGAGTTAAACAGCTGACATCAATAATCAACGGCAAGAGTTATGGTACAACAGACGTCGGAAGGTAATACCAATCTCTTGCTTGCTTGCTTGGTTTTGTTCGGGAAAATTCTTGTATGAAGACTCTTTGTTGCACCATATCATTGGATTAGTGACACGGATGCAAAAAGACTAAACATGTTTTGCCTTTTTGTACAAACATCAATAATTAGACGGTATGGTGCAATAGAAACTCTCTACCCAAGAGTAAAAGGATTTTCCGATTCATGTTTGTTTTATACGGGGTAGGAGAGGGAGGGAGACAGAGCATGGCTTAGACTCTTATACCGAACTAAATAAGAAGGAAATAGATCGCCAGGATGAGAAATCAAATAATATAATGGGATTGGACACAACCTAGTGACAATGATTTGAACTCAAGCTAAACAGTTTTATGATTTTTCAGAACAAAAACATACAGAGCAGTCATCGTGGACACGCCAGATTGTTTCACCCAAAAGATTTGCAACGGACAGGACTGTGAGCTGGGGAAAGTAGTTTTGCTCTGCCAGCGGAATAGTGTTTGTTATGATCACCTCTTGAAATAATCCGCTGGACAACCGTTCTATTGCAGGAGGACTGCAATAGATAAAACACAAAACAAATGTTTCTTTAATAATACTATCATGCTCACTGTAACAGTTACGAAATCTAACTTGGAATGAAATAGAAATCTTAGTCATGGCATTTAACAAACCGAAATTAATGGCTACCAATAATGTGGTTAACGAAGTTACAGTTGTGCATAAAGCGCATGGCAAAGTATTTTACAACTATGTGGAATTAATTTTCATCTATAAACAAAAATAAAAAGGGAAAGCAGTACCTGAAGACAGCATGTGTAGAGCATGCATAAACTTCCCTTGCACCCTCTTGATGCAACAGAGCTGCCCCTTTTGTAATAGTTCCTGTAGCCGTCACATCAGGCATGTCATCCCATTTGTCATAAATAAGGAAGTTCTCCAAACAGCGAGGACAAGTACATTAAAAAAAATCATGCCATTTGTCACAAATAAGGAAGTTCTCCAAACAGCAAAGACAATGACATCTAAAAATATACAGCACGATTTTAGGAAAGAATAAATGAACCAGGTAAATCTTTAACTAAACAAGAGTCTGATTGGAAGAAAAGTAAACGTTAACTTAGGAATTGGGAGGAGCCCAGGAGAGTACAATAATGGAATACATGCCCTCACTTGTGTATCCAAATATGCCATCTCTCAACATTTAAACTACGCAAGCTTTATCCCCATTGTATGGTTCAACATTTAAACAACATAAAAATCTACATCTCTTCGTTATTTAACCTATTCTTCATATAAAGAACCCACGTCTCTTATTGTTCAATTGTTTGATTTTAAAGCAATATAGTGAGCGACGTTACAAATCTCTCTTTTGTTTTTGAAGTAAAAGAAAACAGGAAACCAGGAGCACGATATCAATCAATTACCAGCTGTGTCAATCATGTCATCCACCATAACTGCTACTTTTCCTTTAACATCACCGATCAAATTCATCACCTGTACAGTTACCAAAAAATAATAAAAATCACAACTGTATAAATGGAACAGAGAATGTTCCACATTTGAACTTGAAATCAATTACCTCTAGTAGTAACCGACACAGGATTATTTTACTGATATCAAACTACATAAGTAGAACCGTCATTCTTATTGTACTATGACATCATGACATGCAAAAAATGGCATAATATCTATCACATGCTCACATTTGGAGAGAGAGAAAAACTCGGAAATTTAATATGTCATTGTGCTTGATACGGACACCTATGTTATTGTGCATGAAGCTAATAGCGATTGAGCGCCAATCAAAGTTTGTGCCTATGGGTTCTATAATTGGGCTAGTAACTACTAGTACTAGGCAGTCTAGGCTGTATAGAAGACTCGTTAGATTTAATGATGCTACTAGTTATTAAGCATCTAGCCACTAAAAAGATCAAGTAACAACACTACAATAGACAACTCATGTCTTTCACTTCCATAAATTTGGAAGAACTAACTGCCCTTATTTGCTCTTATTTATAGCACATGACCTAACAAAGACGGCAACAATTCTTATATGTAAAAACTAGCAGCTCTTTCATTGTGATACACTCGTTCTAACTCCCAAGTGCATTAAACAAAACTAAAGACAAATAAAAAAATCACCCATGCAAATATAATATATTACTTTAGACAGTATAAAGGACTTCACCTCTGCTACATTGTGACCGTGACGCCTTTTATCAACTATAGCAAGAGGTGCATCTGATAACTTCTTTGCAAAAGCTCTTGCTCTGGCAACACCACCAACATCTGGTGATACGACGACCAAATCGTCGGAGCATATAGTCTTGCTGGCGAGGTAATCAAGTATGACAGGCTACATACACGCAAAATGAAAACCAATCAACAAAAGTGGTGAGATATTTATTTTGCTACGATTAAGTTAGTTATGGAAGAAATTGTTGCCATAGAATTTGTTACATGATATCATTCTTGTTTATTCTATCCCCATTAGGTTGGTTGGATGTAAAAGTAGGAAGACTAAGTTCTCATGTTTCCTCTCACAAAGGTAATATCCTCACAAGTGTACTCTCGACAAGGCATCAAAGCCTTTCTGTTGAATTAGGAAGGTTATTTCTGTCTTATTTATTAATTAGGCCACAAACCGTGTGGTATTAGGGTTTGTGAACTTTATCTACATTTTACTTGGGGCTAAGTATGGAATGCATTTGCCTAGGGTTTTGAGGTAATTTGAGTGTTTATTTTTATTATAAAAGGGCAATAGACCTGCAGTGTAATAGATACTTTTCTAAGGATTAATAAATATTATTTTTCCACAGCTTTTTATCTATCTTTTCTAACATTGTATCAGAGCGTAGGTTCGATTAAACCCTACAAAGATGAATTGCCATGAAGCTTTCACAGGGGAGTTGATCAACCCGGCTGTTGGTCGATCTTCGAACACTGGAGCAAACAGCGAGGAAGGAAACTTCAATAATTCCTCCCTGCTGCTGGTTCCCGGTAAATTAAACGGCAAAAACTATCTTGAATGGTCACAGACCATCAAGCTAGCCATTGATGGACGCAGCAAGCTAGGTTTTTTGACCGGAGCAAGCAAGGAACCGGCTGCCAATGATCCCAAGCACATCACTTGGCAGGCAGAAAACTCCATGGTCAAGGCATGGCTAATCAACTCAATGGAGCGGACCATAGCTAGACCCCATATATGTCTAAAAACTGCCCAAGACATATGGGAAGCAGTCAAAGAGTTGTATTCCGATCTAGAGAACTCCTCACAGATCTACCATCTGAAAACCAGAATGTGGAATTTGAAGCAAGGAGGCAAGAATGTGACATCTTACTACAATGAGATAGTCACACTTTGGCAAGAATTGGATATGTGTCATGAGGACACATGGGATTGTGCAGGGGACAGCACCAAATTTCAGAAAAGAGAGGAAAATGAAAGGGTTTATTCCACTCAGCAGGGCTGAATTATGAATTAGATGAGGTAAAGGGTAGGATCCTTGGAAGGAAGCCCTCCCATCATTGAGAGAAGTGTTCGCAAGTCGGAAGGAAGAGGCAAGGAGGAAGGTCATGCACAGTGGATCAGATTCCCTTCAAAATCGGCCTGGGGCATGATCTTGAATCATCTCGCCTGGTGATCTGCTAAGGGTGATAATGAGGCAAGAAAGCAGAAATTGTGGTGTTACCCTTTGCAAAAACAGGGGCATAATAGGGACAATTGTTGGGCAATTCATGGCAAGCCGACCAGCCCTGGAAGCCAGGGGTCAATCTGGGAATGTTGGTGAGATAAGGAGCAACCAAGTGTCATCGGATCCAAGTCGAGACGAGTCCTGGGCGGCTTTCATTGACTAAGGAAGCGAGATAGAGCTCTTGAGTAACCTCGCTAGCAAGTCCGACACACATCCAGATCCTCCAAACCACGGTGTACCCTTCTTTGAGTCGGGTATGGCATCCGCTTTTACTGACCCTTGAATCACTGGCTGGAGCACTTTGGATCTTGATTCGGTGCAGCAGATCACATGACCCTTGCTCCAAAATATTCGATTCCCTATTTTCCATGTGTAGGAAATCGAGAAAGTGAGGGTGGCGAGATGGGTCTTTTTCCAGATGGTGGAAAGGGCTCAGTACCATTCACGCCTCTATTACTCTTCATGATGTCCTCCATGTCCCCAAACTTTCCTGCAATTTAATTTGTTCACAAGTTGGCCTCGCCGCCAAGCTCAGTAAAGTAATTTTTCTCCTACTATTTGTGAGTTTCAGGATGTGAATTTGGGGAAGGTGATTGGCGTGCTAGGATCAAAGGAGGACTCTACATCCTTGAGGAGGGGGATAGTTCAAAAAATAAATTGGCTCCTAGGAATCTTTGTTTTAGTACTTCTAGTTTGTCATCTAGTGATGAAATAATGATGTGGGATACTAGATTAGGTCACCCTAGCTTTGGTTATTTGAATAAATTGTTTCCTAAATTGTTTATCAATAAAAAGAGTTCTGATTTTCAATGTGAAATTTGTGCCTTGTCTAAACATAAGAGGAGCACTTATATTCCAAAATCCTCTGAGACCACTCAAACCATTTACTCTTATTCATAGTGATGTTTGGGGTCCTTCTAGACACCTAACTATGACTGGGAAGAGATGATTTGTGTCCTTTATAGATGACCACACAAGAATTACCTGGAACTATCTGTTAAAGGCGAAGTCTGAGGTTGAGAAAGCCTTTAAAAAAAATTTATAACATGGTTAGCACTCAGTTTCATACACATTGAAATTTTAAGAACTGATAATGGAACTGAGTACTATAACAATCTTTTGAATAAAATTTTTTCTGAAAAAGGCATGATCCATCAAAGCTCATGCCCTAATACACCCCAACAGAATGGTGTGGCAGAAAGAAAAAATCAACATGTCCTGGAAGTGGTCAGATCCATCTTGTTGTCCTCTAAGTGCCCTAAATTCTTGTGGGGTGAGGCTCTTCTCACTGCTCTTTAATTAATCAACAGACTTCCCTCTAAAATTCTAGACTTTAAAACTCCCTTAAATGAATTAAAAGCAAACTTTCCACACACTAGACTGGTCCAGGATCTTCCTCTCAAAGTGTTTGGGTGTGTAGCATTTGCACATACCTATCACCAAGGGAAGTTGGATCCTAGAGCCACTAAGTGTATGTTTTTGGGATATTCTGCCAATAAGAGGGGGTATAGGGTTTTTGATTTTGATAAAAGAGAGTCATAGAAACAATGGATATCACCTTTTTTGAGAACACTATGTACTATAAAAGCACCATCTTCAGGGGAGCTTATGACTCAAGAAGATGTTGCTGATTTTCAGTACATTGTGGTTGGGGGTGATGAGTCTAGTATACCAAATTCTGTGGAAATCATCGGTAGTGAACAAGTACTGGAAGATCTGGGAGAAACAGGAGGTAAGTCACCTCATGTGAGTGGCCCATAAAACTCCCAGTTCTACTCAAAGATTCTGGGGAAAAACATATTTTAGGACCTATCCTAAATCCAAACAGCATGTGGAATCTCCACTGACCGCCAAGAGCTGAACCGACACATCCTGGGCAATCAAATAATATGGAGGAATCTGAGTCACCAAACCTTGAGCCTCTAATCCCAGACCTTGATGCACAACATGATACAGAACCCTTGGTGTAGAGATTCACACTGTTTTTATGATATATTTCGATCTTTGGTATTTATTGTAATAAGGACAGGATTGTCTTTTCCATTATTTTAATTTGTGCAGGGTTGACTGTATGGCGCCGCTTTTCTTATAAGTAGGGTGTGAAAGGAGTCAATTAATAGGGAGCAATTATAGGAAGTTTATATAGAAAGGAGTCTTCCTTTCCTTAGTATAAATAAAGGATTTTGTAATGACAATCAATAATAAAATCATTGAATAAAATATTCTTTCTTTCAACATGGTATCAGAGCGGGTCGTATGATCAACGCAAATGTATCTGCGCGCAGCCATGACTGGAAGCGCATCATCGTCTGCTTCAACCACATCATCGTCTGCTTCAACCAATACTACCACTAGATCATCCGTATCAAGGGATGACCAATCAACTGGAAATGAATCCAGCAACTCCTCATCCTCTTTTTGCTAACAACACAAAGGCTCAATGGAAAAAACTACAGAATGGTCACAAACCATACTGGTTGGCCATTGATGGTAGAGGAAAATTAGGATATTTGGTGGAGAATGCGTCAAAACTTCTCTGCGGGAGATCCCAAATCCATAACATGGAGATCTCGAGGACTCAATGGTAAGAGCATGGTTGATCAACTCCATAGAGAACTTTGTAGCAAAGCCTCGTATGTTCTTGCCCACACAGCAAAGGACATCTCGGAAGATGGTTAAAGACATGTATTACGATCTGGAGAATACATCCCAAATCTATGAACTTAAGACCAAGATCTGGGCTGCAAGCAAGACAATAGAGAAGTCACCTCTATTACACAAGTGCGAGGGATTGTGGCAGAATTGGATACGTCTATGACAACTCTTGGGAATGCTCCGGAGATGGAGTAAAAGCCGTAAAAGAGAAGAAAATGAGAGGATTTATACCTTCTTGGCAGGTCTGGATCTGGAATTGGATGAAGTCAGGGGAAGGATACTAGGAAAATCTCCCCTGCCTTCACTCAGTGAGGTGTTTGCTGAAGTTAGGAGGGAAGAATCCAGAAGGAGAGTGATGCACAGGGGACCTTCATCTGGAAATCCGGTTGGGGCAGAAAGTTCTGCCTTGGTGGCAAACAGAAATGATCAAAAGGGAAGGAGACAGAAACCATGGTGTGATCATTGCAAAAAACAAGGTCACACCAAGGATAATTGCTGGGTGATACATGGCAAACCGGCAAACTGGAAACCTAGGGGCAGTGGATCTGGAAACTCAGAGGCAAGGCAGGCTAATCAGCAGCTGTTCTCCCAAGAACAACTGGATCAGTTGACTAAACTGATTCAAGCCCAAACCATGCTAAACAAAGGTGATTCTTCTTGCTCCTTAGTGGAGAAAGGTAACTACCCTTCCCTATCTTTTCTTGGAGTCCACCAGTCCGCTTTTTGGGTCATTGACTCAGGAGCAACCGACCATATGACAAGTTATTCACATCTTTTCTCAACATATAAATCACGTGCTGGAAACCAGAAAGTTAAGATAGCAGATGGCTCCTTTTCTGCTATAGCTGGAAAAGGATCCATCACTATCTCCCCTACTTTAACCCTCCATAATGTCCTACATGTACCATCTCTGTCATGCAATCTATTGTCAGTCAGTAAACTCACCTCAGATACTAAATATAATGTTATGTTTTCTGTTAATGGTTGTGAAATTCAGGGTATTCACAAGGGGATGGTGATTGGCAGTGCTAGGATGATCGGAGGCATATATCTCTTTGAGGAAGAAGGAGAATCTTGGAATAAGAAGAATTCTGGAAATATCTGTCTTCAGTCTACCTATATTGATAGGAATAATATCATGTTGTGGCATCTTAGGCTTGGCCACCCTAGTTTTTCTTATTTAAAGAAACTGTTTCCAAATTTATTTATCAATAAAGATCCATCTTTATTTAAGTGTGAAATTTGTGAATTATCTAAACATACAAGATCATCTTTCCCACCTCAACCTTACAAGCCAACAAAGCCATTCACTATGATTCATAGTGACATTTGGGGGCCTGCAAGGAGGAGTACACCACAAGGGAAAAGATGGTTCATCACTTTCATTGATGACCACACTAGAGTTTCTTGGGTTTACCTATTAAAAACCAAAGCTGAAGCTAAACAAGTTATAAGTTATTCAGCAGGGTTCTTACCCTGCTGAAGTGAAAATCTCTTGATATGCACCGCTGTGTCTCTTGATATGCACCCTGCTTAAATGAAGTCTACTGATATGCACACCCTACTGAAGTCTACTGGAATTGAAGTCTACTGAAGCTTGTCTATTTAAATGATTAAGACTTTATTACAACTGTAATATAAAGTTGTTTAAAGTGTTTAGTTATAGCCGTTCTTATTTATGTCCTAATATCCCAACTACCCAACTCCCTTTTATTAGCCTACTTTGCATTTATGACCTTGTCTGCTCCAACTTGTAATTGCTCTTTATATACTCAGCTTCACTACTCATAAATTAATAAGAAGATTATTATTCTCTTCCTTCTTTCTCTCTTTTTCCCTTGAATTTCTACATGGTATCAGAGACAATCTGAAAATTCAGATATCTTCCGCATCTATCTCTTCTTCGTTATTCATCTTCCCCATTTGAACCATGTCGGAATCTGGAATGACATCTGATGCTACGTCCGGAAATCCTTCAAAACCAGTGATCGGAGTGGATAATTCTACACTGCCAATCACATCTGTTAAACTCAAAGGTCCAAACTATCTACAATGGGCACAATCGGTCAAGATCTTCATCACTGGAAGAAGGAAACAAGGATACCTCACTGGGTCCGTTAAAATTCCAGATCAAGCTGATACAGAGGCATACGAAACATGGGAAACAGAAAATGCAATTGTCACTTCTTGGTTACTTAACTCCATTGAAGATGAGATAAGTCAAAACCACCTATTCTACCCCTCAGCTAAAGCAATCTGGGATAATCTTGCAGCATCTTATTCTAATCAAGGAAACTTTGCTCAAGCATTTGGTATCAGGAACACCCTGAAACAAACCAAGCAAGGGTCACTCGATGTTACCAAATACTTCAATACTCTCAAAAAATTATGGCAGGACTATGATCGGTGGCGCGCCTTAAGTGGGATTTGACCGTGGTGATCTTTGAAAATTTCCAAAAGCTTATTGAGAAAGAAAGAGTCTTTGACTTTCTCAGTGGCCTTAACCCCATCTATGAAGCTGCCAGAGAAAGAGTCCTTGCTCAAACCCCCCTTCCTTCTGTACAAGAGGCATTTGCAACTCTTAGGAAAGAGGAAAGCAACAAGGGGGTTATGGGGGTCTTCTCCCAACTCAGGGAGGAGAGCAATCTGCATTAAATGTTCTCTCTTGACTCTGCTTTAATGGGACATAACAAAGGGTCTACAAAAGCATGAGCAAAAAGGAAATTTACTTGTGAACATTGTAAAAGAAGGGTCATACAAAGGACACTACTGGAATCTTCATGGAAAGCCTCACTTTCTGAGAAAAGTCAAAGTAGCAGATCGATGGTAAGCTGGGTGACGAGAAAAAGGCGTATAATGTTGTTGAACAGCCAAGCATCTTCTCAAAGGAGCAAATGGAAGCTCTGAATCTGTTTGTTTGATAGGAAAATGGGGCGGCCCAATGCAGACACCTCTGCTGGAACCTCCATTCAAAATGGTAAGAACACGGATCATAGATTCAGGTGCCTCAAGTCATATGACTGGTGATTTTTCACTATTTGACTCATTTCACAAAATTACTTACCCTCATTTTGTTAAAATAGCTGATGGATCTTGTTCAAAAGTAGAAGGAATAGGCACTGTCACTATTGATACACACCTTAAGCTCTCATCTGTACTATATGTTCCTAAACTTGACTGTAACCTGTTTTCTGTCAGTCAGTTCTCGAAGGACAAGAATTGCATTATTAACTTTCACCCTACTCACTGTGAGTTTCAGGACATGGCATCTTTGGAGAAGATTGGCAGTGCTAAGAAGACCAAAGGCCTGTACCTCATGTATGGCAAGGAAAAGAAGACTGTTAAAGGCCTAAATGTTTCCCCTTGTTCCCTTAATTATGCTAAGATCAGACTCTTACATTTGAAGTTAGGACATCCAAATTTTCATTATTTAAAAAAGATGTATCCAAACTTATTTTCTAATGTAAAAGTGGATGATTTGAAATGTGAGTTTTGTGAAGTTTCAAAACATACTAGAAGTACTTTCAAAGCTGTGTCTTACAAGGAATCTGTTCCCTTTAAACTAATTCACCTGAGATGTGTGGGGTCCTCTCAAAATCCTAACCTCACACACAAAAATGGTTTGTGACCTTCATAGATGACCACACTTAGAGTTAGTTGGGTATATCTCATGAAACACAAAAGCAAGTCACCAGATTTTTGCAAATTTCTACAACTTGATTAAAACTCGCCAGACTAGGATTCAAATACTTGGTCCGATAATGGAACAGGAGTATTTGAATTCATGCCTTGGACCTTTTTTGACTGACAAGGGAATTGTCCATCAGACCTCCTGCCCTAATACTCCACAACAAAATGGGGTGGCTGAGAGGAAAAATAGACATCTTTTGGAAGTTACAAGAACTCTACTGTTTTCATATAATGTCCCTGCTATTTATTGGGGTGAAGCAGTCCTTACTGCGGCATTTCTTATAAATAGGATGCCATCCAGAGTCCTAGACTTCAAATCTCCTATTGAAACTCTCACTACTTCATACCCTGACTCCAAACTTATCTCTTCTATACCTTTAAAAATCTTTGGTTGTACTGCTTTTGTCCACATCCACTCTCAAAATAGGAGCAAGATTGGACCAAGGGCCATCAAAGCCATATTTGTTGGCTACTCTCCCACACAAAAAGGTTTTAAGTGTTTTGATCCTAAAACTCACAAATTTTATACATCCTGGGATGTCACCTTTTTTGAAGAACAACCTTTTTATTCTGTGAATCAGGACTTAGAAAAGCCTACTGATATCAATCAGTACAACTTTCTTAACTCTGAAGTTATTCTCCCTATTCCGGATGATTCACCTGGGGAAACAAACCTTCAACAGTCAGACAAGTTCATTCCTTTGCCAGAACGAGAAGTGATTGTTTATACAAGGCAGAAGAAACCTCAAAACAATCTTAGCACTCCCATATCTGATCCTGATGTTTACACTAACCAAGATTTGCAGGCACCACATGATCTTCCTACAGGTATAGATATCACTCATCAGCACAGTGATGATGAGGACTCTGAGAATGTGGAACCATCTCCTATGCTCCAAAGGTGTGAACCTATATCCCCAAAGTTGCCCATTGCCTTGAGGAAAAGCACAAGGGAATGCACTAAACATCCTATTGACAGGTTTGTCTCATATGGTAAGCTCTCCACTGAATTCAACTCCTATATTGCTAAGATAGACTCGATATTCATACCAAAAACCATTCAACAAGCCTTTGGTTGTCCCCACTGGAAAAAGGCTGTTCTGGATGAGCTAAATGCCCTGGAGGACAACCACACCTGGGACTTAGTTCCTATGCCAAAAGGTGTGAGGCCTGTTGGATGTAGATGGTTGTTCACTATAAAACACAATCCTGATGGCTCCATCAATAGGCACAAAGCCAGATTGGTTGCCAAAGGATACACTCAAACTTTTGGCATTGATTTTCATGAAACTTTTGCCCCTGTGGCTAGACTGAACACTGTGAGGATTATCATTTCAATTGCTGCTGTGAATAATTGGGCATTACATCAAATGGATGTGAAAAATGCCTTTCTTAATGGTGATTTGAAAGAGGAGGTGTACATGCACCCTCCTCCTGGGTTTGTTGTCAAACCTAACCATGTTTGTAGATTGTATAAGTCCTTATATGGACTTAAGCAATCTCCCAGGGCATGGTTTGAAAGATTCTCAAAGTTATGAAAAGGAGGCTATGCTCAAGGGCATAGTGACCATACAACATTCTACAAACATCTTCAAAGCAGGAGGAGTTACTATCCTTATAGTATATGTTGATGACATTGTTATTACTGGAAATTCCAATTCTGAGATCAGCAACCTGAAACAACTTCTACAACATGAGTTTGAAATCAAGGATCTTGGGCCACTGAAATATTTTTTAGGCATTGAAGTTGCGGATCGAGTGATGGCATCCTTCTCACTCAAAGGAAATACACTATGGACCTTCTTCAAGAATATGGATTCTTGGGGTGCAAACCAGTTGATACTCAGATTGACAACACTATAAAGTTTGGTAAAGATGATGATGGAGCTCCAGTCAACCAAGAAAAGTTCCAAAGGTTAGTAGGAGATTAATCTACCTATCTCATACAAGACACGACATTTCATTTTTGTCCACCAAGCTGAGCAGATTTATGCACTCCCCAAACAAATTCACCTTGATGGGGCTATGAGACTACTAAAATTCCTAAAAGGAAGTCTGGAAAGGGTATCTTGTTCAAGTCTTTGGGAACATCCAAGATTGAAGGCTATGTAGATCTTGATTGACAATTTGGGTTCACCACCGATGAAAGATCTACTTAGGTGGTGTATATACCTGTTTGGCAATTTGGTCTCATGGAGGAGTAAAAAACAGTCTGTGGTAGCAAGAAGTTCTGCAGAAGCAGAGTTTAGGGCAATTGCCCTAGGAATATGTGAACTCCTGTGGATTCAAAGAGTTATGAAAGAATTGAAGATCTCCTATTCAAGACCTATCAACTTGTTCAGTGATAGCAAATCGGCTATCGAAATCTCTAACAATCCTGTTCAACATGATAGGACCAAACATATTGAAATTGATAGACACTTCATCAGAGAAAAACAAGAAGATGGCAGTATCAACCTTTCTACACATCAACACCAAGCAACAAGTGGTGATGTCTTCACAAAAGGATCGCCAGAGCCCCCTCCAACAGATTCGATTTGCAAGCTTGGTTTATTAGATATATATAAACCAGCTTGAGGAGGAGTATAAGTTATTCAGCAGGGTTCTTACCCTGCTGAAGTGAAGTCTACTGATATGCACCCTGCTGTCTACTGATATGCACCCTGCTTAAATGAAGTCTACTGATATGCACACCCTACTGAAGTCTACTGGAATTGAAGTCTACTGAAGCTTGTCTATTTAAATGATTAAGACTTTATTACAACTGTAATATAAAGTTGTTTAAAGTGTTTAGTTATAGCCGTTCTTATTTATGTCCTAATATCCCAACTACCCAACTCCCTTTTATTAGCCTACTTTGCATTTATGACCTTGTCTGCTCCAACTTGTAATTGCTCTTTATATACTCAGCTTCACTACTCATAAATTAATAAGAAGATTATTATTCTCTTCCTTCTTTCTCTCTTTTTCCCTTGAATTTCTACACAAGTTTTTTGTGAATTTTATGAAATGATCTTGACTCAGTTTCACTCTAAGATAGAAGTTTTTAAAAGTGATAATGGCACATAATACTTTAATTCGATCCTTGGGTCTTACTTCCTCAAACAGGGAATTGTCCACCAAAGCTCCTGCCCTGACACACCCCAACAAAATAGGGTGGCAGAGAGGAAAAACAGACACATTTTAGAGATAGTTAGGGCTCTCATGATAACCTCTAACAGCCCTAAATATCTCTGGGGGGAGGCAATCCTAACTGCCATATACCTGATCAACAGGCTCCCCTCAAGGATCTTAAATTATCAGACCCCTATAAGTCAGCTAAAAACCTTCTATCCCAACACTAGGATAATCCAAGATGTGTCTCTTAAAGTTTTTGGATGCACTGCTTTCACACATAATCATCATCAAGGGAAATTGGATCCCAGAGGTAGAAAGTGTGTGTTTGTATGGTATTCCCCAACACAAAAAGGGTACAAATGTTTTGATCCACAAACACAAAAAGTGTATGTCAGTAGTGACGTGTCATTTTTTGAAGGTCAAATGTTTTTCAAAACTCACATTGTGGGAGAATTTTAAGGAACATGAGTCTTTTCACTTACACAACAAGACTTCTCACGGTTTTTGTTAATGAACGACGACACTTCTCTCCACATCTAGATAAGGAATTAGGAGATCGGACTAATAGTCCTACCGAGGGCAATGCACGATCAATCAGATAATCCTAGTCCGGGACTAGAATACGAGAAATTTCCGGGGACCACTTATTCAAGGAAAGGTCTATTACTCAAAGAAAGCTCCTCCTCCAAGCTTCGAGCAACTACCTCTTGAGTGCAACTCTTGAGAAGAACCCAGAGCAGGTAATACAGCGGACCGCTTTATCATCGATTCGAATCGACAATCACGATCCCTCAGATTCACCAACTATGTCTAAATCACCAGATCACTCAAACCAATATGACCAACTTCTTGATGTCCCAATTGCCATAAGAAAACCTCCAAGAGAATGTACCAAGCACCCCCTCTATCCTCTTAGCAGGTATGTCACCTATGACAAACTGTCCCCACAATATCAAGCCTTTACTACTAGCCTATCTAATGTCCAAATTCCTAAAACCATCCATGAAGCCTTGTCCCATCCAGAATGGAAGGCTGCTGTGTATGAAGAAATCAGTGAACTTGAAAAGAATGGCACCTGGGAAGTTGCTAGCCTACCTACTGGGAAGACCACAGTGGGGTGTAGGTGGATTTTCACTGTAAAATACAACTCAGATGGATCCATACAGAGGTACAAAGCAAGATTGGTGGCCAAGGGGTATACCCAAATGTATGGGATAGATTATTCAGAAACATTTTCACCAGTGGCTAAGCTCAATACTGTGAGGATAATTTTGTCCATAGCTGTGAACTTGGATTGGCCATTGGAACAGCTGGATGTAAAAAATGCTTTCTTACATGGAAATTTAAAGGAAGAAGTGTACATGGATATGCCTCCTGGTTTCTCTGGCAGAGACAATGGTAAAGTGTGCAAGTGAAAAGGCTTTTATGAAATGGTGAAGCAAAGTCCAAGAGCTTGGTTTGAGAGATTTATGAAATTCCTTAAAAGGAGGGTTTGAGCAAGGACAATCGAGATCACACTCTATTCACCAAAAGATCGAAAGCAGGCAAGATGATAGTTACGGTAGTATATGTAGATGATATCATCCTCACTGGGGATGACATGACTGGGATCAATCTGACTAAGAAGAGCTTGGCAAGAGAATTTGAGATAAAAGACCTTGGAAGTCTAAGATACTTGCTAGGAATGGAGGTTGCAAGATCAGACAAAGGATTGGTAATGTGTCAGAGAAAATATGTGCTAGACCTCCTCGAAGAAACAGGGATGAGTGACTGCAAACCTGCCAGCACTCCCATGGAAGCCAACATCAAGCTCTGGGAAAAGAAAGATCAAGTCCCTGTGGACAAGGGAAAATATCAGAGACTTGTAGGAAGATTGATATACTTGGCCCATACAAGACTGACATATCTATTCGAGTGGGTGTTGTGAGCCAATTCATGCATGCTCCTTGTGAACCTCATATATGGAAGTTTGTGTTGAGAATATTGAAATACTTAAAGGGATTTGTTGGTGAAGGTTTGTGGTTGAAAAAGACTTTAGCGAGGAGCATTGAAGTTTACACTAATCTTGATTAGGCGGTGGTCTCTGTGAAAGAAGATCCCTGGCCTGGATCTTTGTAGCTTTGTGCAGGGCAATCTAGTAACTTGGAGAAAAAAACAGGGGTGGTATCTAGAAATCTTCTTTTGAGTCGAATCTGAGCCATGGCACTTGGAGTATGTGAAGAACTATGGATAAAAGAGTTTAGAAGACTGTCAATGCTGTGAAACTACATGAAGTTGTCTTGTGACAATAAAGCTCCTATTGATATTGCTAATAATCATGTGCAACATGACGGGACCAAGCATATAGAAATTGTGAGCACTTCATTAGGGGAAAAGTTTGATGATGGAGTGATTCAGCATGCCATTCTTACCTCAAAGTGAGTTGCAGATGGGTTGACCAAAGCCTTGCTAAAGCCTGGATTTGATGGGTTTACAAGCAAGTTAAACATCTTTGAATCTCCATACTTAACTTGAGGGGAGTGTAGAGATTCACACTATTTTTATGATATATATTTGATCTTTGGTATTTATTGTAATAAGGGCAGGATTGTCTTTTCCATTATTTTAATTTGTCTAGGGTTGACTGTGGCGAATTTGCTTTTCTTATAAGTAGGGTGTGAAAGGAGTCAATTAATAGGGAGCAATTATAGGAAGTTTATATAGAAAGGAGTCTTCCTTTCCTTAGTATAATAAAGGATTTTGTAATGACAATCAATAATAAAATCATTGAATAAAATATTCTTCCTTTCAACACTTGGTCCCAAAACTTGATGAACCATCCACTCTAAGCCTAAAAGGCAGTCGTAAAACAGGACATGGTAAATAGTCCAGATCCTTTCTTTGGATGTCCCTATTGCGATTAGAAAACCACCAAGGGCCTGCACTAAAAATCCTAGATACCCTATACAAAACTACTTAACCTATAAAAATGTGTCATCATCCCACAAAGCCTTCCTTACTAGTGTGTCTGAACATCAAATTCCAAAGGATATTCAGGAAGCTCTATCTGAACCTGAGTGGAGGGCTGCTGTTCAGGAGGAAATCAGAGCTTTGGAGAAGAATGGCACTTGGGAAGTGGTGAATCTGCCATGGGGAAAGAAAGCTGTGGGGTGTAGATGGGTGTTCACCATTAAGTTCAAGTCTAATGGTGAGGTTGAGAGATATAAAGCTAGGTTAGTAGCCAAGGGCTACAGCCAAACCTATGGAATTGATTACTCTGAGACTTTCTCCCCAATGGCTAAGCTCAATACTGTGAGGGTTGTATTCTCCATAGCTGTGAATCTTGACTAGCAATTGTTTCAACTTGATGTGAAGAATGCATTTCTTCATGGGACACTCAAGGAGGAAGTGTGTATGGATCCTCCCCCAAGACTTCTTTGGTCGAGTTTGGAGGAAAGGTATGTGGCGAGGAAGTCTTTGTATGGGTTGAAGCAAAGTCCAAGAGCTTGGTTTGATAGGTTTAGGCGGTTTGTCCTAAAGATAGGATTCAAGCGAGGGCACTCGGATCATACCTTATTTGTGAAGAGGTCCAAAGAAGGGAAGATGGTGGTCCTAGTAGTATATGTGGATGATATCATCCTTACTTGGAGATGATGTGGATGGGATTAATCGGTGAAGAGGAATCGGCTAAGGAATTTGAAATAAAAGACCTTGGGGTTTTGAAGTATTTCTAGGAATGGAGGTAGATACAGTCCAGGAGAGGGATGGTGGTGTCCCAAAGGAAGTATGTGTTGGATCTGCTTGTGAACAAATGTTGGGGTGTAAAACCGCTAGTACACCCATGGATCAGAATGTGAAATTGGATCAAGCTGATGGTGAGGAGCCAGTTAACAGAGAGCAGTATCAAAGGTTAGTAGGCAGACTGATTTACTTGGCTCACACAAGGGCAGACATTTCCATTGCAGTTGGAGTGGTGAGTCAGTTTATGCATGCCCCAAAACAATCTCATTATCAAGCAGTGGTGAGGATTCTGAGATATTTAAAGGGAACAGTTGGAGTAGGGTTGCTGTTCAAAAAGGTGGATAAAAGGTTTGTGGAGGTCTATGATGATGCTGATTGGGCTGGCTCTAGAGATAGGAAGTCTACTACAGTCTACTGCTCATTTATGCAGGGCAATCTGGTTGCTTGGAGGAGCAAGAAGCAAGATGTGGCAAGAAGCTCGGTGAAGCCGAGTTTAGAAAGCGTGGTGTACAGGCGTATGTGAAGAGTTGTGGGTGAATAGGGTCTTTGGATGATCTGCATCTCGCCCGGCAATGCCTATGAAGGCTGATGCAGTGACAACAAGCGGCCATTGCCATTGCAAATGATCTGTGCAACATGACGAGGACTAAACATGTGGAAGTAGGCAGGCATTTCATCAAGGAGAAGCTAGAGAAGGGGCTGATCTGTATTCCTTTCCTACCATCACCTTTGCAAGCAGCTGATGGTCTTACTAAGGCACTAATGAAGCAGCCGTTTGATGATTATGTGTCCAAGTTGAACATGATTGATATCTATGCTCAACTTGAGGGGGGGTGTTGAATTAGGAAGGTTATTTCTGTCTTATTTATTAATTAGACCACAAACCGTGTGGTATTAGGGTTTGTGAAGTTTATCTCTGTTTTACTTGGGGGCTAAGTATGGAATGCGGCTGCCTAGGGTTTTGAGGCGGCTGAGTGTTTATTTTTATTATAAAAGGGCAATAGACCTGCAGTGTAAAAAGGATTAATAAATATTATTTTTCCACAGCTTTTTATCTATCTTTTCTAACACTTTCTGATACTTGGCACATGGTGCCCTGCATACCTGTCCGTGAACATGATCCACCGGGATGTCAAAATAACCCATCGACTGACCAGAATGAAGATCACAAGCAAGTACTCGGTCCGCACCAGCTTCGGTAATAATATTTGCGACAAGTTTGGCAGCAATCGATTCACGGCCCTGACTCTGAAAGAAAAGCAACTCATCAGAATACCAAATCTAACCGCATAACAGTAATTTATAGCAACATAAGATGAATAGAGAATTTATTTCATCCACTCCTTGGATGAACAATTTTGTCTAGATTTCAAAACGATAACCAAGGGCAGGTAATCTAAAGCATAGGCACATATGTCTGTTCAGGGGGGCATCAATGGTTCAATATATTTTGTTGATTATTAACATTAAGCTTAGATGAAGTGATTCAAAGGAGCAAGGTCCTCCCTGAGAAAAGTTACAAGCTAGGATTTGTCTCGAAATCTATTTCATCATCAAAACATAGGAAGTACCCCCAATTCTGTAATAAGATAATTTGTTTTTTATATTTTATTATTGGTCCGGTGATTTGGCTTATTCCCTCAATAAACCCAAATATATGTACCTACAGTTCGAGCCACTGCTGAGTGAAAGGAATATCAATTAACTTCAACTTCTGGAACTTAGAGGTTTGATCTTTCGCATTTTCTTTACATTACTCTTTAAGTCACATGGAAATCTATGAAAGGTACAAAGGAGATCACCTTTCTATCAGCACGTGCGTACCCAAAGTATGGGATTACAGCAGTTATATTCTTAGCAGAAGCCCTCCGACAAGCATCAATCATTATCAAAAGCTCCATAAGATTTTCATTTGCTGGAGGGCAGGTTGGTTGCACAAGATATACATCACATCCTCTGACACTTTCTTGTAATTGAACGTAAATCTCACCATCAGCAAAACGTTTTATCCTAATCTTTCCAAGATCGAGGCCCAAACAGCATGCAATTTCCTGCAATATTATATACTATCAATAAAAACGGAATAACATGCCATTTTTGCAAGGGGTCGCGGGCTAGAAGGACAAAATAAGATACAAAATAGAAAAAAATGACAAGAAAAAAAGATAGTGGTTGAGAAGGACAAAAACACGCCTGTTACTACATGTGTTACTACATGTTGCTACAACCACATGTAGTAACACATGTAGTAACATGCGCGTTTTTGTCCTTCTCAACCACTATCTTTTTTTCTTGTCCTTTTTCCCATTTTAGATTAAAAGCAGTCCTCCACAACCTTTAACTATTTTTGCAAATGTTATACCATATATTCAGAAACATAATAGAATGGGCAGGAGAAAAAAGGAACGAAAAAAAACATAATCTGGGAAAAAAATCACCATTACAAACACATGTGAAAAAGAATTAGGCAAAGCAACAACAACAACGACTCATGAAAAAGAAAACCCATTAAATATAAAATGACAAGTACAGCCACAAAAGAGGCCTAATTAGTATTAGATGTATACGCATTGCCTAATAATTAGTCCTTAATACTTGACAAAAGAGGCCCAACGTCCACATGTTTCTAAATTCAAAAGAAAATATGATCATATACCATAATTGAAGAATAAAGAACTGCCTCACAACTTCAGAGTAAATCATAAATTAGCTTTAGCTAAATCAAGATTAACATAACCAGAAGAATGATAACCTGAAAAATATTAAAGAGACCTAATAAAAAAATCCAGTATACAAAAAAGAAAAACGTCCGCCATGTTTCTCAGAAGAATACATGCCTACGTATTACAACCGAATATTGAATATTTTCAATATAGCATCTATTTCTAAAACAATTCCAGTTTTAGATTGCGATAACCCCTAAGGTTCAAATCAGATCCTTAGATACACATATTCATCACAAAAATTACAATTCACCGTCTCTAGATTGTATACTTAGTTCAAGACGGCATCATCTGCAGGAGCCTTAATGTATCATGTCCACATTGCAGGACAATACTCCCCAACTATGAATTAAACGTAGAATAATATTTATCAGTCATTAAGACATAAAATAATATCGAGAAACAGGCCGAAATCAGTACGCATTCTGTTTCATTACAAAAGAATGAAAATAAAAGCATGTGATAACACCGAATGCTTTATTTCTACAAGGTGGTGTCAACAATAGTATCGAAAGTATGGATAGCTAGTGTTCATTAGCTCTATCATACAGCATACTGTGTACCTCCCTCCAGGTGCAGAGATCAGACACACATTCCCCCCCCCCCCTCCCCCCCACCAAAACAAAAAGAAAATGCTTGCTAAATTATGAATACCTGAGCAAGGGCAGGATTAGCAGTACCAGAGAATATCTTGAGCTTTGTGTCATACTTCTGGGATGAAACAGGTGCGTACATGCTCGACGATATGAAATCCGGAAACGTCAGCCCTGACTCAGCACTAAGACTGGGCGACTTTGGACTGCCATTATTGGCTACATTACACCTCTGCAAATACAACAAAAAAAAAAAATTCTCGTTACTAAAAATTCATGAAACAAAACACCATTACATTAAAGTCACTATACTGAATCAATTAGTAAATCATTCAACGGCATATATCATCATTGTGAAAAATGTAAAATCAAGAGCAGAGAGTGCTAACGATTGAGAGGCGGTTGGTACGGGGAAGTACGGTGCGAGGAGTCGGTATTGTCAACAAATTCTGCAAATACAACCAAAAAAAATTCGCAATAGTGAAACCCACAAAACAAAACACCATTTCAGTACAAAAACACTATACTGAATCAATTAGTAAATCTCCAAAAAAAAAAAAAAAAGAATCAATTAGTAAATCGTGCAGCAGCGTAAATCATCAGAGTGAAACTAATCGTGGAAAAGAGAAATCAAGAACAGAAAGTGCTAACAATCGAGCTACACTACACCTCTGCAAATACAACCAAAAACAATTCGCATAGGTAAAACTAATGACCATTACAATAAAATTCACTATACTGAATCATCAATTAATAAATCGTGCAGCGGTGTATATCATCATTGTGAAACTAATCGTGGAAAAGAGAAATCAAGAACAGAAAGTAGAAACGATGGAGCTAAATTACACCTAGGCAAATACAACCAAAAACAATTCTCCTTGGTGAATTCATGAAACAAAACACCCTTGCAGTAAAATTCACTATACTGAATCAATCAATAAATCGTGCATGGCGGCGTATATCATCAGTGTGAAACTAATTGCGGAAAAAAGAAATCAAGAAACAGACTCTGCTAACGATCGACCTACTACATTACACCTCTACAAATACAACCAAAAACAATTCGCATTGGTAAAAAATAACGAAACAAAACACCATTAAAGTCAAATCACAATACAGAATCAAATAGTAAAATCGTGCAGCGGTGCATATCATCAGTACTGTTAAACTAATCGCGAAAACGAGAAATCATCAAGAACAAAAGGTACTTACGATCGAGAGGCGGTTCGACTGGGAAATTGTGGTGCGAGGAGTTGGCGTTGTTAACAGATTTGAGATGAAGGCGAGGGAAGCCATTTGCGTCACTGCAGAAATCGTTGAGAGGGTTTCGGTTGTTGACAGTTATAAAGACGGCGGGAATGCGGTGCGTTTCCGATTTAAGTAGGTTTCGAGTTTTTCGCCAACTCTTTTTATTTTATTTTTATATGGATCGAGATCTAATTATGAAAGGAGTATTCCTCAAAAAAAAAAAATTATGAAAGGAGCAATAATAGGCCTACATTTAGTTTTATCATTTCGTTTTTCACTAATTAATTCATACTCAATTTTGAACGGATGTTGATTAGTTTATGAAATGAATTTTTTTATGAGGAACTATCAGATGTGTTTTCTGACCGATATCAACCCTAAAAAAACCAACATCTTGATTAAATTTCGATCAGAATAAACATTATTTCATAATTCAAATTCGGTTAGGCACGATGTTAATTAGTTTACGGACCAAATTTCAACCAGATAGTATCATTCGTGCTTTCTGACCAACATTGGGTCTAGAAAAAACAAAGATGTTGACTCAAATTCGGTCAGAATAAGAATTATTTTCTGACTAAAATTCAGTCAGGATAACGTATTTCGGTATATATATGAAACGACTCTCCATGTGCGTCCGCCCTTGAGCAGTAAAATCAACTTTATAAATTACTACATTATAGACGCTTTACAGAGATACAAGAGGTGTGTATGATGGTAGAAACTATTCCACAAAACCCAAAAGATAAATTGTCATCACAAGATGTAGGAAGTCTTATGCTACACCGTCAGATTCGATATCGATTGTGTTCGGTTACGTAGGAATAGTGAATCATGCCAACGGAAAATTCTGATGTGGGGAGTTCTTATTAGAATGAACCGTCGGATAACTGTCATGTATAAAAAAGACAAAATTGTTTTGTTTATTTGTGTACGTGGTAGTTATCTGACGATCCGTTCTAATAGGGATTAGGGAGTCACTAGAGCCGAATTACCCCATGCTAACATGATCTAATATTTTGAAATAACACGATGCCACAAGACCTTGGAATCGTCATGTTACCTTTTAGCCCATGAAGGGCACGGTCGATTTATCACAATTCATCTATGCCGATATCAGATCCCAACGGAAACATGCCTCGACCTTACAGACTAACTACCAAGATACAAAGCAGAATCATGACTCCCCTGCATGCTCAGTCAAGGATCTCACTTTGCCCTCGAGGTCCTTGACCCTTCTTACCCATAAGAAAGCTTTGACTATGTCGTTGAGGCCTCCGAGATGGTCAAGGCTCGAAGTGCAAAGGCAAGTACATGGTTCCATCTTTCTCTTTAACGATTATATTTCACATCATGATTCATGAGTCCACAAACCTTGTTTACATTTACATGCGAATTAAGGAACATGTCTCCACATTAACTCTATGACCGGATATGTATGGCATGTTTTAACTTTCTTCCGTTTAATTTCTCATTAAGGGTACTTTAAATATCATCAACATGTTTAATAGGTATATAAACTTATAATATTTTTGGGATTTATTTGGGCCCTATTTACTACTTGTGGCATTAATGAATATTTTGCGGGTGAAAAAACGTCACTCACTTGTTTGGTGTTCGTTGTGGCACACCAACGTCATTGGCGTTGGTATGCCACTCAGAACACCGAGTGAAAAATCAATGATCGACGTTTAAGATTTAACACTTTTTATATAGGAGCGTCGATGCCACTGGTGTTCTTGTGGAACACCAACGTCATTTTGTGGTGTTCACGCGAACAACACCATGTGATCGATGCTTCTATATAAAAAATCATGTGGTGCAAGTAGTAATTTTTGTGAGTACAGTAATAAGTGGAGTGCAGTAGTAGTAAATAGAAAGTCGCCCAAATAGAATCCCTATTTTTTATTAGTAAATTAACATTTTGTTTAGTTGTTTTTATTATCTTAATTTTTTTTTTTTTTTTAACATTCTGAGAATTTGAATTTTCTTTTTTTAATTATTATATTAATAGCCATAATTTCCACTTTCTTTATGACATATAAAAACGACCTTCATAAAGTGGATTGCATTAATAATTGACTGCATCACTTTGATGACGTATGTATGCAATTGTTTTTACGGATAATTCTTCTTTAATCATTCCATTTACATCGTAGAGACCATACAGTTTGAATTTAAATTGTGTGGCTCACATTTATTTTCTTTTGGGCTTTTTTTTTTTTTGGCTAATTATTACGTTGAGAGTTGGTGTAGTTTAGTTTAGTATATAAAAACTTCCCACAACTGCCGAGTTAATTATTTGTTAACATAATTCTTAGAATTATTTGAAATGGCATCTGCATGCAGAAGATTCCATGTGCAAATTTCCAAGACCTTGTCCAGGTATTATATAAACCGGCTGTATCATCATTTCTTATTCACTTCCATGTTGCATGTAATGGAGTTGTTAATCGATTGGGGTGACCGGATCGATCCACGTGTCGAAGCGAGCGGAGGCGACCAGACGTAAGCAGACAGACCAGGACCGCACCGATCGATCGTGGCAGTCCACGATATAGAAGAAGGCGACCTGGCAGGCGGTCCCACGATCGCTGAAGCGATCGAAGACATCCTCATCTGAATCAAGAGCAGTTATTGAACGTGAGGCGTGGGGGTTTATACAACCGCCCACTAACCCCACTATCACGAATAACCGCCTGAACTACGGGGGGACTTGATTCCAAGTATATACTTGGATACGTAGGCAGCTTATTGATTAAGTTCAGTCCAAGAAGAAAATGCCACTACTCTCTGTAAAATCCTAGAGCAAGAAAGACCCGATTAATTGTTCGTTTCATTCTTAGATCGATCATTGGCGCTAGAAGGAGGGTCTTCTTGTTTCTAGCGGGGAAATTGCAGAGTAATCGAACAATGCCACCAAAAAAGAATCAACAAGGGAAAGAATTAGCAAGTTCTTCACACGATCCGGAAAATGTGGATCAGAACCAGGATCGAAACCCAGAAAAGCAACTGCAAGATCAACCAAATACTAAGGAAATGGCGAAACAACTCCTAGTGGATGCTCTAAAAACCATGGGAGATGAAGATTTTCAGGTTCTTTTTGAGAGTGTGAGAAAAGGAAAGGAAAAAGTAGATACTTTTGGAGAAGAAAAGCAGTTATCTTCCGAGAACAGGGGTGGTCATAAGGAAGTTGCAGAATCCAGTGATCAAGTTGCTAAGAGCAAAACCCGTCACGCTGATGAGGCTGCAAGAGCCGAGTTAGATGCGATGTTGGAAGACGAGGAGGATGAATTTCATCTTGCTTCGCCTTTCGCAGAGTATATTGAGGCATGCCCCTGTCCCAGGATGTCTTCGCATGGAAGACAGATGATATGCCTGGTTTGTCACCAGAATTCATAGTGCACAGCTTGAATGTGGATCAGAACAGACCCCCAGTTCGTCAAAAGAAGAGACATTTTGCTCCAGAAATGATCTCAATCATCGAACAGGAAGTTGCCAAGTTGAAGCAAGCAGGAATTGTCAAGGAGGTCGTTTACCCAGAATGGCTCGCCAATCCGGTTCTAGTAAAGAAATCAGATGGATCATGGAGAATGTGTGTAGACTTTACAGATTTAAATAAGGCTTGTCCTAAAGATATGCAAAGCTTTTCCCGCGCTCCTATCTGGAAGAGCTAGGGACTGGTTCAACAAGTTGCCATCCAGATCTATTACCAGCTTTACAGTTTTAACAAAGAAGTTCATGAGCATGTTCATTGCTGCGAGGCCGTTTCAAAGGAACAGTACTCATTTGCTTACTATTAAGCAAAAATCCGACTAAACGGTTTACTGATTCATAAAGAGGTTCAATGCGAGAATCAACCTGTGGGTGATGTGGATGACCGATTTACAGTAGCCTCATTCGTAGCGAGGACTATTTAGAAGGCGTTTACACGCTAAGTTAAATGGGAAAAATCCCAAAACTATGGAAGAATGCTTAGCCATTGCTTTTAAACATTGTCAAGGGGAGGAAGCTAACCGTGCCAAGCGCGAGTTGGAGAAAGGAGATCACAGAAAGGGAAAAGCAGAGGAGAAATCCGATAAAAAGCGTAAATCAGTTTGGGATAGGGTGCAGGCACCCATAACCAACAGATTGGGGAAACGAGGCGCTCTGCAGGACAGAGACCTGATCCCGTTGAATAGATCACGAGAGCAAGTTCTTGCTATTATGGAGCGTAAGGGCATAGCCAGAACTCCATTTCCTATGAAGGGACCAAGGGAAAAGAGAGATCAAGCAAAATTTTGTAAGTTCCACCAAGATGTTGGTCACGATACAGAGTCGTGCAGGGAGTTAATCAGGGATATAGATGCGGCCGTCATGGAAGGACAACTTGATGAGGTGGTGGGCCAGATCTCAGAACGAATGCCAGTGGGGCGCAGGAATTTAGAGAGGACCATACCAGAATGACAGGGGAGGAACAAATGAGCAGAGAAGGCAGAGACATCCATCACTGCACTCAGACGGACAAATCGATAACCGTCCTATAAACACAATTAACACGATCATGGGAGGCCCTAAGCGGACAGATCATGAGGAAGAAAAAGGTTTAACGGGTCAAAACCAAAGTTCTGGTAAACGTCAAAAGGTATCGGGAGAAGTGAGGTACGGACCAGAGGATCCACTACCGCTGGTAATCAATAACGAAGGGTTGGTCATTGAAGCCGTGATCAACAAGAACTGGGTGAAGAGAATTTGCGTTGATACGGGAAGTGCTGTTAACATATTATATCACAGGGCTTTCCAGGCCATGAAGTTAAAAGATTCTAATTTAACACCGATCTCCACCACTTTTGGATTTGCCGGTCCACCTATTCACCCTATGGGTATGGTCACATTACCCACAACTTTTGGTAAGCTACCTCGCAAAGGCGGGACCTCATGGTAAATTACATCGTGGTTAAAGCACCTTCGGCGTACAATGTCATCATGGGAAGACCGGCCATCATCGATCTGCGAGCAGTTATCTCACCAGCCCATAACAGCATGAAGTTCCCAGTCGGCTTGGGATCGGTCGAAATTAAAGGGATGTGGAAACGACCGGAGAGTCATTACACCTACGTGGTTGGTGAGAAGCAGATTGGTTCAACAGTGACTCTTGAAGAGTCGTTGCGGAGGAAGAAAAGACTGGATAACGGCAGACGGACCGAGTCTGTTGAGATAGGAGAACCAGAGCAGAGTCAAGTGTGAGTATAGGATCATGGATTCCGCACCCCGTAAAAGAACGTTAACAGATTTGCTCGGGAATACCAGGATGTCTTCGCATGGAAGGCAGATGATATGCCTGGTTTGTCACCGAATTCATAGTGCACGGCTTGAATGTGGATCAGAACAGACCCCCAGTTCGTCAAAAGAAGAGACATTTTGCTCGATTGCGGTCAAGTTAAATTACTAACTCGATGCCTAAATAACCACTAGCAAGTGAACTAGGTTCAATCGCAGAGTATAGCTAGATAGAGTCGAGGTCGATCCCACGAGAGAATCAATTTGTGGATCCTAACTTAAATAGTCAACTAGTTATTTCGTTTGACAAATACGGTCTATGACCAACATAAAGTACGAAAAGAAAGACACACTCAAACATATAAATAACACATAAACAAATAACGTAATCAACTGCCCAATTATAACCGTGATCCTCTGGATCTAGACAATTTATATGACAACAAGACTTATCAACTATTAATCCGTCCATATTCATTTATAGTGGCTACGGGAGTCATCCTCTTTAACTTGACTTAGCACCGGTTAGGTCACTAGATCACTGTGATGTTGTTACGTGACTTCGCCTTTTGGTGCCTCCATCTCATATAACTCACACGCTTACGACTCTAAGGATGCCGATATTAACCGTACACCTCGCCCAGGCAACATTCCTTTGGTTAGGCGTACTTCTGAAACGATCACTCAAACTCTCGTCCAACTAACAATTACCAATTTATAGTCTCATGCTAGTTTACGATCTACATTATAAGAAGGTGCGCGCAATTCCCTAATATAACCCTACCTAGATAACGCTGAAAGTCCGAAGATCAATTCATGAGCCTACCAAGAGTTTTATACCGGTATTTCCTTTTTACACGTTTTAATTAAATCAAGTGAGTGGCGTAGCCATAGCCATACCTACCGAGATAATGATTCAATTAAGCTAACCTAATCATAAAGGCGTGATCGATTAACGGATGAAAGCGAAGCTTGACAACTCTCGGTCGACCGAATAGGTGCTCTCGGTCGACCGAGTGACACCTCTCGGTCACCCGAGAGTCTTACTCCCCAGATTTACATCCCCGAACATATTTCTCAGCGTTTCATATACGAATCGGATTATATAGCGAATCATCAGGATATCATATAGACTAATCTAAATACACGTAAATTAAACACACAGATTCATCCGTAGATGTTAGGTAGAGGGCGTAGGGTTTGGGATCCTTATAGACAAGGTATCACCATTGCCCTAACGTCATATCCTAGATCTACATCATCTAGATATGAATACCTACTCAAACAATCAAAGCATAATTGGGAAATTGATTACTTAAAAGAAAACAAGAAGATAAACTAGGGCTTACATGTTTGCAACCCTAGCAACCTCCGCAAGCCTAAAGAATCCTTATTAGCTTATTTGTAAATATGAAATAGTATTCGTGAATGCATAATAAAAATACAAAGGGCTTGTGTTTATATAGAGCCTCAGCCGTCATAGAAAACCGACTTAAAATGCCGACACTCTGAACCCTAACCGACTCAAATAATGTGCCGAACTTCTCCTGGACTGTAGGCCCACTCGGTCGACCGAATGCATGGGCTCGGTCGACCGAGCCTACATGCTCCTGGCTTTCTCCTCTTTTTCGTCTTGGGCCTCACGAACTTATGCGTGATCCATCAAAGCTTTTCCGAAATCCATCCTTGTGCTCCCAAATGAGTTACTACAAATATAACGTGAAATATAGTCGTAATATCAAATAATATAATAAAACCTCTTAATACATAATAATGAATCGTAACTCTCGACATATGTAAATTAAGCGTATTACGACTTATTATTACTCTATTATAGCTCTTTTAAACTAGAATCGGGGATAAAGGTCATAGAATAATGGGCACAAAATGACCGTTATCAACTACCCCCCACTTAGCCTTTGATCGTCCCGATCAAAATATCAACAAGTTATTCCCCATAAACTACTCTCCAGTGGTCACAGTATACTGACACAAGAAACTCGAATCAACTCATATCCTCTATGCTCATCGATTTATCCATTATCCACTATTCATCATGAATCGATGTGTTGTGTGCATGTGCATTGAGTTTTAAACATTCGTAGCAAGATTAGAGCTTATGCAAACTTCATAGTCTTAACCTACCAACTTCAGTATTCCCATTTCTCAAGCCTTTTAATTTTTCAAGCACTAGAATAATAAGCAAGAGCGTATCTATAGGGTTTTGGACCTGGAGACCGAGTACTACTCAAAGCCTCTTAAAGAGTTGAATATTCTTTTCATATCTTCATATTTTGAGATACTATCAATCTCAAGAAGGAAAACTTTTTAGAATTTCCCTCTATCTTAGATCAAATATTAGCATCGAATATTACCACAAGCGCGAGGCTACTTTGGTAACTTACTACAAGCCCAGTGTTTTAACATTGTCAAACACAGGTACGTCTCAAGCTTATTACTCAGCTTTTGTGGCTAGAAGTTTTAGGAACACATCCGACGATAAATTTGACACTAGGTAAGCATAATCAATCATCTATGCAATGTACACATTATAATTTTACCTTTTATAACAAGCGTAGTACATCTCGATTCAATTATTGAATAAGTGAATAATAAACAACTACTTGCAACGGACAATATGAATATCATTAAGTTTACTAATCAAGAAATCGCAGGAGTATAAAGTGATCACGTACTCATGAAATATGGTTTACTTCTTATTAGATATAATTATCAGGACTTCACAAAAGTAAATGTGATTCTAAGTTTAAATTTAAATTTTTTTTTTTTCATTTTATTTACTATTTGATATATGGGAACATATGGAATTACTCATTTGAGCTAAGTGACTTGTACCCCCCACTTAAACAATGCATTGTCCTCAATGTAAAAAAAAAACGAAAGAACAAACTCAAAAAAGGAACTTAGCTCTGGATAAGCGTGGAAGTTTGAACAAGTCTTAGGACTTCGGCGCAGTTCAACAGGCACAGGCATTGGCTCCATAGCAGGGCAGAAAAATAATCACTGCAACACATATCTTAAACAAGGCTCGCAACTCGTTCTGAGATTAGTCCAAAGCTGTAATAATCAGAAAAATGGGACCGTAAAAGGTATAACAATTTCCTTAAACATTTTTAAGTCCATTAATTAATGATTACATTTCAATACATTGCAACAAGTCCAAAACATTACATAAGTTCGAATTTAGGAAACAGAGAAACTTGCTCTATATAACACGACATACTAGTAGAAATGAATCAAAATAAAAACTCGTTAACTATAGGAAATGCCAACACTCAAATTAAAATACTTAATCCCATCCTGGATTGAATGGTGCTAATTGCAAATTGTTCGGTCGGCCGTCGGCATCATCCTCGGGTTCCTTCTTGATCGTGGCCGTGAGCGGCGGGCGGTGGGACGAACTCAAAGATAGGATAGGCATTGGCTCCACATAGGAATCGCCGCTAACACCGGGCACTCGGCTCCCTCACACAGAATGTAGTGATTAGTGAACAAAAGGTAAGGTATGCCGAGGCTTGAGAGCATCGTCTGTCATCTCCTTGCGTATCAATGCCCCACATTCACAGGCCATCCCATGTACAACCAATAGATCAAAGTGGCATGAGTATAGTAAACCGTAGATACATGCTTAGCCGGGAAGATATTAGAACGGATAAGCCGATTAAGGCACTTATCCTCCCATCTCCTAAAGTCTGTTTCGCAAATGTGCGGGCAACCTCCCTATAGTCCATTCTATTCCTAGATAGGCTCCAACTTCCTCCAACCAAGCATCGGACCCATCAAACGTCGCCATATACTCGGCCCGTCCTCCGAGATATCCAACCCAAAATAAGCATTAATCGTGCCGGAGAAATGATAATTGGTCGCCCACGAATAATAACGACATTGGTGTCGGGTGTATACGCAAATAAGCATAAAATTCTCTTACCCAATTGGCGTTGACCCGGCCTGGGGTGCGGCGACATCACGCCATTGATAACTTTCCACCAACTCCAAAAGCTCATCCCCACAATTGTCCAAATCTAGACCCCGAGCTCGATGTGCACGGGGCATTAACGAAATGATTAGTAAGCGAAGAATATACCTCCCGACTCGCGAATTGTGGGACCCGTTGATCATTGGAATATCGCCTTCCCTGGCCGAAGCCCGAGCGCTCTCTGCGTCTTCTTGGTGGCATCCTGGCGGATAAACATAATGCAGCAGAGCAGAGGCGAAAAGGCGGCCCGACTCTCGGTCGACCGAGAGCAATCACTCGGTTGACCGAGTGTGGGAGATTCAGCGAGAAGCTTGACCTCGGTCCTCTACCCTTCCCGTGATCGAATCTATTGATCGGAAAAAAAAATTTCGATAGGCTTTTCAAGGTGAGTGAAAATTGTGAAATGGATGAAGTTTTTGAACATTTCCATTTGATTTCTCTGGGGTTTGAGAAAACAAGGTGGATGGAGAATTTGGGATGAAGGAATTGGGGAATAGGAATGAGGAGAATGAAAGAGAGGATGTTGGGTTAAATAGAAAAATGGAGTTTGAAGAAATGGAATGTGATTGGTGTAGAAAAGTTGTTGGGGATTGAGGAGGTGGAAAGGTGGAATTTGAAAATTTGAATTGGGATAATAAAGAAGTTGGGAAGAAAAAGGTGAATGGTTGGGAAGAGGAAAGGTGAGTGGGGATGTGTAGAAATTAATGGTGTTGACCATTTTAATAAATTTGACACATACCGTAAAATAACTACAATATATAATGATTGCCAAAATGTATTATTTCACTCTTACCTCAAAGAATTTTCTAACCAATGGGTCGTCTCAAGCATAAAAGCCACCTCATTTTTATCATAAATAAATCAAACAATCTGGTCTAAGCATTTGTAAGATAACGCATTATCATTTCCTTAATCAACAATTTTTTTTTACAAAGATTCAATTGCAGCGCTTCCTTTCACATGAAAGCGATTGAATAAAAAAATTTATTTTGCACATCCTTAACTCAACAAATCGTCGGAACATGGCAAAATAGAAAAAAACTTCTTATCATTTCATGCTACTTTTATTTAGAAAAGAAAAATAAAAATAGAGATAAAAATAATGAAGGATAGAATTAGTTCTACGATTTAAGTCGGTAGCTCGACTTCCCAAAATATCACTCTTTAAGAATTGTTCTTGACTTGCCAGTGTCTTCACCCGACTAACCTTCACCGAAAGCGTCTTGCCATTCCTTTGCACGAGTGCCTTTCCGTGGGATGTACGTCGGCGAAAAGACAATCAAAGCGCCCATCTAAGCAGGCACCGACTTGCGGGATCGTTTGATTTCGATGAGCTTTCTTGATTTGAACTCTACGAGTTCGCGCACGACTCTCTCCTCCTCCTATCCTTAGGTTTGAAAGCGAGGCTTCAAAGATCATCCTTATTAACTACTGGTGCGGTGAGCGGCTCTATCTCGGCTTAGGATTGTAAGGACCTCTTTCTCATCTCGATCGTCAACATTGTCATCATCACACTTCTACGAACTTGGAATCACATCCGGTTTAGAACCAACGACTTCTATAATGTTTAAACTTACCGGAATAGGGAACTCGGGGTTCTTTATCCCAAAAGTCTCGTAACCTTTAGCATCAAACAATGTGATCTCATGCCTAGTCATACGAATAAGAGCTACAGAGGTATTAATAAAGGACCTACCCAAGATAATTGGGCTATCACGGATGCTCCTCTATGTCCATTACGACCAAATCTATCTTAAACCGAAGTTGTCCGATACCAATGATCATGTTATTCATTTGTCCGGACATGATGGTTCTAGTACTATCCATGAATCTCACTTTTAGCGGGGTGTTTGTGGGAGTCGAGAATCATATTCCTATCGCAAAGGCTTTTAGGAAAATGTTTAAGCTTGATCCGAGTCAATTAAAGCCAATCCCAAGTGTGCTTGTTCTAGGGTAACATCTACAAGGAATGCCCAGGTCATCTAACTTTGGCATTAACCGAGATTCATCTTCAACATATTTTGCCTCCTTAGCACAGGTGACTATAGGTCGTTCCATATCTACGCTACTCTCAGAACCAGACTCTATCTCCGACATGTAATCCATATAATCAATATACGAATCTGAATCCGAATCCGAATCCGAAGAAATCACTTCGGGATTTAAAGCACACATACCTCTTTTTACATACGCTTCACTTGCTTCCCTTGACTTCCTGGCTTCCTGAATTCGTTCTTTCATTTTTGCTATTCTCTCGCCCGACTTTTTGCGTCATCGGCTTCATTGGTGTTGTCTTGGTTAAGTAAAGCGTTAACATCCTCTTCCTTAACCTTGGAAAATTGTTTTGATGACATATTGTTTATCACGAACAATCTTACGAGTGATTTAGTTACGATTATACGCAACATGAGAAAAAAACAACAAGCGGTCAATAATCTAACGATCGAAGACGATTGCTCATGCTGCTGCTAGGCTTACAACCTCCGATCGGGAAAAGCGAAGCGAAGGGAAAACAATGCCGTCGATAATATAGAACTATGAAAGGGCTCGGTCGACCCGAGCGGCATTGTTCGATCGACCGAACATCTGAGAACATATATATATAAATATATATATATTTTTTTATTTATTTTACTCACTTGTAAAAGAAAAGCGAAACAAAAAGCGAAATAAGCTAGTAGATCATTTAAGCGGTTGGACCATTGATTCCCGGCAACGGCGCCAAAAACTTGATTGCGGTCAAGTTAAATTACTAACTCGATGCCTAAATAACCACTAGCAAGTGAACTAGGTTCAATCGCGGTATAGCTAGATAGAGTCGAAGTCGATCCCACGAGAGAATCAATTTGTGGATCCTAACTTAAATAGTCAACTAGTTATTTCGTTTGACAAATACGGTCTATGACCAACATAAAGTACGAGAAAAGAAAGACACACTCAAACATATAAATAACACATAAACAAATAACGTAATCAACTGCCCAATTATAACCGTGATCCTGCGGATCTAGACAATTTATATGACAACAAGACTTATCAACTATTAATCCGTCCATATTCATTTATAGTGGCTACGGAGTCATCCTCTTTAACTTGACTTAGCACCGGTTAGGTCACTAGATCACTGTGATGTTGTTACGTGACTTCGCCTTTTGGTGCCTCCATCTCATATAACTCACACGCTTACGACTCTAAGGATGCCGATATTAACCGTACACCTCGTCCAGGCAACATTCCTTTGGTTAGGCGTATTTACAAACGATCACTCAAACTCTCGTCCAACTAACAATTACCAATTTATAGTCTCATGCTAGTTTACGATCTACGTATAAGAAGGTGCGCGCAATTCCCTAATATAACCCTACCTAGATAACTTGTTTGAAAGTCCGAAGATCAATTCATGAGCCTACCTAAGAGTTTTATACCGGTATTTCCTTTACACGTTTTAATTAAATCAAGTGAGTGGCGTAGCCATAGCCATACCTCTTGAGATAACAGATTCAATTAAGCTAACCTAATCATAAAGACGTGACTGATTAACGGATGAAAGCAGGCTTGACAACTCTCGGTCGACCGAATAGGTGCTCTCGGTCGACCGAGTGACACCTCTCGGTCACCCGAGAGTCTTACTCCCCAGATTTACATCCCCGAACATATTTCTCAGCGTTTCATATACGAATCGGATTATATAGCGAATCATCAGGATATCATATAGACTAATCTAAATACACGTAAATTAAACACACAGATTCATCCGTAGATGTTAGGTAGAGGACGTAGGGTTTGGGATCCTTATAGACAAGGTATCACCATTGCCCTAACGTCATATCCTAGATCTACATCATCTAGATATGAATACCTACTCAAACAATCAAAGCATAATTGGGAAATTGATTACTTAAAAGAAAACAAGAAGATAAACTAGGGCTTACATGTTTGCAACCCTAGCAACCTCCGCAAGCCTAAAGAATCCTTATTAGCTTATTTGTAAATATGAAATAGTATTCGTGAATGCATAATAAAAAATACAAAGGGCTTGTGTTTATATAGAGCCTCAGCCGTCATAGAAAACCGACTTAAAATGCCGACACTCTGAACCCTAACCGACTCAAATAATGTGCCGAACTTCTCCTGGACTGTAGGCCCACTCGGTCGACCGAATGCATGGGCTCGGTCGACCCGAGCCTACATGCTCCTGGCTTCTCTCTTTTCTGTCTTGGGCCTCCTGAACTTGTCTGTGATCCATCAAAGCTTTTCCGAAATCCATCCTTGTGCTCCCAAATGAGTTACTACAAATATAACGTGAAATATAGTCTGTAATATCAAATAATATAATAAAACCTCTTAATACATAATAATGAATCGTAACTCTCGACATATGTAAATTAAGCGTATTACGACTTATTATTACTCTATTATAGCTCTTTTAAACTAGAATCGGGGATAAAGGTCATAGAATAATGGGCACAAAATGACCGTTATCATGCTCCAGAAAGGATCTCAATCATCGAACAGGAAGTTGCCAAGTTGAAGCAAGCAGGAATTGTCAAGGAGGTCGTTTACCCAGAATGGCTCGCCAATCCGGTTCTAGTAAAGAAATCAGATGGATCATGGAGAATGTGTGTAGACTTTACAGATTTAAATAAGGCTTGTCCTAAAGATAGTTACACCTCACCCAGAATTGACAGGTTAGTGGATTCAACTGTGGGTTTTGAGATTTTTGGATTCTTGGATGCGTATAAAGGGTATCACCAGATATTCATGGACCCAAGAGATGCAGAGAAAACGGCATTTATCACAGAATTTGGCACATATTATTATGTGACCATGCCGTTTGGGCTGAAGAATGCAGGTGCCACATACCAGAGGGCAGTTAATCGAATTTTCCACGGTCAGATAGGTAAGTCAATGGAGGTCTATGTTGATGACTTACTGATCAAAAGCAGGTCTTTAGATCAATACTTACAAGATGTAAGAGAAGTTTGCAAGGTGCTTGAGCAAACTAAGATGAAATTGAACCCCAAAAAGTGCACATTCGGGTCGATCTGGAAAGTTTTAGGTTATATGATCTCTAAAAGATGGAATCCGGGCCAATCCGGACAAGTTGGATGCCTTGAAAATGATGCCACTCCTACCAATATTAAAGAGGTTCAAAGATTAATGGGAAGATCGGCAAGATTGAGCAGATTCCTTTCACGTTCAAAGACAGCGTGCCTTCGCTTTCTTCAAGATTTTAAGGAAAGCTTCACCATTTCATTGGGGGACTGATTGTCACGAAGCCTTTAATGATCTGAAAAAATATCTGTTAGAGTTACCAACTCTAACCTCTCCCCAGGAAGGAGAGGTTCTGTACCTTTATCTATCAGTTTGTGATGAAGCTATTAGTGCTGTACTGGTTAAACAGCAGGACGCATTTCAGAAGCCGGTCTATTACATAAGCAAAGCGTTACATGGACCTGAAGTGAGGTACTCAGACGCGGAAAAGTTGGTACTTGCATTGGTACACGCGACCAGGAAATTGAGGTCTTACTTCCAGAGTCACCCAGTCATCGTCTTGACCGACCAGCCCTTGAAGCAAATATTGAGCAGACCAGATAACTCAGGTCGTTTAGCCAAATGGGTGGTAGAATTGGCAGGCTATGATCTGGAGTATAGACCACGAACAGCTGTGAAAGCACAGGCCCTGGCAGACTTCCTGGCGGAAGAAAAATCAATCTCTATCGATCATCAAGTGAATCCGAAAGAATCGAGTCAATGGAAATTGTTTGTTGATGGGCGTCCCAAAGAAGAATGGGTCAGGAGCAGGTCTCCTCCTCATAAGTCCAAAAGGTGAAGAGTTCCCCTATGCTTTACACTTTAACTTCCAGGCAACCAACAATGAAGCTGAATACGAAGCACTAATTACCGGTTTGAACTTAGCTCTAAAGCTAGGGGTTAAACAGCTCAAAGTTTACAGTGACTCTCAATTGGTGGTAAACCACATCAGGGGAGATTATGAAGCAAAAGAGGAACCTATGAAGAAATATCTATCTCTCGCCCGATCACTCATAAACCAGATTTCAAGAATTACAGTGGAAGCAGCAGTCTCAGGATCGCAAAACACCAGAGCAGATGCCCTGTCTAAGTTGGCCTCCAATTTTTTATCAGACAAAAAAGTTCTTATTGAGCAGTTAAATCAGCATAGCTATGAAATCCCTGAGGTGCAACCGGTTACACAAAGGGAAACATGGATGGATTCCATTGTATCATACTTAAAACACGGCCAGTTGCCAGAAGACCGAGGTCAAGCTCGCGAGAGTCGGCGTATATCGGCGGGTATGCCTTATTCAATGATATCTTGTATAGAAAATCCTTCATATCTCCTTGGCTACGTTGTGTTACTGTGGAAGAGGGTAATTACCTATTGAGAGAAATTCACCTTGGGATTTGTGGAAACCATATGGGGTCAAGGGCATTAGCTAGGAAGTGCAGGTTGTTCGGCTATTATTGGCCCAAAATGCAACAGGATGCAGAGGAGTTAGTCTTGGCGTGCAGGTCATGTCAGGTTCATGGTAATCTATCCCATCGACCATCTGAAATTTTGACTCCAGTCATTGCAGCCTGGCCCTTTGATCAGTGGGGTGTCGATCTGGTAGGGCCACTTCCAGCAGCACCAGGAAATTATAAGTTCTTAGTCGTGGCTGTTGACTATTTCACTAAATGGGTTGAGGCTGAACCATTAACCACTATCACAGCCAAACAGATCCAAAAATTCTTGTGGAAAAACCTGATATGCAGGTACGGAATACCAAAAACCATTATTTCAGACAACGGTACTCAATTTGAAGACAGTGGAGTTCAGGAATGGTGTGCAGAGTTGGGCATAAAACAAAGATTTCACCTCTGTTGGTCATCCCGTGCAAATGGTCAAGTGGAACAAACTAACAGCGAGATCAAGCTCGGGTTGAAAAAGAGGCTAGAGCAAGAGGAAGCCTTTGGGCAGAGCATCTACCAAACATCCTTTGGGCTTATAGGACTACCCACAACATGTCTACACATGAAACCCCATTCTCATTGGCTTATGGGTGTGAAGTCGTTATTCGGCAGAAATTGGTGCCATCCCCAGACAACGTTACATAACGACTGTGTCCAAAAAGAGGAAATAAGGCACACTAAGGATGAATTTGGAAGAAAAAAGGGATATTGCCTTAATCGAATGGCTAAGTATAAGCGACAAGTCTCCCAGTATTATAACTCCAAGGTAAAGCAAGGTTATTTTAAAGTTGGAGATCTGGTCCTACGAAAAAATGAGATCAGCAGGCAGGAACCAAGCGGAACTCTCAGTCCTAACTGGGAGGGTCCCTATCATATCATCAAAGTACATGGAAAAGGGGCATATCAATTGGCCGATAGCAAAGGAAGACCATTCCTAGAAGCTGGAATGCAATTAATTTGAGGAAGTTTTATGTTTGAGGCAAGTGCTTGTCATCTTATCTTGTAAACTATTATGCACTATGACTTTTTAAAGTTCTTAATTATGTTGAATTGCTGTATTATGTTCTTGTTGCAAAACTCTTAAGAGAGAAAAATTTATTAAGTCCGAAAAATCGGATCGTTCATTGACCTCAGTCGAGTCAATTATTTAGACCTCGTGTCAGGTCGAAAACTCTTTAAGAGAGAAAAATTTATTAAGTCTGAAAAATCAGATCGTTCATTGACCTCAGGTCAGGTCATTTATTTAGACCTCAGGTCAGGTCGAAAACTCTTTAAGAGAGAAAAATTTATTAAGTCGAAAAATCGGATCGTTCATTGACCTCAGTCAGTCAATTATTTAGACCTCAAGTCAGTCGAAAACTCTTTAAAAGAGAAAATTTATAAAATCGAAAAATCGGATCGTTCATTGACCTCAGTCGGTCATTTATTTAGACCTCAGTCGGTCGAAAACCCTTTGAAAAACTAATTTGTTAAGTGTGAAAAATCGGATCATTTATTGACCTCAGTCAGGTCATTTATTTTGGACCTCAGTCGTCGTATACTTTAGACCTCGGGCCGGTCGAAATTTCTTTAAGGAGAATAATTCACTTCTTCAAAATCGATTAAGTCTGAATCAACTCTGATTATGACGTGTGCTACATAGCAAATCACACTTCATCCTGGGGAGAATGAGTATAATAAAGGAGTGCATTACAAGGCGAGAAAGGCAAACAATACGCAGATGGAACCAAAAATCAAAAATACGCAGATGGAACCAAAAATCAAAAACTTTCATAAAGATAACCGAGTTGGAAAGCAACGCAACAACAAAGACAAAAATATAATGTTATACAATGTTTGAAATCAAAAATAAAGGAGAGGATAGGTGAATGTCTTCACTTGGAACTCGGAGGAACTTGAGATTGGGACGAGAGCCGGTTTGAGCAGTGGAGGTTTCTTGCCATACTTAGAGACCAAGTCCACCCCATCTCTAAACTCCTTGAATCGGTCTCGTAGATTTGAGATCCGTCGTTCTGTTCGACCAGCGTGGGGAGCTTGGTAGCATCGACATTAAGGCCAGCGGCTTTCATGTCCTCAATGGCTGAGGAGTACCCAAACCAAATTATTGGGGCAAACAACATTTTGATATTATCAGCCAGCTGATCAGACCTCCTATAGCTATCAAGGGCTTCAGCAATGTGCTCAGGTAGCCTGCTCTTCATAGTGTCTCTCTCCTTCTCAAGGGTAGCTACTATCTCTTCCAATTTGGTTCTGACTTGAGTAGCCGTGGCCAGTTGAGTCTGGAACTCGTCATTTTTAACTTTCAGCTCGTCATTTTTAACTTTCAGCCCGTCGGATAAAGCCAGTTTCTCAGCAGCAGAGGTACTCAGTAAATCCTCATACTTAGCTTTCCATTCCGATAAAGAGTTGGCTAAGTTTTCCTCAACCTTACCCGAGTTCCTTAGTCGGGTCAAAATTTCCTTCCCCAGTTTAGCCCCCTAGCAAGGAAAGCAGGGTACACAATTAATTTATATATTCTAGAGGAAACAAGTTATTATCTATGAAACAAAACACTTACAAATGTCGATATATCTTGATTGGACCATTCTTTCCAGTCATATCTTTCTCCCTGATGGCGTTCTGAGGTCCCAGCATCCTTGTCAGCCTGATCTTGAGATCTAATGCGCTTTGAGGCACGTCTGGTTTCATCTGTATTCTCTATCAAAGCAGTGCGAGGAACCAACTGATAGTCATTGGTCTCTTCAGAATCGCCCTCACCCTGATCAATCTCGTTTGAAGGCTCAATTGGATGACTGTCAACAGGCTTGGCAGTCTGATCTGGTACATCTTGATTGATAACAGGACCAGACGCGTCCTGGCCTCTGGGAGGTGAAGCCTCATCAGCGATTTGGATGATGTCAGTGAAGCTTGCCACTGCAAATAACAACAAAAAAATTAAATAGGCTACAGAAGGAAAACATAAATGCTTCGAATAGGAGGCCCTACTTAAATTATATCTTTCATCTGGTAGTTCAACGTAAGGCTCTGGGCCAGCAGTCTCCAAATGAGCAGCATCAATCAGATTAGAACTGTAATGTCTCAAACCCAAATATATCGGGGACTCACTGATATCCTTTAACAACTTTTTATCTGCTTTGCTCTCTAGCACATCGCTATTCTTGGTGGCAGTGTTCCATTTACCCAAATCCCTAATAGTGTTGTGCCTAATGAAGAAAAAGTGTTTCTTCCAGTCAGAGAAGGACTGATCGGTTTTCTTAATCAAACGGACACCACTCAGGTTATCAGTTCTCCTACAGAAACAGTACCAGCCAGGGTTCTTCTTAATTTGTTTGCACTGGTAAAAGGTCCTAAACAGTAACAAGGAGAAAGGGGTCACAAAACACCTACACCAAATTAAAAAACCGGTAATGGCCCTTATACTATTGGGAACTATCTGACCAAGCCCCAGGTCGTAATATCGAAGTATTTCCAAGAAAGCCGGAGGAAGAGGAAATCTGAGACCGCATTCAAACTGTTCTTTATAAGCATGCAAGTACCAGCAGGAGGAAGCGAAGACTCTTTCAAAGTGGGGACGGATAGGGGCATAAGTATTCTTGTTTATCCTAAACCTATCGCAGATATCGTGATATCCGAATCCTTTAGATGGAATCAATTCCGTGGCAAGCCATCATTTTCTTAGTCTCGTAGGTCCTCCTCAATGCTCTTATGGGCGCAGATAAACCGGAAATGTTGTATTCGGTCGGAGGTGATTCGACAAGGGAAGGAACAATAGAGGCAATCAAGTGCGGGGGAAGAATAGAGAAGAGAGGATTTTCACCGGGATTGGAAATCTCAGGCAGATTTGGATTCATAAGGAGCAAAAACAAAAAAGAGAATAGATTTCAATGGCGGAAAGATGAAGGACTTACTTGTTAATTGAGGGAGCGAAGTTGTCAAATTGAATCTCCGTGTCTTTAAATAATGATGGATTTTTGCGTAATCCGATAGATTTAACAAGCTTTTAACCAAAGGATGGGACGCTTGGGCTGCGCATTGATTGAAGTGGCAAAGCGTGTGCACTTGAGGGGACGTTTGAGTTAACCGAGACACAGGTGGAGAGGCCATCTGGACGGTACACGTGGAGCGACTTTGGAATTCAGATCTTAATCTATAATAAAGGCCAGACCTGATCGAATAAGATCTGGGGGGCTTTGATTGGGGGTGACCCGGATCAGCCCACGTGTCAGGCAGAACGGAGCGACCAGACAGAACAGGACAGGACCGCACCCGATCGATCAGGGCAGGTCCCTGATATAGAAGAAGGCTGACCTGGCCAGGGCAGGTCCCTGATCGCCTGAAGCAGATCGAAGACATCCTCATCTGAATCAAGAGCAGTTATTGAACGTGAGGCGTGGGGGTTTATACAACCGCCCACTAACCCCACTATCACGAATAACCGCCTGAACTACGGGGGGACTTGATTCCAAGTATATACTTGGATACGTAGGCAGCTTATTGATTAAGTTCAGTCCAAGAAGAAAATGCCACTACTCTCTGTAAAATCCTAGAGCAAGAAAGACCCGATTAATTGTTCGTTTCATTCTTAGATCGATCATTAACCTTTCTTATTGGTTTTCTGTTGATTGTTTCACTTCTGGGAATAGGTTGTAGGTTCAAAAGCAAACAAGCAATCCCAAATCTTCCACCAGGTCCATGGAAGCTGCCTCTTATTGGAAACGTCCATCAGCTGTTTGCTGATTTGCCTCACCGAGCTATGAGAGATTTGGCAAAGAAATACGGGCCCATTATGCATCTTCAGCTTGGTGAAGTCTCCCATGTGGTTGTTTCTTCTCCAGAGATTGCAAAACAAGTAATGAAAACCCATGATGCCATCTTTGCATCCAGGCCTCATATTATTGCCACGGAAATTATTTCCTACAGTTCTACGGACAGCTCAGGAGAATTTGCAATTCAGAGCTTTTCAGTCCTAAACGTGTTCAGTCATTCCGATCCATAAGGGAGGAACAAACCTCAAATTTAATCAAATGGATGGCTTATAACGAGGGAAAACCGATTAATTTTACAGAGAAAGTATACTCCTTGATCTACACTACCATATCAATGGCAGCGTTTGGCAAGAAAACAGAGGATCAAGAATCTTTTATAAAACTTGTTTTAGAAAGCATAAGTTAGCTGCAGGGTTCAATATAGCTAATTTATATCCTTCTGTTGAGCTTTTCCATTCAATTAGTGGAGTAAAGCCCACACTAGAAAATCTGCACTCACAGATCGATAGCATGCTGGAGAAAATCATCAGTGGCCACAAAACAGACTCCACTGGTATGTATGAAGAACACGAGGACTGTAAAGATCTTGTGGATGTTCTGTTAAAGCATCAAGAGGAATTTGCAGAACCTCATCTGACAAATGATAATATTAAAGCAGTATTGTTGGTATGTCACCTCTTCTATTGTAGAAAATAGCAATCTTGTTTATCCATCCCTCATTACTAATGTGTAAGCACTTGTAAGAATATTATGTATTACTGCATGTTTGAAAAAGAGCGAGGAGGATAAAGTTACTAACCAGTGATAAAACTCTCGATCCTTTTCTCAACTCAATAAGTGTCTTAATTTTACGCTGACTGGTGTAAATATATTGTTTCATGGTAAGATCAAGAAGATTAAATTCAGATTCTAACAGAGCTTACACGGTCGGCGTCATAGTAAGTGTTTCTGTTTTTTCTTTGTAAGTTCTTATATTACTTAGGGGATTGACACTTGCAACATGGAAAACAATTCTTTGAAGAACAACCCTCCCTCCCCTTCTTTTTATTGGGTCTTTGACCTTCTGGCGTTTATCAGGATATTTTTGATGCTGGAGGCGAAACATCAGCCACTACAATAGATTGGGCAATGTCAGAGATGATGAGAAATCCAAGCATCTTAAAGAGAGCACAAGAAGAAGTAAGGCTGGCTTTTGGCAGTGAAGGTTATGTTGATGAAGACAAATTTGATGACCTCAAGTACACGACATCGGTTATTAAAGAGGCCCTAAGGCTACACCCACCGGCACCTTTACTACTTCCCAGACTAAACAGTGAAAGCGTAGAGATTAAAGGCTATCAAATCCCGGCTAAAACCAAAGTTATCATTAATGCATGGGTGATCAGCAGAGATCCTTCATATTGGCAAGACGCTGAATGCTTTAGGCCTGAGAGATTTCTTGGTAGTTTGATTGACTACAAAGGCCAACATTTTGAATATATACCATTCGGTGCAGGAAGGAGGATATGCCCCGGAATGGGATTTGGTTGGGCAAATGTTCTATTGCCAATGGCACATTTCCTTTATTATTTTGGTTGGGAGCTACCAAATGGAATGAAATGTGAAGATATAGATATGACAGAGAGACTTGGGGCAACAGTGGCACGAAAAGATGGTCTTTATATGATACCTAGAATTCACAATCCTTTGCCATTTGCTTGTTAATTTATCAACCCGAGTGCCTGTTTTCCAAAGTTCAATAAACCTTTAGTGTAATATTTTACTAATGTACTTATGTGATGAATTCTCTTTGGCTCTTCTTTTGTCGAGCATGTTTTCCGTTGTTCAATGACCATCTAGTGTAATATTTCATGAATGTACTTATGTGATATATTTTCATTGGCTCTTCTTTTGTGTAGCCTGTTTTCGATGGTTCAACCTTTAAGTATCTCTTTAGTGATGCTAAAAGCTATCTATCTAATTTGCAAGCCCATGAATTTATAATTGCTCATCTCATGGTTTTTACACTAGACTTGATAAGACGAATGAGCTTCAAGTGCTCTGTTAATGGTATGTGGCTCTCATCAGTTTGTCCAGTTGAGGAAATGCGTCCTAGTCTGCAGCAACATTTCATTGAGGTCAGACTTCTAATCACTTGATTTCTTTGTACAGTTGGAATGCAACAAAAAGTTTAACATTTGCTCATGCATCGTATTTCAATGCTGATTTCACTAACACCTGATTCTTTCCAGCTCGCTTGCAAAAATCATGCAACTGAGCGCAGCACACTCAGTTTCAGGCACAGCATTCCACGTACCTGTAAGTTCACCATACACTTTGTTTTCTCATGGCAGTAAATCTTGGAAACACATCCTTGACCGGTTGCTATTCAATCTTATGCTTTAGTACCACTTGTAATAAACGATCAACTGAACAGGAATGGTTCTTTTGACACTCGTTATGTCTTCTTATAGTGGCTGCAATTGTGGTACAACTCAAGACACAAAACCAACTCCAACAAACTCTAAGACAACTTGCAGTACAAAGCTTAAATTTAGTTGCGGGTTCGATATCGCAGCTTTTCCATTCGATTAGTGGAGTAAAGCCCACACTAGAAAGGATGCACTGCAAATTAATAGCATACTGGAGAAAATCATCAGTGATCACAGAACTGACAGGTAAGTATGAGGAGCTTGAGGACTGTAAAGATCTTGTGGATGTTCTATTAAAGCATCAAGATGAATTTGCAGAACCTCATTTGACAAGTGATAATATTAAAGCGGTATTGTTGGTAGGTGACCTTTTCAATTGTAGCAATCTTGTTCATTCATTCATCATTGTTATTATATATGCACTTCTATGAATATCATGTATAACTGCATGTTTGGGAAAGAGTGATAGATACTCTTGATCCCTCTCTCAAATCATTAAGTGTGTAAATTTTACGTTGACTGCACTGGTGTGAATATATAGTATTAGGGAAGATCTAGAAAACTAAATTCAGAATCTAAGATTGCTGACAGAGTAGGCATCAGTGTAAGTGTAGAACTTCTGTTTTCGTTGCAAGTTCTTAAATTACTGAAGTGTAGAAATTATATCACTATAATTTATTTTGTCATACTTTATTATATCTTGTAACAAACATATTAATGGGATATCTTATTCCATTAATATGTTTTAGTTAAGATCTCTCACCTATTTTCCATTTCTAGCCGTTAATTCCTTTATGTCTTAGACGGCTGATCTTGTTGGCAGACACAACATTTATTACTGTTGTCTGCCTGTTTGCTGTTGCTGCTGTTATTACTACCCAAACCCCTAGACTCCCCAAGCATACTTTGTATCCTATTTAAGCTCAACTCTTTCTCTTAATAAAATAGAAGAGTTCTTTCTCCATTTATTCTTTTCTCTCAAACTCTTCATGGTATCGGAGCCTTGTGTGGCTGATCTCTAAATCGTTTCTTCACCATGTCTTCTCTTTCTGAAGTTTCATCAGCAGAGCCACAGAATGTTTCAAATTCTGAGCTGTCTGATCAAACTTCTGCTCCTTTCACTAGCCATAAATTAGATGGCAATAACTATCTTCTATGGTCAAGGACCATGAAGATGTTCATCTCTGGCCAAGGAAAAATGGGGTACCTCAGTGGTAAGAAACCTACTCCAGCTGGTGATGATGAAAAATTCGAAGCATGAGATACTGAGAATAATCTTGTCATGACATATCTTCTCAGATCCATGACTAAAGATATCAATGAAAATTTCATTCTGTATGAAACTGCCCAAGAAATATGGGCTTCTACCAGAGATTATTATTCCAAGAAGGATAATACATCTGAGATCTATGAGATAGAGGCTCAGATTCAAGGATAAAGTCAAGGAGACCTCACTGTCACCCAATTCTTTAATCAACTCACCAGAGCATGGCAACAACTGGATATGTTCGAAGAGCTGGCTTGGAAAAATGCTAATGATGCTACAATCTACAAAAACATTGTTGAACAAAAGAGGATATTCAAATTCCTGATGGGCCTAAATCCATCCCTGGATGATGTGAGGGGAAGGATCCTGTCCACCAAACCCCTCCCATCTCTGAAAGCGGCTTTATCTGAAATAAAACATGAGGAAGGCAAAAGGAAACTAATGCTCAAGGGATCTACCTCTGATGTCATGGTTGAAGGCCCATCACTGATAACACAAGAGAAGTATGTTGATAATTCTGACAACTCAACTATGGCCTCTAAAAATTCTGCCTCATGGAATTCCAACAACAACAACAAGAAAAAGGATAAGCTATGGTGTGATCACTGTAGGAGGACCAATCACACTAACGAAAACTGCTCGAAACTCCATTATAAGCCTAAAAACTGGAAGTCTTCAAAGCAGAACACCAAGGAGAGTCATGGAAGAATGGTGTCTGAAGAAAAGAAAGACAACCCTATCTTCAGCAAAGACCAACTTGAGGCCCTCAAAACCTACCTGATCCAACAGGTGTATGATTCTTATCTAAATGAGTCTGCTACCCATGCCAAGTCAGGTATGTGTTTTCCTGCCCTTAGTACCTCTGAGATTAACAAGAACCCTTGGATCATAGATTCTGGGGCCTCTTCTCACATGACTGTTACTAAGTGCCTTCTTACCAATTTTAAACCTTGCAACTTCATTCATCAAGTCAAGATTGCTGATGGTTCCATCTCCTATGCTCAAGGCACTGGAGATGTAACCATCTGTAATACTGTCACACTAAAAAATGTCCTATATGTTCCTAAACTTGATTGTAACCTGATATCTGTTGGAAAATTAACTCAAGACCTACATTGAGATGTTGTGTTTTCTGCTAACCAATGTATTTTTCAGGATCATTTCTCTCAGGGGATAATTGACAATGCTAAGGCATGTTCTGGGCTATTTATCATTAATGAGAGTGAAGATTTTGGAAAGGACAAGTTGCAGTTTGCTTCTAGTGTCAGTAGTTTTAATTTAAATGATGTAATGGTGTGGCACTATAGGCGCTAGGCCACCCTAGTTTTGCTTATCTGAAGACTCTGTTTCCTGAGAAATTTAAAAGTTGTAATATCAACTCTTTGCAATGTGAAATTTGCCAGTTTGCTAAAATTACTAAATCTATATATGCCAAACATCCATATGTGCAATCTAAACCTTTTGCCCTAATCCACAGTGATGTATGGAGCCCTTCAAGAGTTAAAAATGTAACTGGGAGTAGATGGTTTGTTACCTTTATAGATGACCACTCTAGGGTTACTTGGCTCTATTTTATGAAAGACAAATCTGAAGTAGACACTATTTTTCAAAACTTTTATAAGATGATTACTACTCAGTTTGTCACCAAAATTAAAGTGCTAAAAACTGATAATGCTAAGGAATACTTTGAATCCAACTTAAGCACCTTCTTAAAGGATAAGGGTATTATCCATATCAGTAGCTGTGTTGAAACACCTCAGCAGAATGGAACTGCTGAAAGGAAAAACAGACACCTACTTGAAATGGCTAGATCCCTTATGTTTTCCATGAATGTACCAAAGCATCTCTGGGGAGAAGCCATACTCACTGCTACTTACTTGATCAATAGATTACCTAGCAGAGTCTTAAACTTTAAAACCCCTTTGCAAACCTTAATGTCAGTCCACTCTTGCACTCACCTCACCACTAGTCTCCCTTTGAAAATCTTTGGGTGTACTGTCTTTGTTTACATTCATGCTCAGCACAGAAGTAAGCTTGACCCTAGAGCTCACAAATGTATATTTCTGGGGTACTCTGTTAACCAAAAAGGGTATAAGTGTTATTCCCCTAGCACTAGGAAGTTCTATAATAACATGAATGTCAAGTTCTTTGAAGAAACACCTTTCTATAATGATCTAACTGAATCGTAGTCTGAAAGTGCTGACAACTGGGACATCTTTGATATTCCTGTTTCTGTTATTCCTCCTACACTAACATCTGTGCAGATTAATCAAGAGGAACCTCAGCAGACTGAAATCTCAGATCCTCGGCAGATTGAAATCTCAAATCCTCAGCAAACTGAAACTTCTGAGCCTCAGCAGACTCAAAGACTCCCTATTCAGCAGGTCTATAAAAGAAGGAAAGTCATAATCACACCTAATGCTTCTCAAGGTACTCGTGTCATACCTCCAGATGATTCCACAAATAGCTTGCCTCATCAGTCAGGTATTATCCCTCAACCTAATGTTGACAATAGGCCTATTGCACTCAGGAAAGGTAAAAGGCTATGCACTAAACATCCAATTTATACTTTCTTATCTTATGGTAAACTGTCACCTGCCTTCTGTTTGTTTATTAAGAACTTAGACAAAGAATACATTCCAAAAACCATCCATGAGGCCCACAATGACCCTAACTGGAAGAGTGCTATCCAAATTGAAATGTCTGCTCTCCTCAGTAACCATACCTGGGATTTGACCACTCTTCCACTAGGAAAAAGGCATGCCAGCTGCAAATGGTTGTTTAATATTAAGTACAATGCTAATGGTAGTTTAAACAAGTATAAAGCCAAACTTGTGGCTAGAGGATTCACACAGACTTATGGTTTAAACTATAAGGAGGCCTTTGCTCCTGTAGCTAAACTCAACTCTGTGAGAATCCTTCTATCCCTTGTTGTTCATCTTGACTGGCCCCTGTTTCAACTTGACATTAAAAATGCTTTCCTCAACGGGGACTTGGAAGAGGAAGTCTTTATGACCATTCCTGCTGGATTTGAAAACCCCAATAATAAGGGAAAAGTCTGTAACCTAGGAAATCACTCTATGGCCTAAAACAGTCCTTTAGGGCCTGGTTTGGCAGACTTACTTTCATTGTAAAAAATGCTGGGTACACCCAATGTAACTCTGATCATACAATGTTTATTAAAGTCACCAATGGTAAAAGGTGAAGATACTCTTGAAACCCAGAAGCTGAAAGACCTTCTGGCTAAAGTTTGAAGTAAAAGACCTGGGGCACCTAAAGTATTTTTTTGGGCATGGAGATTGCTAGGACCAGTGAAGGCATATCTGTCTCCCAGAGAAAGTACATCCTTGACCTCCTCCAAGAAAACAGGAATGCTTGGCTGCAAACCTGCCATTTCACCAGTTGACCCCAGTTTGAAGCTCCTACATAGTAATCAAGTCAGAACAGAAGGTACCAGAGGGTGGTTGGGAAACTTATCTATCTCTCTCCCACACTGCACAGAGACATCTTCTATGCTGTGAGTCTTGTTAGCCAGTTCATGCATCTACCAACAAAAGAACATTGGGAAGCTGTTTATAGAATTCTGAGATACCTTAAAATGACTCCAGGACAAGGACTTCATTTTAAGAAATCAGATAACATGATTGTATGGATTTATACCGATCTTCGATCAAGCAAAGGCGATCCCACTGATGAAGGTCCACAAGACCACAAATGGATATTGCTCCTACATTTGGGGCAACCTTGTTACATGGAGAAGTAAGAAGCAATCTACTGTCTCCAGAAGTAGTGCAGAGGCAGAACTTAGGGCACTTGTACTTGGTGTCTGTGAAGGTTTGTGGCTTAAAAGGGTTCTCAGTGAACTAAGGATTTCCCTCACTCAACCTATCACCCTCTATTGTGACAACAACTCTGCACTATGCATGGCTGAGAACCCCATCCACCATGACAAAACTAAACATGTGGATATTGACAAACACTTCATCAAAGAAAAAATTGAAGACAAGATCATTACTCTCCAACATGTGTCCTCTCAGAATCAGAATGCAGGCATTCTCACCAAGGCTATTCCTCCTCAATTCTTCAGTCAACTATGTTCCAAGCTAGGTTGTATCAACATCTACAATCTAGTTTGAGGGGCGGGAGGGGGGGGGGGAATTTATATCACTATAATTTATTTTGTCATACTTTATTATATCTTGTAACAAACATATTAATGGGATATCTTATTCCATTAATATGTTTTAGTTAAGATCTCTCACCTATTTTCCATTTCTAGCCGTTAATTCCTTTATGTCTTAGACGGCTGATCTTGTTGGCAGACACAACATTTATTACTGTTGTCTGCCTGTCTGCTGCTGTTGCTGTTATTACTACCCAAACCCCTAGACTCCCCAAGCATACTTTGTATCCTATTTAAGCTCAACTCTTTCTCTTAATAAAATAGAAGAGTTCTTTCTGCATTTATTCTTTTCTCTCAAACTTTTCATAAAGGTATTGACAGTTGCAACATGCAAAACAATTCTTTGAAGAAAAGATGTATTCCCCCTTTTTTTGGGGGCTAGGTGTTGTTTAATACTGGTCATTGACCTTGTGGCATTTATCAGGATATTTTTCTTGGCGGAGGTGAAACATCGGCCACTACTATAAATTGGGCAATGTCAGAGATGATCAGAAATCCAAGCATCCTAAGGAGAGCACAAGACAATTGATTCACACACTGTTCAAAGCAAATTGTCAGAATCACCAGACTGCTCTGTCTGTGTATCGTATAAGGATCGGCATAATGCAATGAGTGTTGCTCCTTCAAGATACCATTTACTAATTGCTGCTGTACTTTTCATCCTTGTGAGCATGATGATTGTTATCAAAGTTCTTGGAAGGACAATCAACCTCCAAATCTTGCAAATAAAGATCTCTGAAATTTTAGTTTTAATTTGAAGGTTGTGAACTGATTGACTTGGTATATACATATCTGATAGTGGACTTGATTCTTTTCCAGGTCAAGATATCAACATGTTCTTTCTTCAGTCCATTGATGTGATACAACTCAAGGAGTTCAGTTTACTGTGGAGCTTATCTCTGTAACTGCTTTCTAGTCTTGCCAGGTCTTTCTTGCTTAACCTGCCTTTTTTTTCTCTGCTATGTGATGTTGTTTGCTGGTATAGACATTTGTCAAATCCAACAATTATTATATGTCTGGAATGACACTTTTTGTTATTATCATGCGATAATGTAAAATATTTTTGAATTTAGTTTCAAAACCTAATAGACTCGATAAGTTTGATGCAAAACTCGAGCTCCGCTCAAGTTCTCATCTTGAGCATGACTTTGAAATGCTCGTGTTCGAACTCAAACTTGAGAACTCGTTTAGATTAACCAAGTTTATGCTAATTTAAGAGTATGCCTCCTCATTAACGCTATTTAAAGTTTCCCCACTTTCATTTCCACGAGGGCATCATCTACGCCATGATCTCTTCATGTATTATCTACCTTGTTAGAAGGCGTATAAATACTCCCTCCGTCCAGTATTATAAGTCTTTTTGGACTTTTCACACAAATTAAGAAAAATCATAAATGAGTTACTTTTTAATATTTCAAAGCAAAATATTGTATTGTTTTTGGGAGTGAACATAATATCGCGTCATTTAGTGTAAATCAAAACAATGATTAATCTTCAGATTGAAATGTGAGAAAGACTTATATTTTGGGACATCAAAAAAAAAGTTAAAAGGGCTTATATTGCGGGACGGAGGGAGTACTTTATTGCAGTAAATGGTAAAAATGTAAATGAGTAAAAATGTAATTTAGTTGTGTTTACTGTTTACTGTAAAAATTGGAAAAACATTTTTAATTCAACAGTGGTTGAGAATTGTATTCTTTCTTCCCAATTAACACTGTATTTTTATTTTTATTTAAATTTGAACAAAAAAAACACACTTATTTTAACTGCATCATCTTCCCACCTTTTTTTTTAAAGGAAAATGATTTTGGCACCGAGAAGGTGCACCGGCCATCCCCCGAAAAATATATCATGTGGTCCAGAATTTTTATGTTTTTTTCTTTTTTTTTTTTGATTTAAAAGTTAAAATGTGTGGTTATAAAGTGTTGTGTGGATGATTTGTGTGGATAGTGTGTGTGCCTAAATCACTATCATTTTTTAAAACACACTTCTGCATCACTTTGATGACGTATGTAATCAAGATTTTCACGTTCCTTTTAGATTTTTTGCTAATTATTTATCTTCTACGATTAGGGAACAAGGATGTTGAGAGCTGGCGTGGTTTAATATATAAAAAAGTTCTCTCAAGTACTTAGTTAATTATTTACTAAGATATTGCCTAGAATCATTGAAGATGGCATCTGAATGCACAAGATTCCATGTGCAAACTTCCAAGAACTTGCCCAGGTATTATATAAACTGTGTGCATCATTTCTTGTAATTCACTTCCATGTTGCACGTAATGGAGTTCGTAGCATTTCTTTTTGCTTATCTGCTAATCTTTTCACTTGTGAGAATAGTTTGTAGGCTGAAAAGCAAACATACAATCTCAAATCTCCCACCAGGTCCATGGAAGTTGCCTCTTATAGGTAACGTCCATCAGCTGTTTGCTGATTTGCCTCACCGAGCCCTGAGAGATCTGTCGAAAAAATACGGACCCCTTATGCATCTTCAGCTTGGTGAAGTCTCCCATGTGGTTGTTTCTTCTCCAGAGATTGCTAAACAAGTAATGAAAACCCACGATGCCATCTTTGCATCCAGGCCTCATATTATTGTCACGGAAATTCTGTCCTACGATTCTACAAACATAGCATTTTCTCCATATGGAGTGTACTGGAGACAGCTTAGGAGAATTTGCAATACAGAGCTTCTCAGTCCAAAACGTATTCAGTCATTCCGATCCATAAGGGAGGAACAAACCTTGAATTTAATCAAATGGGTAGCTTGTAACGAAGGAAAACCGATAAATTTTACAGAGAAAGTCTACTCCTTGATCTACACTACCATATCAATAGCAGCTTTTGGCAAGAAAACTGAGGATCAAGAATCTTTTCAAAAACTTGCGATACAAATAATAGATTTATCTGCAGGGTTCAATATAGCTGATTTATATCCTTCTGTTAAGCTTCTCCATTCGATTAGTGGAGTAAAGCCCACGCTAGAAAAGCTGCACTCACAAATTGATAGCATGCTGGAGAAAATCATCAGTGACCACAAAACAGACTCCACAGGCAAGTACGAGGAGCCTGAGGACTGTAAAGATCTTGTGGATGTTCTATTGAAGCACCAAGATGAATTTGCAGAACCTCATCTGACAAATGACAATATTAAAGCAGTATTGTTGGTAAGTCACCTCCTCTATTGTAGCAAATCGCAATCTTGTTTATTCATCCCTCTTTACTAATGTGTATGCACTTGTAAGAATATTCTGTATTCTCAACCGAATAAGTGTATTAATTTTACGACGACCGGTGTAAATATATAGTTTCATTGTAAGATCAAGAAGATTGAATTCAGAATCTAAGATAGCTATCTAACATAGTAGGCATCAAAGTAAATTCTTTTTTTCTTTACAAGTGCTTAAATTTCTTAAGGCATTGACACTTAAGAGGTTTTTTACTCCTCCTTTTGGGTCTAGGTGGTGTTTAGTTCTGTCTTTGACCTTCTGACATTTATCAGGATATTTTTATAGCTGGAGGCGAAACATCGGCCACTACTATTAATTGGGCAATGTCAGAAATGATCAGAAATCCAAGCATCCTAAGGAGAGCACAAGAAGAAGTAAGGCTGGCTTTTGGCAGTGAAGGTTATGTCGATGAAGACAAATTTGATGACCTCAAGTACACGACATCAGTTATCAAAGAAGCCCTAAGGCTACACCCACCGCTACCTTTATTACTTCCCAGACAAAACAGTGAAAGCGTAGAGATTAAAGGTTATCAAATCCCAGCTAAAACCAAAGTCATCATTAATGCATGGGCGATTAACAATGATCCTTCATATTGGCAAGACACTGAATGCTTTAGGCCTGAGAGATTTCTTGGTAGTTTGATTGACTACAAAGGCCAACATTTTGAATATATTCCATTTGGTGCAGGAAGGAGGATATGCCCCGGAATGGGATTTGGTTGGGCAAATGTTCTATTGCCAATGACACATTTCCTTTATTATTTTGATTGGGAGCTACCAAATGGAATGAAATGTGAAGATTTAGATATGACAGAGAGATTTGGGGCTGCAGTGGCACGAAAAAATGATCTTTATATGATACCTAGAATTCATAATCCTTTGCCATCTCCTTGTTAATAATTTGTCAACCCAAGTGGACTTCCTTGTCTCGCCTGTTTTCCAGTGTAATACTTCAGTAATGTACTGACGTGATATATTCTCAATGGCTCTTCTTTTGTCGAGCATGTTTTCCATTGTTCAATAACCATCTTGTGTAATATTTCATGAATGTACTTTTGTGATATATTCTCATTGGCTCTTCTTTTGTTTTCCATGGTTCAACCTTTAAGTTTCTCTTTAGTGATGCTAATGGGCTATCTATCTTATTTCCAAGCCCATGACTTTATAATTGCTCATCTCATGGTTTATGGTTTATACTCTAGACTCGATAAGACGAATGAGCTTCAAGTGCTCTCATCAGTTTGCCCCGTTGAGGAAATGCGTCTTAGTCTGCTGCATCATTTCATTGAGGTCAGACTTCTAATCATTTGATTTCTTTGCACAGTTGGAATGCACCAAAAACTTTATCATTTGCACAGGCATCGCATTTCAATGCTGATTTACCTAACATCTGATTTTTTTCCAGCTTGCTTGCAAAAATCACGCAACTGAGCACCGGAATTTCAGGCACAACATTCATCGCACCTGTAAGTACACCATACCCCACTACCTGATCAGGATTCAGGAGTGTAACTTTTGTAGATCGCCGCGTGCTTGCTCCGGTGCTAAGATTAAGACGGCCTTCATAAATAAGAGTTAAAATTTCTTTGAATTATATTGTATATGAAGGTCAAGAGTTTGCCTTGAATGTATGAGGTAACATTATCTACTTACAAATATATATTTCTAGTTTTTATTTCAAAAAATAAAAACCTGTGCTTTGGGATTCATATATCAAGTTCTCAAAAAGGACCGAAAGAAAACTTTTGTAGATCAATCAAGAAACTCTGCTAAGCTGTTGTTTGTTATCAGACTGAAAGGTCTTAGTGAATATAGATTGTCTTAATTTGTTCAATCAAATTTTCATACAGAGAATCAGAAAAAGAATATATATTTCATTGACAATTTTTCTTGGATTACATACATTTGAAATGATTTATACGATGTTGCTTACATGGTTTTAAGGAGGCAGGGCTATGTTTCGTCTACGTCTTTTGGCATAAGCAAAGGGCCAGGGAACAACATTGTACGAACCTGACATATTTTTTTCTAATAAAAGGTCTCGTTCATTATGAAAAATTTTGCTTACATGGTTCTGTGATTGTTTTTTGATATGCAACGCGGTTGAATGCACCATTAGTCATTTTCGCATTACTAATGACTTCAACTTGCCTATCCCGATTAGTATTAGCTGAAAATACATATAGGTGTATTTTGTTTCTGACAAATTACCTTCCCCATGGCCTATACGCTTACGGTGAACACAATACTCTGGCCAAAATACAGCATTAGTAGATTGCCAAAATCTCTCATGAACATCTTCTCCTAACCAAATTCTTTGGCATCATAGGCTTCATAAGATCAACTTTGAAAGAAAAAAAGATTTGACACCACCAAATTCACTGCATCAGAAAGAAAAAATTTACTGCATCATCTTTCCACCACTTTTTTAACACATTTCTGAATCACTTCATGATGCATGTAGTCGAGTTTTTCACCCTCCTTCTCAGCTTGTTGCTAGCTACTATGTTGAGAGTTGGTATGGTTTAGTATATAAAAAATTCTCTCAACAACCAAGTTAGTTAAATATTAAGATAATGCTTGGAATTATTTGAGATGGCATCTGCATCACTGCATGCAGAAGATTCTGTGTTAACCCTTGCCCAGGACCCAGGTATTATATGTATATCGGCTACATATAATCTTTCCACCATTCTTCAACACACTTCTAATTCACTTCCATGTTGCATGTAATGGAGTTCTTCGCATTTCTTCTTGGTTTTCTGCTAATTGTTTCACTTCTGGGAATGAGTTGTAGGTTGAAAAGCAAACATACAATCTCAAAGTCAAATCTCCCACCAGGTCCATGGAAGCTGCCTTTTATAGGAAACCTCCATCAGCTGTTTGGTGATTTGCCTCACCGAGCAATGAGAGATTTGGCAAAGAAATACGGACCCATTATGCATCTTCTGTAACGCCCCATTTTCCGGACACCGAGTCCTTATCCGGAAAGAGCGCTCGGCACATATATTATCAAATAAATTCAATAATATATGTAAGCCTTACGTCATACATCAGAACCAAACGACGCGGAAGACAAAACGACTCGGGAAAACAAAAGACAAAAGATCGAACACACGGTTTTCAATGCTGTAAAACTAAATCCAATAAAGAATACTAAACATCCAACGTTAAATCCAAAAGAACTTATACGGAACTAATCCAAAAGAAAGACAACAATGTGTGAACTTGAATCAACAACATCGTTGAAAGAATTAAAACTAAAAGGACTAAATCTTCACGAGCTCCGTCTCACACGTCCTCGTCAAAGAACTCATCAGCGTTAGCAACCTGTTCATCTTCTTTGGGGAAAGGGGGAGACAAACACAACGTAACGGGGTAAGTACAAAAGTACTCAGTAACGCGTAGAAAATCGTACAACGTCAGTCTCATAAAGAAATAAAAGCAACGCCGTCTTTTATTAATTCATTTCCGTTATTAACCCTAGCTAACTATTATATTATGTTCATGGCATAACATGAGGTTCCAAAAGGTATCTAGCTTAGCTCAAGTTTGTTACATCATGAATAACAAGGGCACTACGCCTAGTAATAGGATGTACTAGGACAACTGGGTGCAACCTACTTAGAGACACGCTCAGAGTAGCCCGGGAATATCTCGAGTCCCGATAGTGTGATGACCGCGAGAATGTACCAGACGCTTTATCTAGCCGTTCGATTGACCGGCGTGGGTACAGTCCACTTTGTCTGGTCAGAGAACACATCGCGATATTGTACTATGCCTTACCAAGCATTACATGATGTTTAATATTATTAATCTAACACATACGTTTGATTAGATGTTTAACTAGCCACCTAAGTGTTTTCAAGTAAGCTCCCTCACATCTCCTACTCTCTTTCCTAGACCACTAGACATGGACAAGGCCTAGCAATTACACAGACATCGATAAACTCTAGCTTATCGAAGCACAAGGCAAATCCAAAGCTTTCGACGGTCCCACACTTCATCTTTTTAGGGAATCCATGTGGTGCCGGAACTAAACACATCAAAAGCTAATTCAGAGCTTTGTCACGTAAGGTAATGCAGTAAATACGCTATTATGGAGTTTGAAACACATAACAAAGAAAAACAAAGATCAAGCGATCCCCTGTCCGGACGGATAAACTTTCTGTCCGTACGGACAGCTCTCCTTTCTACCCTCAGTCCGATACTGAGAAATAGCCGTGCGGATAAGCAACTCATCCGTACAGATGGACCCACACTCGGCTTAAACAAATTAAAACCATGAAAAACAATCATACAAATTGCTCTACCACTTTACGAAACCTTAATCATACGATAAGAAAACCACGTTACCTTAATTTGCGTGGTACAACGATCCAAACTACCAAAGCTTTGAAAAAGGTTAAACCTTTAACCTCCAACCTTTAAAAAGTTTAACCTTTAATCCAAACCTATAAACGATCAATCCAAAATTGATCACCACGAAGCTTAAACTCAGAAAACGCTGCTAAACTATGAAGAACAACCCTAAATCAAGAACGAAGAAAACTTACGTCAACGGATTTAGGGATTGTTGATATCAAAACGATCCTCGTCTCGCGGTCTCTTGATGAGTCTGATGAAAAGAACAACGGATTAGCCTCGAGATTGAAAGCTTCTTCTCCCTCTTTTTTTTCTCTCCTGCGCCTCTCTCTTTTTTTTTTTTGTCAAAAACAACTAGGTTAAAATTAGGATTAGTTTTCCTTTTATAATCCCAATTACCTAATTATTTTCCTTAAAAAGAAAATCCTTGTTTATCCTTTTTTTTTCTTTTTGAAACCCTTTAATTAAAATAACATAATATTCTGATTTTTGCTAAAAGACCGAATTGACATTTTTTTAAAAATCGGGATATTACATCTTCAGCTTGGTGAAGTGTCCCATGTGGTTATTTCTTCTCCAGAGATTGCAAAACAAGTGACAGATACCTTTTCCGATCTCTTGAAAGGCTATCAATCTGGTTAGCAATTCAATGTCTTTATCATTGCTCTTTTATCATTGCTCATCTTATGGTTTATACGAGAATTTTTTTACATGCTGAGCAGTTTAAAAGGTACATTTACATGCTGTGTTTGAAATGTGTGGTACAGATCACTCCACGTTTCATAGGTCCGAGGGGGGCGGTTGATACCGACATAGCTCACTAATGTTGGCATCGTCATGTTACTTTATAGCCCTCGAAGGTCATACACTAAAAGCCAACACTCTTATTCATCCTTACCAGTTAAACAAACTTACAAAGATAACGCAGGCAACGACACAACCACTTTGTCGATTCATAATCAGCGATCTCCTACCCCTTCCGTAAAGCTTAATTGGTAAAATGTACTTAAGTAAATTAACGTTTTTGTTTAATTTTTGAATTGTTTTATTGTAAAAATATAAATGCACTTTTAATTTAACAGTGGTTGAGAATTGTAGTCTTCCACTTAACACTGTTTTTTTTAAGGTTTAATGACGTATGTAATCAAGTTTTTCGATTTTTTGCTAATTATTTATCTTCTACGATCAGGGAACATTATCTTGAGAGTTGGTGTGGTTTAGGATTTTTTTTTTTTTTTTAAATGCTGAAAAATAAAATATTTATGGTTTATTGCGCTATCTCAAACTATTTTTCGCGAATGGGTCCACGTCAAGATTGTTTCATGGCCATTGGTTGAACCAGCGGCTTTACCCTTTTTTTGAAAAACAACAAAGCCGCTGGTTGAACTAGCGGCTTTAACCTGGGAAAAAACGTGAGCATCTTGTATTGAAATGAAATTGGTACATATGAAGAAGCCGCTGGTTCAACCAGCGGCTTTAGCAGTATATAAAACAAAACAGACGGGATTTTTCACCCATTTTCAGATTTCCAAACCCTAAAAACAAAAACCCCAAATTCTCTCCGCGGCGCCCAACTCAAATTAGATGAAGAATATTTAAACAGTTGGTATAACTCTAGTGATTTTCAATATAAGAGCGGTGGTGAGTTTGGGGTGGGGCAAGAATTTGCCAACAAAAAAGCATTGGGGCAAATTGTGACAACATACAATGTCGAAAGGAACCAAGTCTATAAAACCACAGAATCGAAACCTCACACCGTCACATTCAAATGTGGAAGGAAATCAATTGCTTGTAGTTGGTATTTAAGAGCCTCTCAAAAGAATGTTGCATCGGATGTCTTCACTATCGTCACCTATAAAGGCCCCCACGAAAACTCTTGTGTGGTTCACAAACCATCCATGGATCACCCGAATTTAAAGCGAGAGTTTATCAGCAACGCTATAAAGCCTCTTGTGCAAGCAGATTGGGGGGTGAAAGTTAGTGTACTAAAAGCCTTCATAACAAAAGAATTTTACTTCTCGATCTCTTATGGTAAAGCATGGAGTGCAAAACAAAAGGCGATAGGTGCTCTTTATGGAGATTGGGAGGAGTCTTACCAATATCTTCCTCGTTACATGGAAGCTTTGAAAGAAGCAAATCCGGGCACCGTGGTGCATTTTGTTAATAAGCCAACCCACGATCTTACTTAATCGAACAATTTCATTGTGTTTTTGGGCATTTGGCCCCTCAATCAGAGGTTTCCAACATTGCAGGCCTGTCATCACAATTGATGGAACTCATTTATACGGGAAGTATCGTGGCGTTATGTTGATTGCCATGGGAGTTGATGTGAATGGACAACTTTTTCCATTAGCATTTGCCATAGTTGAAAAAGAAGATCACGACAATTGGAGTTGGTTTTTGGCTTGCATAAGGTGTTTTGTCACAAAACGTCATGGACTTTGTGTCATCTCTGACCGGCATGCGGGTATCCTATCGGCAATGTCTCTGAGAGGGTAGTGGTTGGGAGGAGCCATATGCTTTTCATAGATTTTGTATCAGACATCATGCATCCAACATCCAAAAGACGTTCAAAAATACGGATTTGAAAAAAATGTTTACCAACACAGCTATGGAACATCAAATTCGCAAATTTGATAAAGGGATGCAAAAGATCGGTGCACTCAATCTTCGTGCTAAGAGTTTGTTAGAAGGCATTCCTTTAAGCAAGTGGTCACTTGCTCACGGCGGCGGGTTAAGATACGGTATCAAAACCTCTAATTTATGCGAATGCTTCAATGGTGTGTTAAAGGGGGTTCGATTTCTGCCTATTCAAGCCCTTGTGAAAGCTACTTTTACTCGAGTAAACAAATACTTTGTCGATCGACGTGAAGTAGCAAGGAATAGGATGCGTAATGGTATGAAATGGTCGGAGAAGATAACGGTTCAACTTGAGAGAAATAGTGAAACTGCCGCTCACCATGAGGTTACTTGTTTCAATATACAAGAAGGTGTATATGGAGTGGTTACTAGACAAGGTAATCGTCATGGATGCATGGCTAATCGTAGTCACACGTTGAATCTTTCGAAGAGGACGTGTACATGTAACAAGTGGCAAAACCTACATTATCCATGTTCTCATCTTATAGCGGTTTGTCGCTCGCACTCCATAGACACGGATCAATATGTTGACCCTTTGTTCTCATGTGGGGAATACTTTGGTTCTTATCGTGCATGCTTTCTACCTGTGCCTGACGAGGATTATTGGAAGACAATGACGGGACCGGTACTAGTAGTCAACCCCGCATGGAAAAGAGGCAAGGGACGTCCGAAATCTAAAAGAATCCGTAATGAAATGGATGAGTTACCAAAGACAAATGTTACATGTAGTTTATGTAATTTGCCCGGTCATAACAAGCGCTCTTGTCAATTGAAACAATCTAATTTGCCCGGTCCTTCACGGTAATGGTTTGTACCTAATGTCTATTATTATTATTATTTTTTTAAATGTTATACATTTTCATTAATGTGTCTATTCTAGTATACCATGTTTATATTATATTCATTTGTTATATAGTCACTAATGAATTGTGCTTTATTTATGTAGATCACATGGAGCCGGGACCAATTAATGATAGCGTTCTAAGACTTCAACAACAACACCGAAGCAGCATCATCTGGGAAGGAGAGGTAATATAATCGTTAATGTTTGCTTTTTCGCAATAACAATTTGTTTCTTTATAAAAAAAATAGTAACATTTTTTTTTTTGCGAGTGAGTGTAGGTCTCTCGTATGTCATACGCATCTTATGTCAAAGCAACATTATCGGTGCATGATTTGGTAGTTGATTTTTGAGAGAGACACGATTATGGGATCCACAGGTTGTCATTTGTCGCCATTAATGCCGATTTAATTACCGCATTAGTTGAGCGGTGGCGTCAAGAAACACACACATTTCATATGACAATTGGAGAGGTGGGCATAACGTTACAAGATGTTAACGTCTTGTTAGGTCTTAAGGTCGGTGGCTTACCTATTACGGGGACAACTGATCATCGATGGGCCGATCTCTTAGAGCAAACATTAGGTATAAGGCCACTGAAGGCGCTTTTAAAGGTAATACCTTGAAATTATAGTGGTTAAAAGATAATTTTCAAGGGTTACTGTGGATGCAACGAAGAACAGATTCATAGGTATGTTAGAGCATATCTATTATATTTGATAGAGCCGTCCTCTTCCCGGATAAGAGTGGAAATAGGGTTCAACTAATATATTATCCTCTACAGTGGTTGATTTGCACCGACTTGGTGAATATAGTTGGGGAGTGGGGTACTCGCTTGTTTATACCGGAATTTGTGTGTGGCAAGCAAGAAAGGGGCAAGTGAAATCGGTGGATCTTTAGTCTTGCTACTAAATTTGTGGTCATGGGAGCGTATCACCATTGGTCGACTACACGGATTAAGTCACGTGTTACGGAAGAAGAGGAGTAGATTATCCACTTGGGTCACAAATGCAAGCGGGAGTTGACCTTTAGGATGTAAGTGGCTACGAGTTGAGCGGATGTATACCGATCATTTATCGGGGTTGGTAACCTATAGACATGCATTTGATACTATGACGGATGCAATGTTCACATGGCAACCATACACGTGGGACATCCTTAGCCATCTTCCGCCTATATGTTTTGAGGACACCGATGAGTGGATTGTAATTGCTCCACTCATTTGTTTTGACGTGGTGGAATGGCATTATCCTCGCGAGTAGTTCGACAATTCGGTTGGCATCCAGCGGTGCACAATGAATGTGACACAGTGTCCATTTGCACTCGCTTGATAGCGGGAAACACAACGGATTATGCGCTTAAGCACGGGATTATATTCGATTGTGGGCGATCGCAAATCATCGTTGGTTCCACGTGGTGTTCCTTACAACGGTTATCTTCAACACAATGATATGTACTTACGGTGGTACCGCCAGATCACCCGGCGCATTATTAGCCCTCAAAGTGCAAAGCGTTGTTGAAGACTATGAAACGCAACACAATTTCTATCCTACCGCCGACTATGAACAACTTGTAAGTATATTTTAAATTTTGTTTTCTAATTTCATACATAGAAATTTGTTTTATTTGTTTTGTGTTTACATTTCGCAGAGCAATGCAGGAATGTTTATCGCTATCAAAATCGACTAGGTTGCTTGCGAACATGCCGGATGACATCCCGATGGCACAAGTGAGGCTTATTCAACAAATGCGATCGATGTCCGCTTCAAGTGTTACAAAACACAAGACGGGGACATCGATCCAACTGAACCTGAAGAGGTCGAACATCCTAGCCCGGAACTTCCGCGAAAGCGACTTTAGGAACTTGACAAGGGCTCAACCGACACCGATCGGCGAGGTAGACACACCAGTTAGAATGTTCGTCTTCACGTAGAAGAACGAAGAAAAGTCGATACGAACAAGTTAATATGATCAAACATTTCTTTTGTTTTGGTTGTTGTAATACAACAATAACTTTGGATATGGTTTTTTTTCTCTTTTAATGACGTAGTTTGCATGAATGTGTTTTTGCAATTGATTTGGTTTTTTCCTTTTAATGAATGTGTTTTTATAATTGGATTGTTGATTTTGAGAATTTGAGGTGTTGAATATATTGTTTTGGAAATTTGAAAAAAAGAAGATGCAGGTGGTTTGAGAATTTGAGGTGTTGAATATATTGTTTTGAAATTTGAAAAAAGAAAATGCAGTTGGTGTTAACGAGTTGTGGTAAAGCCATTGGTTCGAATAAGCGGTTTTCGAATTCAGGAGTTAAAGCCATTTGGTTGAACCAAATGGCTTCTTCATATCTACTCAATTTCGTTTCAATACGGGATCTTTCGCGTTTTTTTTAGGGTTAAAGCCGCTAGTTCAACCAAATGGCTTTGTTGTTTTTCAAAAAAGGTAAAGCCATTGGTTGAGCCAAGTGAACGATGAACAATCTTGGCGTGGGCCATTCGCAGGAAATAGTTTGATTAATGCAAAGCCATAAATATTTTATTTTCAGCATTTAAAAAAAAAAAAAAAAATATTCGTGGTTTAGTATATAAATATTTCTTTCAATATTTATTAAGATATTGCCTAGAATCATTGAAGATGGCATCTGAATGCACATGATTCCTTGTGCAAACTTCCAAGAACTTGCCCAGGTATTATATAAACTGTGTGCATCATTTCTTGTAATTCACTTCCATTTTGCACGTAATGGAGTTCTTAGCATTTCTTTTTGCTTATCTGATAATCTTTTCACTTGTGAGAATAGTTTGTAGGCTGAAAAGCATACATACAATCTCAAATCTCCCACCAGGTCCATGGAAGTTGCCTCTTATAGGTAACGTCCATCAGCTGTTTGCTGATTTGCCTCACCGAGCCCTGAGAGATCTGGCGAAAAAATACGGACCCATTATGCATCTTCAGCTTGGTGAAGTGTCCCATGTGGTTGTTTCTTCTTCAGAGATTGCAAAACAAGTGATGAAAACCCATGATGCCATCTTTGCATCCAGGCCTCACATCATTGCTTCGAAAATTCTGTCCTACGATTCTACAAACATAGCATTTTCTCCATATGGAGTGTACTGGAGACAGCTTAGGAGAATTTGCAATACAGAGCTTCTCAGTCCAAAACGTATTCATTCATTCCGATCCATAAGGGAGGAACAAACCTTGAATTTAATCAAATGGGTAGCTTGTAACGAGGGAACACCGATAAATTTTACAGAGAAAGTCTACTCCTTGATCTACACTACCATATCAATAGCAGCTTTTGGCAAGAAAACTGAGGATCAAGAATCTTTTCAAAAACTTGCGATACAAATAATAGATTTATCTGCAGGGTTCAATATAGCTGATTTATATCCTTCTGTTAAGCTTCTCCATTCGATTAGTGGAGTAAAGCCCACGCTAGAAAAGTTGCACTCACAAATTGATAGCATGCTGGAGAAAATCATCAGTGACCACAAAACAGACTCCACAGGCAAGTACGAGGAGCCTGAGGACTGTAAAGATCTTGTGGATGTTCTATTGAAGCACCAAGATGAATTTGCAGAACCTCATCTGACAAATGATAATATTAAAGCAGTATTGTTGGTAAGTCACCTCCTCTATTGTAGCAAATCGCAATCTTGTTTATTCATCCCTCTTTACTAATGTGTATGCACTTGTGAGAATATTATGTATTCTCAACTGAATAAGTGTATTAATTTTACGACGAGTCGACGACCGGTGTAAATATATAGTTTCATAGTAAGATCAAGAAGATTGAATTCAGAATCTAAGATAGCTATCTAACATAGTAGACATCAAAGTAAATTCTGTTTTTCTTTACTAGTGCTTAAATTTCTTAAGGCATTGACACTTAAGAGTTTTTTTTTCTCCTCCTTTTGGGTCTAGGTGGTGTTTAGTTCTGTCTTTGACCTTCTGACATTTATCAGGATATTTTTATTGCTGGAGGCGAAACATCGGCCACTACTATTAATTGGGCAATGTCAGAAATGATGAGAAATCCAAGCATCCTAAGGAGAGCACAAGAAGAAGTAAGGCTGGCTTTTGGCAGTGAAGGTTATGTGGATGAAGACAAATTTGATGACCTCAAGTACACGATATCAGTTATCAAAGAAGCCCTAAGGCTACACCCACCGCTACCTTTATTAGTTCCCAGAATAAACAGTGAAAGCGTAGAGATTAAAGGTTATCAAATCCCAGCTAAAACCAAAGTCATCATTAATGCATGGGCGATTAACAATGATCCTTCATATTGGCAAGACGCTGAATGCTTTAGGCCTGAGAGATTTCTTGGTAGTTTGATTGACTACAAAGGTCAACATTTTGAATATATTCCATTTGGTGCAGGAAGGAGGATATGCCCCGGAATGGGATTTGGTTGGGCAAATGTTCTATTGCCCATGGCACATTTCCTTTATTATTTTGATTGGGAGCTACCAAATGGAATGAAATGTGAAGATTTAGATATGACAGAGAGATTTGGGGCTGCAGTGGCACGAAAGAATGATCTTTATATGATACCTAGAATTCATAATCCTTAGCCATTTCCTTGTTAATTTGTCAACCCAAGTGGACTTATTTGTCTAGCCTGTTTTCCAAGGTTCAATGAAATTCCAGTGTAATATTTCAGTAATGTACTTGTGTGATATATTCTCAATGGCTCTTCTTTTGTCGAGCATCTTTTCCATTGTTCAATAACCGTCTTGTGTAATATTTCAAGTAATGTCTGACGTGATATATTCTCAATGGCTCTTCTTTTGTCGAGCATGTTTTCCATTGTTCAATAACCGTCTTGTGTAATATTTCATGAATGTACTTATGTGATATATTCTCATTGGCTCTTCTTATGTCTAGCCTGTTTTCCCTGGTTCAACCTTTAATTATCTCTTTAGTGATGCTAATGGCTATCTATCTTAATTGCTCATATCATGGTTTATACACTAGAATTGATAAGACGAATGAGCTTCAAGTGTTCTGTTAATGGTCCGTGGCTCTCATCAGTTTGTCTTGTTGAGGAAATGCGTCCTAGTCTGCAAAGCATCATGTCATTTGATTTCTTTGCACAGTTGGAATGCACCAAAAACTTTTATCATTTGCACAGGCATCGCATTTCAATGCTGATTTCACTAACGTCTGATTTTTTTCCAGCTTGCTTGCAAAAATCACGCAACTGAGCACAGCATACTGAATTTCAGGCACAACATTCATCGCACCGGTAAGTTCAGATCGCTGCGTGCTTGATCCGGTGCTAAGATTAAGACGACCTTCTTAAATAAGAGTTAAATAAGATTAGTTTTGTTTTTGATGGTCTTGTATCAAATTTTGGATGTTTTTCTTTAGAATGCAAGGTTTTTTTTGTTTTATTTTACTTCTCTGTGTTTATAGAGAATATATGTCTTCGTTTTTAATGCTTAGCTTTGTTTTGGTAGATAATTGGAAACATAGTGCAGAGTTTTTGAGTAAAAGAATATTCTATGTTCCACATGTATAAAACTGATTCTGTTCACATTTTACTTTGCTGTTTTCTCCAAAGTATTCAGCGGCGGAGTAACTTGGCTAGTCACTAAGCTGGTATATTGGCTTCTTTATTTAGCTGCTGTATAAAACTGTTCCTAACAATCAGTGAAGTAGACTTCGCTGGTTACCATGCCTTACTCCGCCAAGTGAGCGCACCCAAAATGGCAAAGGTTCAGTCAGTTGGTAAAGTCACTCTACTGATTATTCCAGTAAGCTGCTCTTTATAACTTAATCAATTTCAATCATCCCCAACTCAGTTCTCAACATACAAAATCTTTCATGACTGAGTGGTTTTGTGAAAATATCAGCCAATTGATTTTCAGTAGATATGTGTCTTAAGATAACATCTCCTTTCTCCACACGATCTCGGATAAAGTGATGTCTCACATCAATATGCTTTGTTCTTGAGTGAAGTACATGATTTTCTGTGATTGAAATTGCACTTGTGTTGTCACACATTATTGGAATTGTCTTCTCCTCTTTTCCATAATCTCTTAGATGTTGTCTGATCCATAATATTTGTGCACAACAACTACCTGCTGCTATATATTCTGCTTCAGCTGTTGAAGTGGATATAGAATTTTGCTTTTTGCTAAACCATGATACTAGTCTGCTGCCTAGCATCTGACAAGTTCTTGAAGTGCTTTTTCTATCAATCTTACATCCAGCATAGTCTGAATCTGAATAGGATATTAATTTGAATCCTCCATCTTTTGGATACCAAATTCCTACATTGATTGTTTACTTCAAATATTAGATGATTCTCTTGACCGCTAGTAAGTGAGATTCCTTAGGTTGAGCTTGAAATCTTGCACATATTGTCTTATTCTCAGGATCATTACCTTGCACTTCATGACTGGTATTTGTGAACCCTCTTGAACTTGAATTTTGGGCAGAGCTGATTGAGGAACAATTATTATTATTTTTTTAATTATTGGGCTATCATTGTTATTATTGGCCAATCATTGTTAACCTGTTAATTAAATATTAAGATAATGCTTGGAATTATTTGAGATGGCATCTGCATGCAGAAGATTCCGTGTTTACCCTTGCTCAGGACCCATGTATTATATATATCGGCTACATCATCTTTCAACCATTCTTCAACACACTTGTGATTCACTTCCATTTTGCATGCAATGGAGGAGTTCGTCACATTTCTTCTTGGTTTTCTGCTAATTGTTTCACTTCTGAGAATGGGAAATTGGGAATATTTTGTAGGTTGAAAAGCAAACATGCAATCTCAAAGTCAAATCTCCGACCAGGTCCATGGAAGCTGCCTTTTGTAGGAACGTCCATCAAGCTGTTTGGCGATTTGCCTCACTGAGCCATGAGAGATTTGGCAAAGAAATATGGACCCATTATGCATCTTCACTATGGTGAAGTGTCCCGTATGGTTGTTTCTTCTCCAGAGATTGCAAAACAAGTGATGAAAACCCATGATGCCATCTTTGCATCCAGGCCTCATATTATTGTCACGGAAATTATTTCCTACGGTTCTACGGACATAGCCTTTTCTCAAATCTCCCACTGAGTCCATGGAAGCGCCGCTTATAGGTAACCTCCATCATTTGTTTGTCGATTTGCCTCCCGATCCATGAGGATTTGGCAAAGGAATACGGACCCCTTATACATCTTCTCCGAGAGATTGCAAAACAAGTAATGAAAACCCATGATGCCATCTTTGCATCGAGGCCTCATATCATTGCCTCGAAAATTGCATCTTACGATTCTACGGACATAATCTTTTCTCCATATGGAGAGTAGTGGAGACAACTTGGGAGAATTTGCAATTCAGAGCTTCTCACCCAAAACGTATTCATCATTCCGATCCATAATGGAGGTATAAAATGGCAACTAAAACGCGAGGAAAACCGATAAATTTTACAGAGAAAGTATACTCCTTGATCTACACTACCATGTCAATGGCAGCGTTTGGCAAGAAAACTGAGGATCAAGAATCTTTTATAAAACATGTTTTAGAAATCATAAAGTTAGCTGCAGGGTTCAATATAGCTGATTTATATCCTCATGTTGAGCTTTTCCATTCAACTAGTAAAATGCACGTTCGTCCGCACGTGTTTTAATAAAATAAAAAACTTTGAAATTTGAAAAATAATAATATTAATTAATACATAATTTATTAAGTATTTCTTCCTCATAAAATATAAATATACTATTATTGATAATAATACAAAATTATCTTTTTTTTTTTTGTTAGTATTTGAATTTAAAAAATGCATGTATTTGATAAATTTATCATCATTTTAAAGATAATAAGCATTTCGAATTTACTAATATATGTTTCTAGTATATATCAAGAATATGTTCTTCATATTTATCTAGTAAACCCGTGGACATTTATAATATTTTTAAACAACTTTTGCAAAGTTCTTACTCTAAACATAAACGACTCCTTTTGATAGAGTGCATGTAAAAAGTATAGCATGTGTGTTTGATGGCCAAAATAGTGACGGTCCAACTTTAACCGACAGTGTACCGAATCGAATGCACTATAGTAGCAAGCAAGGTCGATCCCACGAGGAATCAATCGAGTACCAAAGTCATTTTCATACTTAGTTTAGGTCAACCAAAAGAGTGGAACAAGTGATAATTAACACCAAGACGTAATATAAACTAGAGATAATAAGGAAGAAGGTATAGCCAAACCATGATCCAATTGATTAGTTTCACCCCTCTAATCGACTCATTGGGAACGAGTACAACCGACCTACCAACCAATCATACTTTTGATGTGTTTATGGGTGCAATCCAATAATGGTGTGTAGACGCCAATGCAACAACCTACCACCCTATGCCCGGTTCAACAGTCCGCCTTTAAGGATTTAACTGACCAAAGCATGATTAACGCTCTAGAGACGCCCAACTCACATTGAAAACCTCACTCAAGAAACCGAATCTAAACAACTCAGTCGATTTTACTTGGCGATTCCAAAACCAATTTTCCCACACCTCTCGCAAAATACATATGTAAAGACAATGTGTGAAATCATGAATCAAGTGATCAAATTAATTCAAGCATTAAGCACAAGTTTTAGAATACAAACCCATCAAAAGATTCAACTTTAACAACTACCCATTCCCAATTTCATCAATTAGAGGAGGATTTCATCAATTTTCACATGATTTAGCTATGTAGATGTTTAGCTACTCATTATAATGAAAGAAACAAGAATTAAACATGAAATTAAAGCCATAAAACTGAAAAGGAGCTTGAATTAAGTACCAAAATGCAGGAAATCTGAAGTTGCATCAATCTTCATCACTTGAGAAGAAGACCTCAAAACACCAATAAGAAAGAGAGAATCTATGCTAAATTGTGTTTAATCTAAGAGAAAGAGTGAAAGATGAGCTAATCTAAGGTGAAGGAATGGAGGAATGGCGACTCTCGGGGTTTTGGGGAAGAGGACCTATCGAATATGCAGGAAATTCGCGTTTTGTGCTGAAAAACGCATAACGAGCCGAGCTGCTCAAGTTTCGGCTCGACAGATGGTTCGGTACTAGATTGTCTTCAGTAAATTGACCATAACTTTGCGTGTAGACCTCCGATTTGAGTGATTCAAGATGCGTTGGAAAGATTGTTTGAAGATCTACAACTCTTGTGAAGAAGTTTAAACCGAATTCTGTCTCTAAGATGGGTAAAATGTCACTTTCAGTCAGCTGTGAGTATAAATGCTCGAGACAATTGATCCGTAAGAACTCCGTGGCTTCGGGTACACGCTCTCTAAGCCTCATACTTCATCGTCCGGGTTTATGAGTCACCTATTTCCTGCATCACAACATTCAAACACATACCGAAGCATCTGGTAGATTCACGATATTTAGTAGCAGGCAAGATTAAAAAAATGGCCCCTTTTTATTACCCAATTCCTCGATATTCACATGAGAAGGACCTACTACTTTAACAAATTTATCAAGAGCTCCTCTTTGAGACTCTCGAAACTGTTCATCTTGTTTTCTTCTTTTTTCCCCCCTTTTTTTCACTTCTAGATAAATGTTTTTTATGCACCATCATAAAAATCAATATTCAACAATAACACAATTGTACAAGAAAATTAACGAAAGAACCCATATAGAGTAGTAGTTTCCATGGAAAAACAATGGCTACCCCTTCAAAACTTTCGTGAACTTCCCGATTAAACCTGACACTTAAATAAAATTGAGCAAACAATATAAATTATAAATAAAAAAAACTAGATCGATGTATCAAATCAATAAAATCATTCACCGGAAAATCATTAGTTTATCAAATACTAATTAACAAAAAAAATCGTACCTGAACAAAGAGGCCTTGATCCGAAGACGAAGGAGTGATGAATTAAACTGTGGATATTTTGTTTTATAAAATTGCAAGAAAAAATTATTAAGATCTTAAAAAAAAAATTGTAAGAAAAAGATTGGTGCAAGTGTGTGGAAGTGGAACATGAATGAGACGCGAAGAAACTTGAGTCCCGATAGGATTTACGGTGTATCGTGCCAGCTAGTTACACCATTTATAATTTTATATATAATAATTTATAAAACAACAAAAGAAAGAGAAAAAAAAAGAACAAAAAGAAAAAAAGAAAAATTTATAAAACAACAAAAGAAAGAAAAAAAATGTGGCAAACAGGTTTCGAACCTGAATCAATAAGATAAAGCATCACCTCTCTTCCACTACCCCAACACGTAGCTATAGCAAAACCATTAATTTTCGTCTATTTATATAGAACCAATAAAATTGAAAAACATGTAACAATGGGCCCACTTGTATCGTGGGCCCGGGTCGGTCGCCCATCCCGCCCGGGCCCAGGGCCGGCCCTGCACGAATGTAACATCAAAACCTTGGAAAATTTTAAAAATTGCTCAAATTTTACTAAAGTAATGACCAAACGATAAGCATACAACACAATGGCTACAATCAACAACGAAGCGCAAATCATAGCTGAGCATACCACCCCCCACTTTAAATGCAACACTGTCCTCAGTGTGTGAATGATAAAGGAGAAAGAAGGCTTAGCTTAACCCGACAGAAAGGCGCAAATGAGTGCATATGACATATCCACGAAGCTCCATCTCGTACACCTAAAGCCATGAAACCAAGAAACACGAAAATGCATGCACGGGGAACATCCACCGTGCCAAAAGCAAGCAACAGATATCGAGATATAATCAAAAAGCACAAAGTCATAAACACGATCATATGAAAGCAAAAGAGGACCCGACTCGGGGCGCATGCGATGCAAAGACAATCAAACAGGTAAAACAACATCCATGAAAAAAATACTAGCCGACAACGGACCGAAGAAGAACCACTCAAAAACGGTACCATGATCCCTCAAAGTAGCACCCTAGACCACTCCTAGCACCAAAAACTAAAGCAAAAATAGAGAAACGGTGGGTTGCCTCCCCCGAGCGCCTTTGTTTTACGTCATTGGCTTGACGGAATGACTTATACGGTGTCAACTTTAGAGTTATACCGTTGACACGAAGGTGGAATTGATGGATAGAAAGAAGTTTGATGGAGTTATACAATTTGATTGTCAAGTTTAGAGTCCTTGACGAGACTTGATTCCCTCAAATTTTACATTAGGATTCTTTCTTCCCCCCTCGGCATCAAACTCACTCTTCTCATTCTTTGGCCACTCTTGAGTGCTTTGACTCACTTGAAAGACCTCTATCTTATCAATCCCCTCATTCTTACCCCACTCATCACAAGGATGGCCTACATGCTCATAAACCTTAATGGTGGAGCTCTCATTGTGAACTCTCAAAGTGATCTCCCCGGTTCGCATATCTAGCAAGGCTCCCCCCGTAACCAAAAATGGTCTACCAAGCAAAATAGGCATCCTAGAGTTGTTTTCCATGTCTAAGATGACAAAATCAGCCGGGAAAACAAATTTATCAACTTGGACTAGCACATTCTCAACGATGCCTCTAGGGTACCTAATGGACCTATCCGCCATAGAAAGAACCATTCTAGTTGTTCTAATACCATCAAGACCAAGTTCTTTATAGGTAGCGTACGACATAAGATTCACACTAGCTCCTAAATCACATAGGGCCTTGAGACTGTTAGAGCTACCTATCATGCATGGGATTGAAAAACTCCTAAATCACATAGGAACTCTCTCTTGACAAATCGCAGAACACTCTTCATTACAATAAACCACACTTTGCATTTTAGGCTTTTTCGATAAAACAACTTTAAGAAATTTAGCATACAAAGGCATGTTCATTAAAGCATCAACTAATGGAATGTTTATCGTCACTTTACGCAAGATGTCAAGGAAATGATTTTGCTTTTACTTACAACACTCGCCTTCTTATCATGAGATGGGGGAAAGGAAGGAACTCAAATCAAAATGAATGCTAGATTGAGATATACCGAGTTTCTTGCCTCGGAAGGGTTGTTCACATGCTTACCCAAAATATTTCCTTCGAGTTTCTTGTCTTGCTCAGCTGCTTCATTAAAAACCAACACTTCTTTTGTCTTCTCTACCAACCCTACAACTCTAACTGGCTCACGACTTTCTGTAACCACATCATCATCCTCGCCATCGTGATACACCGCAAAGATAGCATTTACCTCATTCGGGTTTGTCACGGTATTGCTTGGTAGGCCTTGAACCGGTGAGTTATTCAAGTAATCGGTCAAGTGCCTCATTTGGTTTTCAAGACTTTTCAATGAATCTTCCAAGTTTACCAAACGAGTATCTGTAATGGTCTTGTATTGCTTCACATTCTTCACAAAAGCATCAATAATCATTGCTATGCTTTCTATCGTCGCTTTCCATTGGGGATTCCTCTCTTGATGTTGTGGTTGATGAGACAATCCCGGGGGTGCACAAGGAACTTGTGGAAATGGTTGATGATCTTGATTCAAATGGTGAGAAAAACCTTGTTGTTGTAGCCTTTGACCCAATTTAAGATCCATGATTGCCTTCTCCATAGATTCCATTTGTGCCATCATCAAGTTTTGTTGATCTATTTCTATAGTCTCAACTACCTTCTTTTGAGGCTTGCCCTTATCCCATTACCTATTGTTATCAGTAATCCTCTCAATAGTGGCATACACAATCGGGCCGCATCAAGCTCATTATAGATCCTTCACTTGCCAAGTCCAAGACATTTCTTGCATCATCCCTCAATCCGTAATAAAAGATTAGCAATTGTGACCATATCTCATACCCATGATGTGGACATTTTCTTAGCAAAGCCTTCATTTGGTCCCATGCTTCATAAAGTCGTTCACCCGGCTGTTGGGAAAAGTTTGAAATCTCAGCCCGGATCTCCATTGTTTTATGGAGTGGAAAATAGTACGATAAGAAAGCCGAAGTCAAGTCTTCCCACGTATGCAATGAATCATAAGCTTGAGAGTCTAACCAATCAACAACACTATCTCTCAATGCAAAAGGGAATATCCTCAATCGGATTGCATCATCACTTGCCCCACTTATCTTCATTGTCCCGGAAACATTTGTGAACCACATAAAAAACTGATATGGATCCTCCGTCTCAGTTCCATAGAACATCGCATGCTCTTTTATCAAATTCCACACATGTGGTTTGATCACAAAGTCACTTGCATCAATAAGAGGTAAGCGAATGGCATTATGTATAAATCTTGAACGTGGCATGAAATAATCTTTAAGTAATCGGCCTTGGCCTTGAATTGGAGCTTGTTGAATTGGGACTTGTGATACTTGGGAGATTGGCATGTGGTTAATGTTGTGGAATTGGTTGAAAATTGGTTGAGATACTTGATCTTGGAACATAGGTTGCTCATTAGTAAATTCCATGACGAGTTTATATCATAAACTGCACAAACTCAAACAACAAGAAAACAATAAAATAAAAACAACCTAAGCCTAAGTCTTCCAATGACCTAAGAGATATCAATTAATTCCCCGGCAACGGCGCCAAAAATTCTTGATGGCCAAAATAGTGACGGTCCAACTTTAACCGACAGTGTACCGAATCGAATGCACTATAGTAGCAAGCAAGGTCGATCCCACGAGGAATCAATCGAGTACCAAAGTCATTTTCATACTTAGTTTAGGTCAACCAAAATAGTGGAACAAGTGATCATTAACACCAAGACGTAATATAAACTAGAGATAATAAGGAAGAAGGTATAGCCAAACCATGATCCAATTGATTAGTTTCACCCCTCTAATCGACTCATTGGGAACGAGTACAACCGACCTACCAACCAATCATACTCTTGAGGTGTTTATGGGTGCAATCTCCAATAATGGTGTGTAGACGCCAATGCAACAACCTACCACCCTATGCCCGGTTCAACAGTCCGCCTTTAAGGATTTAACTTACCAAAGCATGATTAACGCTCTAGAGACGCCCAACTCACATTGAAAACCTCACTCAAGAAACCGAATCTAAACAACTCAGTCGATTTTACTTGGCGATTCCAAAACCAATTTTCCCACACCATCTCACAAAATACATATATAAAGACAATGTGTGAAATCATGAATCAAGTGATCAAATTAATTCAAGCATTAAGCACAAGTTTTAGAATACAAACCCATCAAAAGATTCAACTTTAACAACTATCCATTCCCAATTTCATCAATTAGAGGAGGATTTCATCAATTTTCACATGATTTAGCTATATAGATGTTTAGCTACTCATTATAATGAAAGAAACAAGAATTAAACATGAAATTAAAGCCATAAAACTGAAAAGGAGCTTGAATTAAGTACCAAAATGCAGGAAATCTGAAGTTGCATCAATCTTCATCACTTGGAGAAGAAGACCTCAAAACACCAACAAGAAAGAGAGAATCTATGCTAAATTGTGTTTAATCTAAGAGAAAGAGTGAAAGATGAGCTAATCTAAGGTGAAGGAATGGAGGAATGGTGACTCTCAGGGTTTTGGGGAAGAGGACCTATCAGAATATGCAGGAAATTCGCGTTTTTGTGCTGAAAAATGCATAACGAGCCGAGCTGCCTGAAGTTCGGCTCGACAGATGGTTCAGTACTATATTGTCTTCAGTAAATTGACCATAACTTTGCGTGTAGACCTCCGATTTGAGTGATTCAAGATGTGTTGGAAACCTTGTTTGAAGATCTACAACTCTTGTGAAGAAGTCTAAACCGAATTCTGTCTCTAAGATGAGTAAAATGTCACTTTCAGTCAGCTGTGAGTATAAATGTTCGAGACAATTGATCCGTAAGAACTCCGTGGCTTCGGGTACACGCTCTCTAAGCCTCATAATTCATCGTCCGGGTTTATGAGTCACCTATTTCCTGCATCACAACATTCAAACACATACCGAGCATAACTCCGCAAGATAACTAGGGCTCGAAAAGGGTCAAAATACCGTAAAATGGTGAGTTTTTCTATCTATTTGACGGTTTGCCTCAAAGTGAGTGTGCAATGTATTTTGCCCTATAAATGGTCTAAAACTACCCAATACAAGCCAAAAGTATCATAAATGGGGGTTAAAACATGCACCGGAGCATAGTAAAGTTGACTCTCATCAACCACCCCCCACTTAGCGTTTGCTCGCCCTCAAGCAAAATGAGCGTTTTAAAAGAAACCAAAGAGTCAACGTTACACGCGTAGGTCAAGCCAATCACATATCAAAGATAACCGTCAAATAAATGAGTAAATACATGCAACTTAACCCTACCTTATCAAGCAAACGGGATGTGTGTGTGTGAATAGCTTCTCCTATATTTAGCACGGTTTGGATTATGGACGCTAGGTTAATACGACTACACCATAGACTCATACTTCATAAGCATCTCCACTAATCGGGGCCAACCAAGGTTAAGTAAGGTCACTGTTGGGGAGATTTTGCATCATTAAAACAAAAGAAAATTTATAAACCTATACTACCATGCAAAACTACCTCCTAACCGGCCGAATACCGGGTAGTTGCTAGTAAAGTTGGATAAGTACGGGTATCGATCCTCAGGGAAAAGGGATATTGAATCTAGCTTATTAATTCTTCTTTATTAACCTAAACCTAAACTAAAACGGAAAAATAACTGGACGGAGGATTGTTAGTCCAAAGCCAGGAGAGATAATTGCGGACAAAATAAATAAAACTACATCTACGAAAAACAAGAAACTAACTAACAACCGAACAAACATGAACAAACCATGATCAACCTATTCCCAACAACCATCACCCCACCGAAATCAACAAGATAGACAAACATTCATTCAAAGAGTTATCTTGGATTATTATCTTTCTAATGAAGCGTTTCCTCTTCCGATTTATCACGCCATTAATTAGTTTACCTTCCGGTCTTAACTAATATCGATACAAATCAAAGATATGGATTGAATCCTAACCTAACAACATTATCCCTCAACTTCCGCTTGTTGGAATAATTATTGTCAATCTCCTCACGAGTCTAATGAATCTATTAACTTCCGTTATCTAAATTCGATTAACATACGGCATCTCAAAACATGAAAAGAACAAGTTAACTCACAAAATAAACACATGAAAAATCTCATCTTTCCGGTGATAATGATACTCAATATCTCCTAGGATAATTTTGCAACGAATTAATTCAAATTGTGGTTCTCTCAGTAAACCTAGATAATTAATCTACGAACTTCCGTTATGTATAGATTAAAAATCCAAACTTTCCTACGGTGACCTAATCTACACCGACTTCCGTCATACGGTAGCATCGACAAACAATCATATCTCTCGATATAAATTGAATCATAACAATTAAACATAGGAAATAAAACAATCTGAATTAAACTTACAAAAGCATCAAGAAAAAAGAATCAAAGTTGTCGCCACAGACAGAAGAAGCTTCACGCCTATGTCCATGGTCGTTTCATAGCTTTATTCATAAAAAAGATCTAAACACTAAATTAAAAAGCACTAATCTAACCACCGGCCGACCAAGCAAGGAGCTTGGCCGGCCGGCCCGCTCCTCTCTCAGCCTCGGATTTTAGGGTTCCAATTTGAAATTTGCGTGTATAATGTATGAATTAAAAGTGAATTAAAGTCGTGATATTTATAGGAAAAGAATAAGTAAATTTCTTTGTTGTGTTTAGGTCGGTTGTTACAGGAACATGGCCGGACGCTTCGTCTGTTGAGGAGAACGCTCGTCCATGGAGTGAATCGAGGTTGGACGTCCGTTTATGCTCACCTGAAGTCTCTGTACTAAAATTCTTGCATGGCAAACGCACGTTTAAAAGGCTACAATTTCTAAAATTCCTATCTTGAGTTGTAGACCTCCAAAAATTATGATCCGAATGTCATAATTAAGCTCTCGGAAAACTCTACAACTTTCATTAAGGACTCTTCTTCGTAAAACGCCTTTTGACTAGCCCGTCGTATTCCGAGTATATTTCAGGATTTTCCACTAGTTTCAGCAACAGCATCCAAACTTGTAACGCTCATATCTCGGGCCTCATAAGTCGGAATGAAGTGATTCAAAATCCTGTAGAATCCTCTCTTCAAGCCCTACAAATCTTCTCTTGAGGTCGAGAGTCAAATCAGTGTATATCATATCAAGAACTGCGTTGCAAGGTCGTCACTACTCGGAATCCAACAAAGTAAACGCCAGTTTGGTCTTCTAAAGCTAATTTTTCTTTCTTTATCTCTTTCCTTCACTTCAAATCCGATTTTGACACCTTCTAAATCCTTTTCCAAGCCAGAATTGTGTACCTACAAGTCATCAAACATATTGCAAAATGTAGTATCTTCCAAATCAATATAAAACCATCAATTTTACACATAAATCATACAAGTTTGCAACTAACCCATTAAAAACATCACTTGCTCAATATTTCAATATAAAGCTCGATTTCTATGAAAAACATCCACATATGGGGAATATTGATATAAAATATATCCTTATAAAACGTATAAAATCACCCTTAACAACTCCCCCACACTTAAACCTTGCTCGTCCCGAGCAAGACAAAACATAATCATCACTCGAGACAAATAAACACTTATGCAAATATAAAACATATTCAAGTAGTTTAGAGGTTCACCCAAGTGAGTGTGTGCATAGCCATAGTAAATTTCCACTAAATTTACACTTGAAATTGATTCAAACAAAACTAGCCAACATCCCATTTAAATTAGAAATATAAAAATGATTATAACATGCCCCTCACAAAAACATACACATTCCGAAAAGATAATAGGGAGCATTTAAAATATTTCCGACATACTTAGAGGATAATCCCTACAACATATCTTTCAGTTTATACTGGGGATAGTTAGAAGATAACTAAGGTTTTCAACCATCTTTTCACAATACCATTCACTAATTTTTCTTAAAGTTCAATCAATTCCACACATATATAGCACATATGCCCTCATTCCCAGCAATAGGATGTTTCAGGATAACACCCTAGCTGGACTACTATCATCAGGCAGTCGGGAGCTATTAACCTCATAGTGGTATAGGACATTTCGAGATAATGCCCTACCGCACTCAAATCATTGGCAGCTACTTCCGACACTTATATATATATAATTCATATTATTCATCTTAGATTGGTATACAAACCTTAAATTATATCCCTCCTATCACATTCAAACCTTCAGATATTCACAGTACGTCATACTTTAATTCTAAACACAAACTATTAAAATTTTCAAAATTGTATGTAAGCAAAGAATCATGCGATAATCATCAAAAATCTCTAATCAAATGGGCATAGCTTTAAAATATAGCTCATCATCTACTATGGCACGTGAAAAATAGATCGGGTGAGACATCTAAAATTACTAAATATGCGAGAATACAAAGATCAATGATATAAGAACTCAAATGAAGACATGCAATGCTTACTTGGGACAAAACAAAAATTTTAAAATTCAGCACCTTTTCATAGAAATATAATAGTATGGCAAATGAATGTAGATACATGAAACTATTCCCCTTCCCCACACTTAAATAACAACATGTCCTCATGTTGTGCGAGGAAATAAAGAAAAGATAAAAGAACTTAATGATTTGGTAATGATATGAAGATAGTCAAGAAGACAACAATGGTGATATCATATGGAGTCCTTCCCGACTTCAACTCCCAAAGGTAGCTTCGACAAAAACAACTAAAAATGTGCTGCACCACTTGAAAAACATGGCAAGATATCTCGGGACACGGGGGAAAATATAACAAGCAACAATAATGATATAAGCACATGGTATAATTGCTCAGATGGAAAAATCACCATACAGGGGAAAGTACAGGACACCTAAGCATCTAAACACAACTGAACGGGAGTTTGATATAAGCACAAAAAGGAATAATAGCTCAGATGGAAAGATCAACACTTAAACTCAGGACATCTAAGAATAAAGCCACAGAAACAGAAACATCAAACTCCAACTAATAATGATAGAGGATTATACATGGAAAAGAAGTCGGAAAGATTTTTTGATTAAGCTCATATAAAGATGGAACATATACATGGAATATTACACAACAGTAGGCTAGGTGCAACTACATGAAAATATACTACAATGCAGCCTACATGATATGCAATCCTAAAAATAAAAATGAATTCTGACAGGCTCAGGCTGAGCAGGTTTCGAGGACAACCCTACAGTGACTACGGCCTATGCAGAAACTAAATTAAAGAAAACGAGGTAGTATTACGGAAACCGACAGTTAACTACGCTCAAGAAAAATAAAAGAAAAATAGAAAAACAATGCAACTAGATGGTATGCAGCTAAATGATATGCATCTAAGTGATATGCAAAAATAAACGAAAATTAAAGAAAGAAAACTAGCCCACTAATTAGCAACACGACATGTATATAATAAACGTCTACCAAATAATGACAGGTTACGATAAACGACAGTGATGTCCATTACATGCAGTGTAGACGCGCCTTAAGACTCATCAAAAGGTGATAGCATTATGGAAACCAACAGTTAGCTATACTAAACAGATATAACTCATAAGAAGACATGGTAGCATACGGAAAACCGACAGTAGCTACCCATATGAGTTACAAGAATAACAAGAAAGCACATAGGTCTCAAAGCTCACAGGATTCATCACAACGATATGTAGCATACGGAAACCGACATTAGCTACTAAATAACAATAAGAACAGATATAGCGTACGAGAACCGACAGTGACTATAACTTGCATAGATGAATCATGTAAATAAAAAAAATAATCAATTATTCAACATGGATTCATAGATGGAAAGGTGTAAACATGCAAGTTCAGATCATTTACGTAAAAACAATTAGCCACAGAAGCTCAAATTAAAGTATCCATATCAAATAAAGCATTAAAAATCAAGTTAAGAGAAATTCTGGAACCTGGACTGGCGTTCACTAATTCAAACGGGCGTTTAAAACTTATGCAGGCGGACGGGCGTTTAGATATATGGGCGCCCGCCTGGTTCTTGAAAGCGAAGTAGCCGATACGTTTTGGAACGGACGAAAGCGCCCAACAAACCAGACGCTTCGTTTACTGCATGTTAGGATCGGACGGGCGTTCACTTACTCGAACGCTCGTCCAACAATGAATTTGCATAGAAAACGCAGGGAAACCAAAGCAAGCCCTAATTTCTTAAAAGATCATACATCAAATATCACAGAGCGACCACATCAAATTAAAGCACTGAGAGGTTAGACTAGATACAAACAAACATATAGTTCACGTTTCACAAATCGAGTAAAAACTTTTTGCACATTCTAAACCCAACGGTTATCGAAACACGGCAAAAATAAAAACTCTCGATTTGTTAAACGCTACTTTTATTGAAATAAAATAAAAACAAATAAAACGTAACAAAATAGAAAAATTAACGAAAGAAGATTCAACAAAACACCGATTCCCCGGCAACGGCGCCACTTTTGTTGGGGAGATTTTGCATCATTAAAACAAAAGAAAATTTATAAACCTATACTACCATGCAAAACTACCTCCTAACCGGCCGAATACGGGTAGTTGCTAGTAAAGTTGGATAATACGGTATCGATCCTCAGGGAAAAGGGATATTGAATCTAGCTTATTAATTCTTCTTTATTAACCTAAACCTAAACTAAAACGGAAAAATAACTGGACGGAGGATTGTTAGTCCAAAGCCAGGAGAGATAATTGCGGACAAAATAAATAAAACTACATCTACGAAAAACAAGAAACTAACTAACAACCGAACAAACATGAACAAACCATGATCAACCTATTCCCAACAACCATCACCCCACCGAAATCAACAAGATAGACAAACATTCATTCAGTAGTTATCTTGGATTATTATCTTTTCTAATGAAGCGTTTCCTCTTCCGATTTATCACGCCATTAATTAGTTTACCTTCCGGTCTTAACTAATATCGATACAAATCAAAGATATGGATTGAATCCTAACCTAACAACATTATCCCTCAACTTCCGTTTGTTGGAATAATTATTGTCAATCTCCCTCACGATAGTCTAATGAATCTATTAACTTCCGTTATCTAAATTCGATTAACATACGGCATCTCAAAACATGAAAAAGAACAAGTTAACTCACAAAATAAACACATGAAAAATCTCATCTTTCCGGTGATAATGATACTCAATATCTCCCTAGGATAATTTTGCAACGAATTAATTCAAATTGTGGTTCTCTCGTAAACCTAGATAATTAATCTACGAACTTCCGTTATGTATAGATTAAAAATCCAAACTTTCCTACGGTGACCTAATCTACACCGACTTCCGTCATACGGTAGCATCGACAAACAATCATATCTCTCGATATAAATTGAATCATAACAATTAAACATAGGAAATAAAACAATCTGAATTAAACTTACAAAAGCATCGGAAAAAAAGAATCAAAGTTGTCTTTGCAGCACGAGGAAGCTTCACGGCTATATGTCCATGTTCGTTTCACGACTTTATTCATAAAAAAGATCGAAACACGAAATTAAAAGCACTAATCTAACCACGGCCGACCAAGCAAGGAGCTTGGCGGCCGCCGCCTGCTCCTCTCGGTTCGGATTTTAGGGTTCCAAGAATTTGAAATTTGCGTGTATAATGTATGAATTAGGGTGAATTAAAGCCGTGATATTTATAGGAAAAGAATAAGTCAATTTCTTTGTTGTGTTTAGGTCGGTTGTTACAGAGAACATGGCCGGACGCTCGTCTGTTGAGGAGAACGCTCGTCCATGGAGTGAATCGAGGTTGGACGTCCGTTTATGCTCATCTGAAGTCTCATACTAAAATTCTTGCATGGCAAACGACGTTAAAAGGCTACAATTTCTAAAATTCATATCTTGAGTTGTAGACCTCCAAAAATTATGATCCGAATGTCATAATTAAGCTCTCGGAAAACTCTACAACTTTCATTAAGGACTCTTCTTCAGAAAACGCCTTTTTGACTAGCCCGTCGTATTCCGAGTATATTTCGGGATTTTCCACTAGTTTCAGCAACAGCATCCAAACTTGTAACGCTCATATCTCGGGCCTCATAAGTCGGAATGAAGTGATTCAAAATCCTGTAGAATCCTCTCTTCAAGCCCTACAAATCTTCTCTTGAGGTCGAGAGTCAAATCAGTGTATATCATATCAAGAACTGCGTTGCAAGGTCGTCACTACTCGGAATCCAACAAAGTAAACGCCAGTTTGGTCTTCTAAAGCTAATTTTTCTTTCTTTATCTCTTTCCTTCACTTCAAATCCGATTTTGACACCTTCTAAATCCTTTTCCAAGCCAAAATTGTGTACCTACAAGTCATCAAACATATTGCAAAATGTAGTATCTTCCAAATCAATATAAAACCATCAATTTTACACATAAATCATACAAGTTTGCAACTAACCCATTAAAAACATCACTTGCTCAATATTTCAATATAAAGCTCGATTTCTATGAAAAACATCCACATATGGGGAATATTGATATAAAATATATCCTTATAAAACGTATAAAATCACCCTTAACAACTCCCCCACACTTAAACCTTGCTCGTCCCGAGCAAGACAAAACATAATCATCACTCGAGACAAATAAACACTTATGCAAATATAAAACATATTCAAGTAGTTTAGAGGTTCACCCAAGTGAGTGTGTGCATAGCCGGTTATGAGGGACAGAAGGCGACATGCACCATGTCCGACAGAAGACGACATGCATCATATCGATTGAAGATATAAGGGCGGCATGCGATGTACTAAAGATGGTCTTTGCTGGTTGAGGCCCGATATCGAGTTGAGCCCATGTCGGCCCAAATGTTAAAATGAACTTTATCACTCTATGTGAGTCTGAGTACCACATGTAGGGTGACCGATCTCATTCATTTCAATGTTCGTTATGTTTCTAGCATGTCTTGTAATTTTTTTATCTATCTCTTTGCTTTGACAATCCCATAATGTTTCTTTTGAATTCTTACCATCTAAATTTCTTTGAGGGATCTTCAAACCACTACTCCTTTGATTCAATGAACGTTAAAAATGGATTGTATGATATCCAAACTCCCCATTTCCAGCTTTTCATGGTGAATAAAATATCAAAAAGTGCTTGGCATCATTGTCTGTATGATATTCAAACTCCCCATTTCCAGCTTTTCACGGTGAATAAAATATCAAAAAGTGCTTGGCATCATTTTCTTGGTCACACAGCTACCCCTATTTTCAAGATAATCTTTGTCAAATTGATCTAAGTGTTGCCACAACGATTGTTTATTCCCATTGTTTTTCTTGTTTAGTGAATAAAAATCACAAACTTTCTTTTGTTACTTCAATTTTATGTTATTCCCCCCTAGAGATTAATTTCACCGACGTTTGGACATCCCTGATTGTGTCTTGTGATGGTTTCAAATATTACATAATTTTACCAACTATACATGGTTCTGTCCATGGATTCTGTTGAAACACAAATAAGAAACTTGTAGTTTAAGAAAGATAAAACAGAAGCAATGCAAACGTAAAGAATAGCGGAAATTGATAAAACACAGAAACAAAGAGAACACAATGATTTAACGTGGTTTCCGGCGTTGTGCCGACTACTCCACGGACAGAAAAGGAGATATTTTATTGTGCACAAAGTTACATGGTATTCCAAACTCTAGTGAAAAAAACACTCTTGAAAGACACACTTGCATTGATTACAACATTGATATTTATAGGCACAAATCTCAAACCTTAACCGCCATATGATCTTTGTCGGAATTGTCATAAATACCCCAGATGTGGACCAGAAGCTCAGTTTGTTATCCACCGAGATGAAACTCAAGATAAAAGTGACTTTCCTGGACTTGTAACCAAGCGCTCAGATCACGGAACTCATACTCAAGCAGACCAAATGATTCGCCGACTTGAAGAAACTTCGGTTGCACTTCATCAAATCGACTTTCACAGAACTAAATATACTTAACTGAACTGACCATCATTCTCAGTCTCAGTTTCTCAGATTAGTTCCACCAGTTTATTCATTAGTTAAGAGATGAAGTCATCAAAACTGACAGATTCGTATGTATGATCTGATTGTTGTTTTTATGCATTTTAAGGCTCATGTTCAAAAATTCTTTGATACTACGATTTAAATTATATTGATCATCGAGGTGAATACATATCCTTTAAAAATTATTTGGCACAAGAAGGTATAATTAATCAAACCACACACATGAACACAACTTATTTTAGAGACTTCAGTTTATCTTTATTACCACACCGTTATCCATTTTTAACGTGTTTTGATTATATGGTTAGGTTTATAATTGATTGGATAGATATATATGAATTTAGTTAATGCTTATGATTGATTAGAAGTATATATAGAATACTAAATTAAATTTATAACAATTTTCAAGGGGAAAACACTTGGGGGTTTTTTTGATTTGATGTGGGTAATTTTTTTTTATAGATTATCGATAAAACTAATAATAAATGATTATTTTTATGATTAGATTAGATAAATGGTTTGTATTTTTAATAGGAATTAACGATTGATAAATAATGATGGATTTAACATTAGATAGACGATTGATTTTTTTTTTAATAATTACTTAGTTATTTTTTTCAAAAAAAAAAATACTTAATTATTATATTCATTATTGAAATAAATTAACGTGTTGATTGAATTTTTAAATAGGGCTAATTATTTAAAAGGACTGATTTTCAACTTATTATGGATAATAGGACACTCCGAAATCTTATTTAGTTATAAGGACATTCTAATTTTAAGAAGGAAACTTATTTAGTTATAAGGACATTCTAATTTCAAGTGGATAAAGAAGAAGAAGGAAAAAAAGGAAGGAAGGGAAAAAAAAAAACTTACGTTCACTCAGCAGTTTTTTTTTTTATAATTTTTTTTAATTCACCATATTTCTAAACGTCATATATTTTGATCTAAAACTCGGATCATCATAATTTTTTCACTAAAATTCATATTTTTTTGTCTTCTTTATTCTAAAATCAAATTTGATATTTTTCCGAATAAATTTCATAAATCAATTTTTTTCTTCATAAAAATCGACGTGGCGTATTGATCACCGTCATACATTGACCACCTACCCCGATGCATTGACCACCGGGATCCATTAACCACCCCGATGCATTGACCGCCGCGATTCATTGACTACCATGATGTATTGACCGCTGCGATCCATTGACAACCTTGATCAGTGACATCTCATTGTAACGATTTATCCAATGATGTCTCATTGTAGCGATTTATGCAGTGACTTCTTATTGTAGCGATATATGCAGTAATGTCTTATTGTATCGAATTATACAGTGACGTGTTATTGTAACAATTTATGCAGTGACGTGTTATTGTAACGATTTATTCATACCTTTGGTTGTAAAAATCAGCCTTTAAACCAAAAAAAAAAAACAAAAGAAATACAGTTATCGAATATTTAAACCAACGCTAATCAAATAAACCAAGATCAATCAAATATTTAAACATAACAAAGAAATAAAGTTACTTTACAAAGTTATCAAATGTGTGTATCAAGTTGTATATGCGGTGACATCAATATCCTTACATCAGTTATCTAATTATAAATACAATCATCAACGTCACTGCATAAGTCATCAACGCCATGCGATCGGACATCAATGTCACCGCATAAGTCATCAATGTCACAAAGATAAGTCATCAATGTCATCAGACGTACATCAATGACATCGCATAATTCATCAATGTCACCGCGATCGGACATCAATATCACCGCATAAGTCAAGAATGTCATCTGCGATAAGCCTGCACCACCAAGATGATCATAGAGGCACTATTGTCAATCTCTTGATGATGGTAACTCTTGCACACATAGTAAAACACACTCGCACTAATAGGCCAACCAGATTAACTATCACCAAAGAACCCAACCAAGAATACACCAACCATAATTCTTGTAAGCACACCATGATTATCCCCACCATTAACCACGTACAACTGATGAGAATATAGTGTGATCAGTCCACAAATAGCCACATACCCAAAAACAAGGTTGAAAGCTATCATGGTCCTGCCCTTTAACAACTGACAGCTCTTTTTCATAGTTTTAAGCCCATAAACCGGCTCCAATACAGAAACCACGCTAGCCAAATGCCACAAAGCATTTATATCGACCTGCAACCCAAGAAACAGGACAAAGACAACCATAAGAGAAAAGAAAAACATCCCCAAACTATAAGTATCCACAGCTATTATAAGTAGCACCAGAAACCCAAAAAAGACTTAATTGTAAGCCACCATGGTGAGTGTAACCCATAAGAAGGTAATAAAGAGCCTCCAAGATTGTACTTGTGCTGCGAAAGCAAAATGGACTATATCATCTAATATAAGCACCCAAATACACTGTCAACTAATTATTAAAACACAATCTATAAATGCTCTGAATGTTTCTCCTAGACGTGTTATTGTGTCACTGCTTCAGACATCAATGTCGTTGCATAAGTCATCAGTGTCCCTGCATCAGACATCAATGTCACTGAATAAGTCATCAATGTCACTGCATAAATCATCAATGTCACTCCATCAAGTAGCATGTAAATTAGAAAAATAATTCTTACTTCGGTAGTTCTTGAGCTTACACTTCTTTGTCAAAATGCATATAAACACAAGGGAGACCGTAAGTAAACATCAAAAGCTATTGATCGCATCAAACGTCAATATCATCGCATAATTCATCAATGTCCTCGTGATCGGACATCAATGTCACCGCATAAGTCAAAGAATGTCATCTGATAAGCCTGCACCACCAAGATGATCATAGAGGGCACTCTTGTCAATCTCTTGATGATGGTAACTCTTGCACACATAGTAAAACACACTCTGCACTAATAGGCCCGCCAGATTAACTATCACCAGCAACCCAACCAAGAATCCACCAACCATAATTCTTGTAAGCACACCATGATTATCCTCACCATTAACCACAACTGTTGAGAATATATTGTGATCAGTCCACAAATAGCCAAATACCAAAAAACAAGGCCGAAAGCTATCATGGTCCTGCCCGAATCCATGAAAAATTACAATACAAATTTATAAAAAAAGGGACAAACTGGAAAATTGCATATTCTTCCAAAAAGGTAAAACCCATGAAAATGCTGTCAAAAAATTAAAATCATAATGGAAAAAATTGCTGTCAAAGGAGCTTGAATTTATACATAAATTTACAGATCATGAACGAAATTGCTGCCAAGATAAAGGAAAGAAATCAGGAAGTTCCAACCCTTCATGTTCCATCTCTTCCTATTTCGTCCTTCATTTCTCAACATTAAACTCATTGTTTGTGCAAATAGATAAAACCCATCTCAATTTCAAGTTGCTTTTTTTTTGTCCCAAGAAAAAAAAAAATGAAATTTTGCAGAATAGTGGGGATTTCAAGTACAAAGATTCCAAGAAGCCTTTCAATTGATAGAAAAATAAAACATCGAATCATTATATTTTGGGTTTGCAGGAAGAAAAAAATAGGAAAGCAAAGGAAATGTGTGTGAAATGGTGATGTTTTGAGAAAAAAATTAGGGCTTCACTACTATTGCTCTGAGGAAGGAATACCGGCGGCACAGAAGCATCAACTTCATAAATCGCCGGAGAGTGTACAGAGCAAATGGTTCACAGTTGAATGTGACATTGAAGAGGTTCGGATTGCTCAAATTGGGCATTGATACGTGGGAAGGTGGAATTAAAAAAAAGAAATTAGATTATCCTTATAACATAATAAGTTTTTGGAGTGTCCTAAATGATCATTAAGTCTCTAGCGACGGCCTTATAACTAATAACCACTTTTTGAATAAGGTTTTAACGTGTTGTTTTTATTATTATTAATCATTCAATTTATGGTTAGCTTTATAATTGATTGGATTGGATAGAAATATGGGGAAATTCGATTTATACCCCTTTTTTGAAAATTTATCCGAAATCTACACTCCTTGAAATTCAAAATCTCTCTCTATCCCCCGCCTTAAAGTGAACGAACTCGCCATTTTTAGGCGTAAATCGCCATTTTTCGCCTTCTTTTCCCCCAAACGCTGTCCGTCCCGCCACTTACACCGCCCCCGCCGTCGGTCTCGCCCACTTTCGCCCATTTTTTGAAATCTCGCCCATTTTCGAAAATTACTTTAAGTGTCGGGTTTGCCCCATTCCACATGAATTTTTGATTTCTACCTCTCATAAGAAAAAGAAACAAATATAAAGTAATTTTTGAATCAAAATCCCGACCAATCGAACCGATTATTACAACAACACAATCAAAAAAACCAAAAACAAAAACACAACGTCAAAAAGCTGTTTAATTCTCTCCATAAGACTCAACAAACAATCAAGCTTTATCATCATGTTGCTACTGGATGATACACCTACTGTAAAAGGATCAAGAACGCCGCTAACGAAGAAATTAATCTCGCATACCATCCATGGATTGTCAATGATGGATTCTCGACTGCGTGGCTTCCGAACCATCAAGGAGGAAGTTATCGGCCTTGTTCATGAAGAAGAAGCCACGCCTACAAAGTGTGGGCATCCCGACAGTAATTGCTTCCACATCATGTGGAGAAAGAACGAATTCGAAAAATATCTGTGATGGGAAAGAAAGAAGCGATCGATTGATGAGTATTTAAGAGAGTTTAAGTCCATATGTGACACTTAAAGTAATTTTCGAGAAAACGGGCGAGATTTCAAAAAATGGGCGAGAAGTGGCGAGAGCTGCCCACCACGGTGGGCGAGACCAACGGGCGGGGGCGGTAAGTGGGCGGACGGACAAATGTGGGCGGGGAAAAGGCGAAAAATGGGCGATTTCGCCTAAAACGGGCGAGTTCGTTCACTTTAAGGCGGAGGATAGAGAGAGATTTTAAATTTCAAGGGGTGTAGATTTCGGATAAATTTTCAAAAAAAGGGTATAAATCGAATTTCCCCTAGAAATATATGCAATTTAATTGATTAAAAAATACATATCATCATCCAATCATTAATTAAAAATATAAAACCAAATTAAAAATTTATTATTGATTAAGATCCCAAAAAAAACAAGTTAATTTTTATTAACTTTTTGAATAAGGTTTTAACGTGTTGTTTTTAGGCAAAATTAGTTATAAGGCCGTCGCTAGAGACTTAATGATCATTTAGGACACTCCGAAATCTTATTTAGTTATAAGGACATTCTAATTTCAAGTGGATAAAGGAGGAAAAAAAAAAAGAAGAAGAAGAAGAAGAAGAAGATGAAGCGCTGGAAATTAAATTGACAATTGTGTACTAGATATCGCCGGAAACAAAAGTGAACCATCATCTTTTTTCCAGCGTTTCATCTTTTTTTATTTTTTACTCCCTCCGTCTCAAAATGTTTGGGACGTTTGACTTTTCAACCGCTTACGAAAAGTCTAATTAATTCTTCGAATTTCATCAAATGATCTAATACTTTTTACATTTATGTACTTTAAGTTTCACTTTATCATAACCCTAATAATATTACATCAATTAACGAAATTCCAAGGATTAATTAGACTTTTAAATGTCAAGCAAAGGAAATGTCCCAAACATTTTGAGACGGATGGAGTATTTTTTTATTTTTAAGGAAGGAAGATAAAAATAAAATAAAAGATGAAGCGCTAGTCGCAGCTTTTTTTTTTTTTTCATTGATGTCCAAGCGGTGACATTGATGACTTACGCATGCGATATCATTGATGACTTACGCGGTGACATTGATGTCGATCTGAGACATTGAACTTTATGCAATGACATTGACGTTAGGTTTTATGCGGTGACATTGACGACTTATGCGTGGCGTTGATATCGACGATCACGCAGGACATTGATGTCTCAAGAAATGACATTGATGACTTATGCGGTGGCATTGATATCGACGTCACGCAGGGACATTGATGACTTACGCGATGACATTGATGTCCCAAGCGATGACATTGATGATCGTATTTACAATTAGATAATTGACGCAATGATATTGATGTCACCGTATATACAACTTGATACACACATTTGATAACTTTGTAAAGTAACTTTATTTCTTTGTTAACTTTAAATATTTGATTGATGTTGGTTTATTTGATTAGTGTTGGTTTAAATTTTCGATAACTTTGTAAAATATCGTATTTATTTATTTTTGGTTTAAATGCATATTTTTACAACCAAAGGTATGCATAAATTATTACAATAACACGCCATTCGCATAAATCGTTACAATAACACGTCGAGTGCATAATTCGATACAATAAGACATCACCGCATAGATCGCTACAATAAGAAGTCATCGCGATAAATCGCTACAATGAGACGTCATTGCATAAATCGCTACAATGAGATGTCATTGATCAAGATTGTCAATGGATCGCGGCGGTCAATACATCATGGTAGCCAATGAATCGCGGCGGTCAATACATCATGGTAGCCAATGAATCGCGGCGGTCAATGCATCGGGGTGGTTAATGGATCCCGGTGGCCAATACATCCGGGTAGGTGGTCAATGCATGACGGTGAACAATACGTCACGTCGATTTCTATGAAGAAAAAAATTGATTTTATGAAATTTATTCTGAAAAATATCAAATTTGATTTTAGAATAAAGAAGACGAAAAAATATAAATTTTAGTGAAAAAATTATGATGATCCGAGTTTTAGATCAAAATATATGACTTTTAGAAATATAGTGAATTATAAAACAAAAAAAAAGCCAAAAAAAAAAAAAAAAACCACGCACAGTAAGTTTTTTTTTGGTTTTGTTATGTTTTTATTTTATTTTATATTACTTTGAACCTTTTTTTTTCCTCCTTCTCTTTTTTCATTCTTCCTCTTTATTCATTTGAAATTAGAATGTTCTTATAACTAAATAAGTTTCTTTCTTAAAATTAGAATGTCCTTATAACTAAATAAGATTTCGGAGTGTCCTATTACCCCTAATAAGTTGAAAATCAGTCATTTTAAATAATTGACCCATGTTTTTATTATTAGTAATCATTCAATTTATGGTTAGCTTTATAATTGATTGGATTGGATAGAAATATATGCAATTTAGTTGATTAAAAAATACATATCATCATCCAATCATTAATTAAAAATATAAAAACCAAATTAAAATTTTATTATTGATTAAGATCCCCAAAAAAAACACGTTAATTTTTTTTTGGACATGCCAAACACGTTAAAGGTCTTCAATTTTTAACATGTTTTTAAAAAAAAATAATCATTCCTTTTTTCTATTAAAAAATAATCATTCCTTTTATGGTTAGATTTATAATTGATTGGATAGATATATATGGAATTTTATTAATGCTTGTGATTGATTAGATGTATATATGGAATACTAAATTAAATTTATAACAATTTTCGAAAGAAACACTGACTTTTTAAACAAACAATATTATTTTATAATAAGAATGATAATGATAATGATTAGTGGAGTAAAGCCCACACTAGAAAAGCTGCACTCACAAATCGATAGCATGCTGGAGAAAATATGTTTTAAAGTGGAAAAATATGTAATTTTCAAATATGAGCGGTTTATAAGCAGAATCACCCATCACGTAAACCGCCATTACAAGTGGTGAAAGGGTGGGTGATGGCGTAAATCGCCATTTATGGACGGGTTGAAGGCGGTTTCGTCTCTATTTATGGACGGTTTTGCCTATTGTTAGGCGGGGGGATAGGGAGAGTTTTTTTATTTTGGAGGGTGTAGATTTCGTTTTTATTTTTAAAAAATATGGTATAATTCGAATTTCCCTCCTTAAATTTTTTAAACTCCAAAAAAAGATAACTTTAAAATGTTTTATAATTTGAATGGGAAGAGTACACTTCTACATTCCATTTTTATTATTCCAATAAAGGCGCCCATGTGTTTTTTAGGATTATCCAGTAGCGTAAGTAAATCTCTGGACATTATAAAAGGTTAGGATTATCCAATAGCGTATTTAAATCTATGGACATTAAAGAAGTTTGAGCTCACAATGGCATGACAGTGCTATGATGTAGTTCAGTGGACTTTTTGTTAATTAGTTACTAAGATAATGCCTACAATTATTGAATATTCCATGTGAAAACTTCCAAGAACTTGCTCAGGCATCATCTTTCTACCATTCTTCAATATACACATCTGATTCACTTCCATGTTGCATTTGATGGAGTTCTTCACATTTCTTCTTGGTTTTCTGCTACTTGTTTCAGTTCTGGGAATAAGTTGTATGTTGAAAAGCAAACATACAACCTCAAACTCAAATCTCCCACCAGGTCCATGGAAGCTGCCTCTTATTGGAAACCTCCATCAGCTGTTTGCTGATTTGCCTCACCGATCCATGAGAGATTTGGCAAAGAAATACGGGCCCATTATGCATCTTCAGCTTGGTGAAGTCTCCCATGTGGTTGTTTCTTCTCCAGATATTGCAAAACAAGTAATGAAAACCCATGATGCCATCTTTGCATCCAGGCCATTATTTCCTACGGTTCTACGGACATAGCCTTTTCTCCATATGGAGAGTACTGGAGACAGCTCAGGAGAATTTGCAATTCAGAGCTTTTCAGTCCTAAACGTGTTCAGTCATTCCGATCCATAAGGGAGGAACAAACCTCAAATTTAATCAAATGGATGGCTTATAACGAGGGAAAACCGATAAATTTTACCGAGAAAGTCTACCCCTTGATCTACACTACCATATCAATGGCAGCTTTTGGCAAGAAAACTGAGGATCAAGAATTTTTTCTAAAACTTATGTTACAAATCATAGATTTAGCTGCAGGGTTCAATCTGGCTGATTTATATCCTTCTGTTAAGCTTTTCCATTCGATTAGTGGAGTAAAGCCCACGCTAGAAAAGCTGCACTCGCAAACCGATAGGATGCTGGAGAAAATCATCAGTGATCACAAAAAAGACTCCACAGGTGTGTATGAAGAACACGAGGACTGCAAAGATCTTGTGGATGTTCTATTGAAGCATCAAGATGAATTTGCAGAACCTCATCTGACAAACGAGAATATTAAAGCTGTTTTGTGGGTAAGTGACTTCCTCTATTGTAGCAAATAGCAATCTTATTTATTCATTCCTCATTACTAATGTGTATGCACTTGCAATAATATCATGTATTACTGCATGTTTGAAAAAGTGTAAGACCTTTCTCAAAAAAAAAAAAAAAAATGTAAGAGGATAATGTTACTAATCTTTGATAGAAACTTTTGATCCCTTTCTCATCTCATCAATGGTGTAATTATATAGTGTCATGGTAGGATAAATAAGATCAAATTCAGAATCTAACATAGGTTACAGTTACACAGTAGGCATAAAAGTAAGTGTTCTGTTTTTTCTTTGTAAGTTCTTATATTACTAATGGCATTGACACTTGCAACATGCAAAAAAAATCTTCCCCCTCTCTTTTTTGGGTCTTTGAGTGATCTTCTGGCTTTTATTAGGATATTTTTAGCGCTGGAGGCGAAACCTCGGCCACAACAATAGATTGGGCAATGTCAGAGATGATCAGAAATCCAAGCATCCTTAGGAGAGCACAAGAAGAAGTAAGGATAGCTTTCGGTAGTGAAGGTTATGTGGATGAAGACAAATTTGATGACCTCAAGTACACGGCATCAGTTATCAAAGAGACCCTAAGGTTACACCCACCGGTTGCTTTATTACTTCCAAGACAAAACAGCGAAAGAGTAGAGATTAATGGTTATGAAATCCCTGCTAGAACAAAAGTCCTCGTTAATGCATGGGCGATTAACAGAGATCCTTCATATTGGCAAGACGCTGAATGCTTTAAGCCAGAGCGATTTCTTGGTAGTTTGATTGACTACAAAGGCACAAATTTTGAATATATTCCATTCGGTGCAGGAAGGAGGATATGCCCCGGAATGGGATTTGGTTGGGCAAATGTTCTATTGCCCGTGGCAAACTTCCTTTATCATTTTGATTGGGAGCTACCAAATGGAATGAAATGTGAAGATTTAGATATGAAAGAGAGATTTGGGGTTTCGGTGTCAAGAAAGAATGATCTTTACGTGGTACCAAGAATTCGTAATCCTTTGCCATTTCCTTGTTAATTTCTCAACCCAAGTGGATTTCCTTGTCTGGTCTGCTTTCCAGTGTAATGTTTCACTAATGTACCTGCGTTGATATATTCTCTTTGGCTCTTCTTTTGTCGAGCATGTTTTTCATTGTTCAATAACCGTCTTGTGTAATATTTCATGAATGTACGTATGTGATATATTGTCATTGGATTTTCTTTTGTCTAGCCTGTGTTCCTTGGTTCAACCTTTAAGTATCTCTTTAGTGATGCTAATGGCTATCTATCTTAATTGCTCATATCATGGTTTATACACTAGAATTGATAAGACGAATGAGCTTCAAGTGCTCTGTTAATGGTCCGTGGCTCTCATCAGTTTGTCCCATTGAGGAAATGCGTCCTAGTCTGCAAAGCATCATTTCATTGAGGTCAGACTTCTAATCATTTGATTTCTTTGCACAGTTGGAATGGACCAAAAACTTTATCATTTGCACAGGCATCGCATTTCAATGTTGATTTCACTAACATCTGATTTTTTTCCAGCTTGCTTGCAAAAATGACGCAACTGAGCACAGCATACTGAATTTCAGGCACAACATTCATCGCACCTGTAAGTTAACCATACCCCACTACCTGATGAGGTAACATTATCTACTTATGTTAAGATAAAAAAGAATCTGAAAATCATCAGTCCGATAATGAATATATGTGTGGAAACTTGTACAATGATATATATTTTGGGACGGAGAGAGTATAAATCATCAGTTAATGCATGTGTCTTTTCTTCTGTTTGAGGCCTGTTTTCATGGCTACAGTGGGTCTTGAATTTTTGGCAGAGCTGATTGAGGAACAATTTTTTTTTTAATTATTGGCCAATCATTGATAACCTGTTCATTAGTAAGATTTTTCACCTTTCTTCTCAGTTTGTTGCTAACTGCAATTAGGGAGTAAGTATGTTGACCCTTGCCCAGGTACTATATATATCAGCTACATCATCTTTCCACCATTCTTCAACACACTTTTATAGGGAACGTCCATCAACTGTTTGGTGATTTGCCTCACCGAGCAATGAGAGAATTGGCAAAGAAATATGGACCCATTATGCATATTCAGCTCGGTGAAGTGTCCCATCCCATCTGGTTGTTTCTTCTCCAGAGATTGCTAAACAAGTGATGAAAACGCATGATGCCATTTTTGCGTCCAGGCCTCATATTATTGCCACGGAAATTCTGTCCTACGGTTCTACAATCATAGCCTTTTCTCCATATGGAGAGTACTGGAGACAACTTAGGAGATTTTGCAATTCAGAACTTCTCAGTCCAAAAGGTCATTCCGATCAGTAAGTGAGGAACAAACCTTAAATTTTAACAAATGGGTAGCCTGTAACGAGGGAAAACCGATAAATTTTACAGAGAAAGTCTACTCCTTGATATACACTACCATATCAATGGCAGCTTTTGGGAAGAAAAATGAGCATCAAGAATCTTTTCAAAAACTTACGGTACAAGTCTTAAATTTAGGTGCAGGGCTCAATATCGCTGATTTATATCCTTCTGTTGAGCTTTTCCATTCGATTAGTGGAGTAAAGCCCACACTAGAAAGGCTGCACTCGCAAATTGATAGCATACTGGAGAAAATCATCAGTGATCATAGAGCGGACTCCACATGTATGTATGAATAACACGAGGACTGTAAAGATCTTGTGGATGTTCTATTAAAGCATCAAGATGAATTTGCAGAACCTCATCTGACAAATGATAATATTAAAGCAGTATTATTGGTAAGTGACTTCCTCAACTGTAGCAATCTTGTTTATTCATACACCATTGCTAATATGTATGCACTTCTTAGCTTATCGTGTATTACTGTACTGAATGCGTGGAAAAGAGTGAGGAGGATAAAGTTACTAACCTGTGATAGAAACATTTGATCCCTTTCTCAACTCAACAATAAATGTCTTAATTTTGCGCTGACTGGTGTAAATACACAGTATCATGGTAAGATCATGAAAATTATATCCAGAATCTAACATAGCTTACACAATAGGCATCAAAGTAAGTTTGTTTGTTTGGTTTTTTATTTTTTTATTTTTTTATTTTTTTGTGTGTGCGGTAAGTTCTTAAATTACTGAAGGTATTGACACTCCAACATGCAAAACAATTCTTTGAATAATAGCAGCCACAATCCATTTTTTTTGGAGGGGGACTAGGTGGTGTTTATTTTTGTCTTTGACCTTCTGACATTTATCAGGATATTTTTATTGCTGGAGGCGAAACGTCGGCCACTACTATTAATTGGGCAATGTCAGAAATGATCAGAAATCCAAGCATCCTAAGGAGAGCACAAGAAGAAGTAAGGGTGGCTTTTGGCAGTGAAGTTTATGTCGATGAAGACAAATTTGATGACCTCAAGTACACGACATCAGTTATCAAAGAAGCCCTAAGGCTACACCCACCTCTACCTTTATCATGAATGTACTTATGTGGTATATTCTCATTGGCTCTTCTTTTGTCTAGCCTGTTTTTCCAGGGTTCAACCTTTAAGTTTCTCTTTAGTAATGCTAATGGGCTATATATCTTATTTCCAAGCCCATGACTTTATAATTGCTCATCTCATGGTTTATGGTTTATACTCTAGACTCGATAAGACGAATGAGCTTCAAGTGCTCTCATCAGTTTGCCCCGTTGAGGAAATGCGTCTTAGTCTGCTGCATCATTTCATTGTGGTCAGACTTCTAATCATTTGATTTCTTTGCACAGTTGGAATGCACCAAAAACTTTATCATTTGCATAGGCATCGCATTTCAATGCTGATTTCACTAACATCTGATTTTTTTCCAGCTTGCTTGCAAAAATCACGCAACCGAGCACAGGAATTTCAGGCAAAACATTCGTCGCACCTGTAAGTTCACCATACCCCACTACCTGATGAGGAGTGTAACTTTTGTAGATCGCTGCGTGCTTGAACCAGTGCTAAGATTAAGATGACCTTCTTAAATAAGAGTTAGATTTCATTGAATTATGTTGTATACAAAGGTCAAGAGTTTGCCTTGAATCTATGAGGTAAAATTATCCAGTGTTCTAAAATTCGCTAGGCGAAGTCGGTGCGACCATGGGGCGCCTAGGCGATTTCGGTTTTTTTCTTTTTTTTAATAATAATGCTTGTCCAATATAAATCTTACATCATATGATCATAAAACATGAAAATCAAGTAAAAATGTGTCAAAACTCAAAAGAAAAGACGAGCCAAAGACTGGGGAGGAGGGATTATCGGGTGAGGGGGAGAGAAAAAGGGAGGGGCGGCTGTTTTGTTGTTTTTTTTGAAAGAAATGATTATTTTTTAGTTTTATATATATATATATATATTGCAAATGGAAGCCCTAGGGTCGCCCAGGAGCGCCTAGACGCGCCTAGGAGTGCCCAGAGAATCGCCTAGCACCTTGTCGCCTAGATGAGATCGCCTAGGGCATAGTCGAGACGCCCGGAGGTAAAAGAATATTTCATTGACAAATTTTCTTGGATTACATACATTTAAAATGATTTATACGATGTTGCTTACATGGTTTTAAGGAGGCAAGACTATGTTTCGTCTACGTTTTTTTGGTATAAGCGAAGGGCCAGGGAACAACATTGTACGAACCTGACATTATTTTTTTCTAATAAAAGGTCTCGTTCATTATGAAGAAACGTTGCTTACATGGTTCTGTGATTTGATCAGAACACGTGTTAGGGATGGCCTACGTAGGTCTAACGTGGCTGTGTCGATTTGCAGAGGCCTCCCAATCAAGCTCTCTATGGACCATTCACGTCTCGTAAAAAGCCTGTTATTATTCCATCAAAAAGCACTTGTCCATAAGGAACGTATCCCTTTTGGTTGTAATTACTCTTTTTGTTAAAAATGATTCCATTCTTTGAAAGAAAAAAAAGATTTGACACCACCAAATTCACTGCATCAGAAAGAAAAAATTTACTGCATCATCTTTCCACCACTTTTTTAACACATTTCTGAATCACTTCATGATGCATGTAGTCGAGTTTTTCACCCTCCTTCTCAGCTTGTTGCTAGCTACTATGTTGAGAGTTGGTGTGGTTTAGTATATAAAAAATTCTCTCAACAACCAAGTTAGTTAAATATTAAGATAATGCTTGGAATTATTTGAGATGGCATCTGCATGCAGAAGATTCTGTGTTAACCTTTGCCCAGGACCAGGTATTATATGTGTATCGGCTACATATAATCTTTCCACCATTCTTCAACACACTTCTAATTCACTTCCATGTTGCATGTAATGGAGCTCTTCGCATTTCTTGTTGGTTTTCTGCTAATTGTTTCACTTCTGGGAATGAGTTGTAGGTTGAAAAGCAAACATACAATCTCAAAGTTAAATCTCCCTCCAGGTCCATGGAAGCTGCCTTTTATAGGAAACCTCCATCAGCTGTTTGGTGATTTGCCTCACCGAGCAATGAGAGATTTGGCAAAGAAATACGGGCCCATTATGCATCTTCTGTAACGCTAATTTTAGGACACCGAGTCCTTATCCGGAAAGAAATGGCTCGGCACATATATTATCAAATAAATTCAATAATATATGTAAGCCTTTACGTCATACATCGTAACCAAACGACGGAAGACAAAACGACTCGGGAAAACAAAAGACAAAAAGATCGAACACACGGTTTTCAATCTTTGTAGAAACTAAATCCAATAAAGAATACTAAACATCCAACGTTAAATCCAAAAGAACTTAAACGGAACTAATCCAAAAGAAAGACAACAATGTGTGAACTTGAATCAACAACATCGTTGAAAGAATTAAAACTAAAAGGACTAAATCTTCACGAGCTCCGCCTCACACGCCCTCGCCAAAGAACTCATCGGCGTTATAAAAACTGTTTCATCTTCTTTGGGGAAAGGGGGAGACAAACACAACGTAACGGGGTAAGTACAAAAGTACTCAGTAACGCGTAGAAGATCGTACAACGTCAGTCTCATAAAGAAATAAAAGCAACGCCGTCTTTTATTAATTCATTTCCGTTATTAACCCTAGCTAACTATTATATTTTGTTCATGGCATAACATGAGGTTCCAAAAGGTATCTAGCTTAGCTCAAGTTTGTTACATCATGAATAACAGAGGCACTACGCCTAGTAATAGGATGTACTAGGACAACCTGGGTGCAACCTACTTAGAGACACGCTTTAGTAGCCCGGGAATATCGAGTCCCGATAGTGTGATGACCGAGAATGTACCAGACGCTTTATCTAGCCAATCGATTGACCGGCGTGGGTACAGTCCACTTTGTGCAGTCGAGAGAACACATCGCGATATTTTACTATGCCTTACCAAGCATTACAAGATGTTTAATATTATTAATCTAACACATACGTTTGATTAGATGTTTAACTAGCCACCACAAGTGTTTTCAAGTAAGCTCCTCACATCTCTACTCTCTTTCCTAGACCACTGACACGGACAAGGAGCGCAGCAATTACACGTAAATCGATAAACTCTAGCTTATCGAAGCACAAAGCAAATCCAAAGCTTTCGACGGTCCCACACTTCATCTTTTTAGGAATCCGTGTGGTGCCGGAACTAAACGCATCAAAAGCTAATTGAGCTTTGTCACGTAAGGTTATGCAAGAAATACGCTATTATGGAGCTTGAAACACATAACAAAGAAAATAAAGATCAAAAAGCAGTCCCTGTCGGACGGATAAACTTTTCGTCCGCACGGATGACTCTCTCCTTCGCCTCGATCCGATCGAGAAATAGCCGTGTGGATAAGCAACTCATCCGTACGGATGGACCCACACTCGGCTTAAACAAATTAAAACCATGAAAAACAATCATACAAATTGCTCTACCACTTTACGAAACCTTAATCATACGATAAGAAAACCACGTTACCTTAATTTGCGTGGTACAACGATCCAAACTACCAAAGCTTTGAAAAAAGTTAAACCTTTAACCTCCAACCTTTAAAAAGTTTAACCTTTAATCCAAACCTATAAACGATCAATCCAAAATTGATCACCACGAAGCTTAAACTCAGAAAACGCTGCTAAACTATGAAGAACAACCCTAAATCAAGAACGAAGAAAACTTACGTCAACGGATTTAGGGATTGTTGATATCAAAACGATCCTCGTCTCGCGGTGATCCTTTCTCTCTTGATGAGTCTGATGAAAAGAGCAACGGATTAGCCTCGAGATTGAAAGCTTCTTCTCCCTCTTTTTTTTCTCTCCTGCGCCTCTCTCTTTTTTTTTTTGGTAAAAAACAACTAGGTTAAATTAGGATTAGTTTTCCTTTTATAATCCCAATTAAAATCCTTGTTTATCCTTTTTTTCCTTTTTTTTTTCTTTTTGAAACCCTTTAATTAAAATAACATAATATTCTGATTTTTACTAAAAGACCGAATTGCCCTTTTTTCAAAAATCGGGATATTACATCTCCAGCTTGGTGAAGTGTCCCATGTGGTTATTTCTTCTCCAGAGATTGCAAAACAAGTGACAGATACCTTTTCCGATCTCTTGAAAGGCTATCAATCTGATTAGCAATTCAATGTCTTTATCATTGCTCTTTTATCATTGCTCATCTTATGGTTTATACGAGAATTTTTTTACATGCTGAGCAGTTTAAAAGGTACATTTACATGCTGTGTTTGAAATGTGTGGTACAGATCACTCAACGATTCATAGGTCCGAGGGGGGCGGTTGATACCGACATAGCTCACTAATGTTGGCATCGTCATGTTACTTTATAGCCCTCGAAGGTCATACACTAAAAGCCAACACTCTTATTCATCCTTACCAGTTAAACAAACTTACAAAGATAACGCAGGCAACGACACAACCACTTTGTCGATTCATAATCAGCGATCTCCTACCCCTTCCGTAAGGCGAATTGGTAAAAATGTACTTAAGTAAATTAACGTTTTTGTTTAATTTTTGAATTGTTATATTGTAAAAATATAAATGCACTTTTAATTTAACAGTGGTTGAGAATTGTAGTCTTCCAGTTAACACTGTTTTTTTTAAGGTTTAATGACGTATGTAATCAAGTTTTTCGATTTTTTGCTAATTATTTATCTTCTACGATCAGGGAACATTATCTTGAGAGTTGGTGTGGTTTAGTATATAAATATTTCTTTCAATATTTATTAAGATATTGCCTAGAATCATTGAAGATGGCATCTGAATGCACATGATTCCTTGTGCAAACTTCCAAGAACATGCCCAGGTATTATATAAACTGTGTGCATCATTTCTTGTAATTCACTTCCATTTTGCACGTAATGGAGTTCTTAGCATTTCTTTTTGCTTATCTGATAATCTTTTCACTTGTGAGAATAGTTTGTAGGCTGAAAAGCAAACATACAATCTCAAATCTCCCACCAGGTCCATGGAAGTTGCCTCTTATAGGTAACGTCCATCAGCTGTTTGCTGATTTGCCTCACCGAGCCCTGAGGGATCTGGCAAAAAAATACGGACCCCTTATGCATCTTCAGCTTGGTGAAGTGTCCCATGTGGTTGTTTCTTCTTCAGAGATTGCAAAACAAGTGATGAAAACCCATGATGCCATCTTTGCATCCAGGCCTCACATCATTGCTTCGAAAATTCTGTCCTACGATTCTACAAACATAGCATTTTCTCCATATGGAGTGTACTGGAGACAGCTTAGGAGAATTTGCAATACAGAGCTTCTCAGTCCAAAACGTATTCAGTCATTCCGATCCATAAGGGAGGAACAAACCTTGAATTTAATCAAATGGGTAGCTTGTAACGAGGGAAAACCGATAAATTTTACAGAGAAAGTCTACTCCTTGATCTACACTACCATATCAATAGCAGCTTTTGGCAAGAAAACTGAGGATCAAGAATCTTTTCAAAAACTTGCGATACAAATAATAGAATTATCTGCAGGGTTCAATATAGCTGATTTATATCCTTCTGTTAAGCTTCTCCATTCGATTAGTGGAGTAAAGCCCATGCTAGAAAAGCTGCACTCACAATTTGATAGCATGCTGGAGAAAATCATTAGTGACCACAAAACAGACTCCGCAGGCAAGTACGAGGAGCCTGAAGACTATAAAGATCTTGTGGATGTTCTATTAAAGCATCAAGAGGAATTTGCAGAACCTCATCTGACAAATGATAATATTAAAGCAGTATTGTTGGTAAGTCACCTCCTCTATTGTAGCAAATCGCAATCTTGTTTATTCATCCCTCTTTACTAATGTGTATGCACTTGTGAGAATATTATGTATTCTCAACTGAATAAGTGTATTAATTTTACGACGAGTCGACGACCGGTGTAAATATATAGTTTCATAGTAAGATCAAGAAGATTGAATTCAGAATCTAAGATAGCTATCTAACATAGTAGACATCAAAGTAAATTCTGTTTTTCTTTACTAGTGCTTAAATTTCTTAAGGCATTGACACTTAAGAGTTTTTTTTTTTCTCCTCCTTTTGGGTCTAGGTGGTGTTTAGTTCTGTCTTTGACCTTCTGACATTTATCAGGATATTTTTATTGCTGGAGGCGAAACATCGGCCACTACTATTAATTGGGCAATGTCAGAAATGATGAGAAATCCAAGCATCCTAAGGAGAGCACAAGAAGAAGTAAGGCTGGCTTTTGGCAGTGAAGGTTATGTGGATGAAGACAAATTTGATGACCTCAAGTACACGATATCAGTTATCAAAGAAGCCCTAAGGCTACACCCACCGCTACCTTTATTAGTTCCCAGAATAAACAGTGAAAGCGTAGAGATTAAAGGTTATCAAATCCCAGCTAAAACCAAAGTCATCATTAATGCATGGGCGATTAACAATGATCCTTCATATTGGCAAGACGCTGAATGCTTTAGGCCTGAGAGATTTCTTGGTAGTTTGATTGACTACAAAGGTCAACATTTTGAATATATTCCATTTGGTGCAGGAAGGAGGATATGCCCCGGAATGGGATTTGGTTGGGCAAATGTTCTATTGCCCATGGCACATTTCCTTTATTATTTTGATTGGGAGCTACCAAATGGAATGAAATGTGAAGATTTAGATATGACAGAGAGATTTGGGGCTGCAGTGGCACGAAAGAATGATCTTTATATGATACCTAGAATTCATAATCCTTAGCCATTTCCTTGTTAATTTGTCAACCCAAGTGGACTTATTTGTCTAGCCTGTTTTCCAAGGTTCAATGAAATTCCAGTGTAATATTTCAGTAATGTACTTGTGTGATATATTCTCAATGGCTCTTCTTTTGTCGAGCATCTTTTCCATTGTTCAATAACCGTCTTGTGTAATATTTCAGTAATGTACTGACGTGATATATTCTCAATGGCTCTTCTTTTGTCGAGCATGTTTTCCATTGTTCAATAACCGTCTTGTGTAATATTTCATGAATGTACTTATGTGATATATTCTCATTGGCTCTTCTTATGTCTAGCCTGTTTTCCCTGGTTCAACCTTTAATTATCTCTTTAGTGATGCTAATGGCTATCTATCTTAATTGCTCATATCATGGTTTATACACTAGAATTGATAAGACGAATGAGCTTCAAGTGTTCTGTTAATGGTCCGTGGCTCTCATCAGTTTGTCTTGTTGAGGAAATGCGTCCTAGTCTGCAAAGCATCATGTCATTTGATTTCTTTGCACAGTTGGAATGCACCAAAAACTTTTATCATTTGCACAGGCATCGCATTTCAATGCTGATTTCACTAACGTCTGATTTTTTTCCAGCTTGCTTGCAAAAATCACGCAACTGAGCACAGCATACTGAATTTCAGGCACAACATTCATCGCACCGGTAAGTTCAGATCGCTGCGTGCTTGATCCGGTGCTAAGATTAAGACGACCTTCTTAAATAAGAGTTAAATAAGATTAGTTTTGTTTTTGATGGTCTTGTATCAAATTTTGGATGTTTTTCTTTAGAATGCAAGGTTTTTTTTGTTTTATTTTACTTCTCTGTGTTTATAGAGAATATATGTCTTCGTTTTTAATGCTTAGCTTTGTTTTGGTAGATAATTGGAAACATAGTGCAGAGTTTTTGAGTAAAAGAATATTCTATGTTCCACATGTATAAAAGCGATTCTGTTCACATTTTACTTTGTCTTGTTTTCTCCAAAGTATTCAGCAAGTGGAGTAACTTGGCTAGTCACTAAGTGGTATATTGGCTTCTTTATTTATTCTATTTGTATAAAGCTGTTCTAACAATCGGTGAAGTAGACTTCATTTGGTTACGATTGCCTTGCCACCGCCAAGTAGCGCACCCAAAATGGCAAAGGTTCAGTCAGTTGGTAAAGTCACTCTACTGATTATTCCAGTAAGCTGCTCTTTATAACTTAATCAATTTCAATCATCCCCAACTCAGTTCTCAACATACAAAATCTTTCATGACTGAGTGGTTTTGTGAAAATATCAGCCAATTGATTTTCGGTAGATATGTGTCTTAAGATAACATCTCCTTTCTCCACACGATCTCGGATAAAGTGATGTCTCACATCAATATGCTTTGTTCTTGAGTGAAGTACATGATTTTCTGTGATTGAAATTGCACTTGTGTTGTCACACATTATTGGAATTGTCTTCTCCTCTTTTCCATAATCTCTTAGATGTTTATCGATCCATAATACTTGTGCACAACAACTACCTGCTGCTATATATTCTGGTTCAGCTGTTGAAGTAGATATAGAATTTGACAAGTTCCTGAAGTGCTTTTTCTATCAATCTTACGTCCAGCATAGTCTGAATCTGAATAGGATATCAATTTGAATCCTTCATCTTTTGGATACCAAATTCCTACATTGATTGTTTGCTTCAAATATTTGATGATTCTCTTGACTGCTGGTAAGTGAGATTCCTTAGGTTGAGTTTGAAATCTTGCATATATTGTCTTATTCTCAGGATCAATACCTTGCACTTCATGACTGGTATTTGTGAACCCTCTTGAACTTGAATTTTGGGCAGAGCTGATTGAGGAACAATTATTAATATTTTTTTAATTATTGGGCTATCATTGTTATTATTGGCCAATCATTGTTAACCTGTTAATTAAATATTAAGATAATGCTTGGAATTATTTGAGATGGCATCTGCATGTAGAAGATTCCGTGTTTACCCTTGCTCAGGACCCATGTATTATATATATCGGCTACATCATCTTTCAACCATTCTTCAACACACTTGTGATTCACTTCCATTTTGCATGCAACGGAGGAGTTCGTCACATTTCTTCTTGGTTTTCTGCTAATTGTTTCACTTCTGAGAATGGGAATAGGTTGTAGGTTGAAAAGCAAACATGCAATCTCAAAGTCAAATCTCCGACCAGGTCCATGGAAGCTGCCTTTTGTAGGGAACGTCCATCAACTGTTTGGCGATTTGCCTCACCGAGCCATGAGAGATTTGGCAAAGAAATATGGACCCATTATGCATCTTCAGCTATGGTGAAGTGTCCCATGTGGTTGTTTCTTCTTCAGAGATTGCAAAACAAGTGATGAAAACCCATGAGGCCATCTTTGCATCCAGGCCTCATATTATTGTCACGGAAATTATTTCTACGGTTCTACGGACATAGCCTTTTCTCAAATCTCCCACGAGTCCATGGAAGCTGCCCTTATAGGTAACCTCCATCACCATTTCTTTGATTTGCCTCTCCGATCCATGAGGATTTGGCAAAGGAATACGGACCCCTTATGCATGCATCTTCTCCAGAGATTGCAAAACAAGTAATGAAAACCCATGATGCCATCTTTGCATCGAGGCCTCATATCATTGCCTCGAAAATTTTCTGTCTTACGATTCTACGGACATAATCTTTTCTCCTTATGGAGAGTAGTGGAGACAACTTGGGAGAATTTGCAATTGAGCTTCTCGGTCCAAAGCGTATTCGATCATTCCGATCCATAAGGAGGTATCAAACGGGCGACTAAAAGCGAGGAAAACCGATAAATTTTCTTGAGAAAGTATACTCCTTGATCTACACTACCATGTCAATGGCAGCGTTTGGCAAGAAAACTGAGGATCAAGAATCTTTTATAAAACATGTTTTAGAAATCATAAATTTAGCTGCAGGGTTCAATATAGCTGATTTATGTCCTCATGTTGAGCTTTTCCATCCAACTAGTAAAATGCACGTGCGTCCGCACGTGTTTTAATAAAATAAAAAACTTTGAAATTTGAATAATAATAATATTAATTAACACATAATTTATTAAGTATTTCTTCCTCATAAAATATAAATATACTATTATTGATAATAATACAAAATTATCTAATTTTTTTGTTAGTATTTGAATTTAAAAAATGCATGTACTTGATTGTTAAGGGTGATTTTATATGATTTATATCGTTATATTTTGTAATAATTTCCTCCATATTCGTATTACTTGCATAGGAATTAAGGGTTTAATCGAATTATTGAGCAGATGAGTTTTAAAAGTATTTAAGTGTAAACTTGAGCTAATTTCATGATTTTATTGGTAATTATCTATGGTTTTACACTTTGCGTGTTCTTATGGTTTTGAAGGTACATTTACATGTCATGGAGAGGATTGAAGAAGTGAAAAGATACTTGATTGAAGGTTAAATGGAAGGAAAATATGCAAAGCAAATTTGGAATGAAGAATTGCATGCAAGACTGGATGGACGTGCGTTCACCATGCGTCCAGGATGAACGGGCGTCCAGGGAGAAAATTTTGATTCAGAGTCTTGAGAGAATTGCTAAACTGGCGTCCACAAATGTTGAACGAGCGTCCAGGCAGGAAAGTCGATTCAGGATGTTCAGGGAACGCTCTGGACGGGCGTCCAGAGGTATCAGACGGGCGTCCACGGCCGACATCAGCATAACCGACCTAGTTTTCTATAAAAGCAGCCGCATTCTCAACCCTAATTATCATCATATCGACTGTAGCCGCCAGAGAACCCTAAATTCTGAGCAGAGGCAGGCTCGGTCGGCAGAGCCTTGTGCTCTGTCGACCGAGGTTAGTTAGGTTTTTTTTATTTATGTCGTTTCTTCTTGTTCGATTCATGAGGATGGCTTGAAGCTGATCAAACTTGGAGCAAGCACGTAAAACTTTTCAGCATCGATTTTATTTCTTCCTTTGGATGATTTCGTGAGTTTTAATTAAGTTGTTTCTTTTCTATGATTTTCATGCTATGCAATTTAAATCGAGAGATGTTTTGCTATTGATGTTTGCCATATGATGAGAATCGGTGTAAACACTAGATCACCATAGGAAAGAATAGATCTTTTTTAACCTAAAAATACGAGAGTTGCTAGGTTAGAATATCTAGATTGTTAGATTGTGAAATCTTGCACCTTGGTTTGATAGCGTTAATCTTTAAGATCGAGAGATAAAAGATTGATAGACGAACTTTTCTAAGAAATTAGGAGTTCATACCTTTGTTAGTTGAATCACAAATTTTAGTTAAATCATCATACGATAATCTAGAGAGGAAATTAAGGGTTGCGGGATGGTGGATCATTGCTTGTTCTATGTTTAATCGCTATAGTCATTATCATGCTTTTATGAGTTTTATTGTTTTTCGTTTATAGTTTAGTTATGTTATAGCGATCTTCCCCTGGCTTTGGGTGACAATCCTCTGTCCGGTTTATCTTTTCGTTTTGTTATTTTAGGCTTTAATAATAATGGTATCAATCTTAGGAAAATTAATGAACTAGATAACGACGATTCCCTGTGACTCGACTCCGGTATCAACCTACATACTACGATCCCTACACTTGGGGTATGCGGATTTATAAATTTATTACTTGTTTATTTTCATTGCAAAAATCCGTGACATTGATAACTTTAGGGACTATCTTTTCACACAAATGTTGTTTTACACCTACCAAGAGCCGAGAGTGGGTTTCGTTTGGATATTCCACACGCCTGTCATTCTGACCGTAAATGACTCCGGAAAATATATACTATTCTGGCCAATTTATAGTCAATTCACACAGCAGCCATTCTGACCCAATTTGAGTCAGAATACGATCATTATACTGATTTTATTCTAGTCAGAATTTTGAATGTTTTTCATACTCAATACCGGTCAGAAAGACATTCTGACTAAAATTGAGTACAAAAAACTTGTAATATTCTGTCTGAAATTCAGTCAGAATCAATAGTGGTGCTCTTATATTGTGATGTATAACATTTATATGATAAAAATTACGATATTTTATGTATTTTATCAACTCTTTATATATAAAATATAAGAAATTATAACGATAATCTTATGTAATATTAATAGTTATGAATAAGTCTAAAATAATAAAAATCTAGTAAAAGTAATAAAAAGTTATAAATTTTGTACCGGTTTAGTAACCTGAGTGTCGTGTCAGATTTACGTGGGTATTTTTGGTATTTTATTGCAGATTTTTAAACCAAGACCCCGAGTGACGACACTTTTTGAAGTTAAAACATGTATTTTGAAGGAAGTAAGGAAGTGCCACGAGATTAAGAATTCAAGTGGATCATCAATTCGTAGTACCATTATCGAATTATATCTTCGACGAACAAATGGCTCATCAAAAATGCATTTTCTGAAGAAGAGTCCTTCATGAAAGTTATATATATTTTAAAGAGCTTTCCAACGCTTCTTGAATTATGTCATTTGGAGATCCAGAGCTCAAGTTATGATTTTTATCAAGTTTCAGATCAAGATTTGGAAAAATGCTACCCGGATCAATCCGGATTAACCCCGGATCGATCCGGCCTTTTTGTTAGGAAACATAATGATGATTAGCATGTGATTCTGCAGAGAATAAGCCGGTGGGATAATATTCTTTATTCCCGGATCGATCCGGCACATCCTCGGATCGATCCGGCCTTGGAAAATTTGCCTATAAATACAGCAGGATTGCAGACTGAAAAGGGGGTACCAATATATATATACTAGCTTATATATATATCTTCTAATCTCTTAAATTAGTAGTAGTAATGTATATATTAGTAGGCATTATGCCATAAATAATGTAGAAGCCGTAGTATCGTTGTAATGCTTGGGCGGTTATCGGGAGTTCGATGTTGAAGAAGTTGTTGTAATTTCCGGAGAATACGGCCTCTAAATCGGTGATTGTAACCTGGTAATATTCTAAAGTTTTATGTTTGTTGTTTTATGTTTTTCTTTATAATGTTAGTAGGCTAAATCTATAACTAGCCAAGATATGTAATTGAAATATTTCGATCTTTTTGGTAAAATGGATGATGACTATAACTAAAATTGATTAAAATTGAATTTGATGAATCTTTTTCTACTTGAAATGTATTGAAAATATTCGTATTAGCGTAATTAACCAATATGAATCGCACCATAACCTAATGACGAACTAAGCGGTGAAGTTAGGATATGAGAAAGGTAGAAAAACCGGAGGGTAAAATGGCCGGCGAAAGCGTGACAACGGAATCCTATTTCCTACCGGGGTAGAATTGTTTTATCTTTTGAAAGAGAAATACTTCTTGAAATTATCTGTACTCGAGATCTAATTACGTTAATTCACATTACGATCAAGATCCTTAACATTGACCGCATGACAAAATGGAGTACCCAATCTTTTGGATGACATTGGATGATTGATGAGACATATGATAGTTTAAATGCTTTCGTGTGAGAGAAGCTGTTGGTGAGAGTGCACCGTTTCACATATTCAATTGGACCTAATAAAAAAGAAAACGAGCACATCCATTAAACTAAAAGATTGAATAATTCAATTACATATATCTTGGCTAGTTCAATAATAATTATTAGTATTTAATATATTGGTATCTATATATATATATATATATATATATATATATATATATATATATATATATATATATATATATATATATATATATGTATTATTATATATATTTATGTATTTATATATATTATATTAGTTTAGTTTTAATTTATGCATTTATTTTCTATTTATTAGTATAGTAGTGACTCGTACGATAAACCTGCGATTTAGATCGAGTTAATAATAGCTGTTTGGTGTTTAACCACACTTAAAAGAATTACCACGTTCACGAGGATTCGACACACGACTCACCATACTACCGCGCAATTTGACCCGGTACTTTGCGCGGTAATGATTGTAATAGTCTAGAAAGCGTCCGTCATATTGTTGTTGTTATCGACCCAATTCTAGTGCGAATGTGTAGAGTATTCGGACTCAATATTGGTCGAGAATGATGCTCGACTATGTATGAGTTTGGAAAACTTCAAACATTCTACTAAAATATGGTCGAGAATCAACCAGTGTGGACTCTCAACACGTATATTACGACCATATTTGATTATGGATAATGTGTCATATTACGACCAAACTTTGGTCGAGAATGAGCAGCGTAAAATAAAAAAAAAATAAAGCGAAATTGGAAAAAAATTACGTGTGGTAAGATAAAAATTTGTGTGAAAAGATATTCCACTAAATTTATCATCATTTTAAAGATAATAAGCATTTCGAATTTACTAATATATGTATCTAGTATATATCAAGAATATGTTCTTCATATTTATCTAGTAAACCCGTGGACATTTACAATATTTTTAAACAACTTTTGCAAAGTTCTTACTCTAAACATAAACGACTCCTTTTGATAGAGTGCATGTAAAAAGTATAGCATGTGTGTTTCATTTACATGTTATTTTATATGCTTATTATATCTTGCCTATGAATATAATTTAATGATTGTAAAGTAACTCTTATAAAAAAGTAACATTTGAGATAATGATCTGTATACTAAAAAAATGATTTGTGTACTAAAAAAATTGATGTAGGAATCTAAGTTTCAATTCAATGAGTATGACAGGAAGAATGATGAAACCATATAATTTTATCGTAGGTTGTAAAGTGTTAAACATATACATTAATCATTTTAACCATCATTTCATTGTTTTCTAAATTATATTTTTAGTGTTCATACTTAACTGATTAAATTGTCAAACAATTCATACCAATCCAACATATCTCCGTGCATAATGAATGCGTTCATATTCGACGGATGTATTATGCAGCCTGGAATTACTCTATCTTCAATATTATTTGTCATACTATCTTTGGATTAGACATGATCAACTCATCTTACTTCTTCTCCTTCTCAAAATATCATCCCGTTTATCACTCATGCAAATAATTCTTCGTGAGGCATGGTCTACTTTATATGAGGCATATGCAAAGCCCTCCCATGGACGAATCAAATAAATTAAATAGTATCTCAAATCTATGCAAATATGAACTTAAACAGTCTCTAATTATCTTCATGGTGTGAAAACTAAAGCTGATGAATTAGTCTATGGATCCAGATGATTTTGTGAAACTTATTTCAGACATTTTGAGAGATGACTATAAAGAGTTGGCTAGGGTGGTTCAAGAAAATGACACCCCCATTGATTTTGAAGAGCTCTATGAAAAACTACTTAATTATGAGACTCATCCGTAAAATTGCAGGCAGTCGCTATTGCTAGTCTTGCTACAGCTCATTCAGCCGTATAACATCCCTCTCAGAGTGTTGGTTCATTTTCATATCTTAATATTCCTAATTCTTGAAAATAGACACAAAATCCTTTCTCGCATGCAGTAGGCCCGATTTTTTTGCCCTAAAAAACCTTACTTGGGTATTTTCAATGTGAAAATTGCAAGGACATTCAAAGAAATGGAGCAATACTTGCAGTTGAATCTCTTACAACTTTTTCTCATTCGGTCCAGCCCTTCAAAATTGCATCGTCTTAAGCACCTTTGGATGCTCCATAATTTGGCATTACACACGCCTTATTCTGGCATTGAAAACATCATGGTTGGTGATGGAAATAATCTTGCCATCACACACATAGGTTTTGTTTTCTCTTCTCCTTCAAAATATTTTACATTGAATGATGCTTGACGGTGTATGAAATCATCCGGTTACAATTGAGTTGATATACGAGTAAATAGACCTCTGAGTTATGATCCAAATAATGTTTTTGAGTGGATTTGAGGGTGGGCCTGCAAAATGCAAAAAAGCGTGATGGGTGCTGTAGCTTTCTTCGGGGGGACACTCTCACGCTCAAGGCAATATTTGAATAGAGGAATTTCTGTTAAGACAGTAAGTGAGAATGTATATCAAGCGTGTTATGAGCGTACCTTGTAATTGAGGATGATGATAATTTATATACCTCTCCCTAAGCTTGTGAGGAGTAGATTATGATGCATTGAAGTTGTGGTAAAGGGAGTTTACCACATATTGATGTAGTGGAGCATGTTTTGGAGCAGTTATGGCTCAAGCTATAATGGAACGTATATTTTAGAGCCATCATTATAGCAGTTACTATCATGGATTAATGTATGTGTGAAATCCGGAATGATCATTGAAAAGGATGTAACCGTTGCTTAAGGTCAAGGATGACATGTACTGTATTGAGCATAAATGACCTAGATGACCTACACAACGTCGGCAATAAGAGAATGTAGGCGTCTTGCATCTTACAGGTTATGAGGGACAGAAGGCAACATGCACCATGTCCGACAGAAGACGACATGCATCATATCTATTGAAGATATCAGGGCGGCATGCGATGTACTAAAGATGGTCTTTGCTGGTTGAGGCCCGATATCGAGTTGAGCCTATGTCGGCCCAAATGTTAAAATGAACTTTATCACTCTATGTGCGTCTGAGTACCACATGTAGGGTGACTGATCTCATTCATTTCAATGTTCGTTATGTTTCTAGCATGTCTCGTAATTTTTTATCTATCTCTTAGCTTTGACAATCCCCTAATGTTTCTTTTGAATTCTTACCCTCTAAATTTCTTTGAGGGATCTTCAAACCACTACTCTTTTGATTCAATGAGCGTTAAAAATGGATTGTATGATATCCAAACTCCCTATTTCAAACTTTTCACTTTGTGAATAAAATATCAAAAAGTGCTTGGCATCATTATCGTATGATATTCAAACTCCCCATTTCCGACTTTTCACACGGTGAATAAAATATCAAAAAGTCTTGGCATCATTGTCTTAGTCACTTGCACTACCCTATTTTCAAGATAATCTTTGTCAAATTGATCTAAGTTTTGCCACAACGATTGTTTATTCCCATTGTTTTTCTTGTTTAGCGAATAAAAATCACAAACTTTCTTTGCTACTTATTTCTGAGAAAAGCGGGTTTTAATAATGAATTTGCAATCATTTATATGTCATTTTTCTCGTCATTAAAGACTTTTAATGACGAAATCCCCCTCATGCCCCCCTCATAGTTGCCCTTCTAGTTAAAACATTCAATGACAAGAAACCGCCTCGTCATTAAAGATATCAAGGATTTAATGACGAGATTGGGCTATCATTAAAAATATTTCTAGTGACGAGTAATTTCCTCATTATTATACTATTTGCCTCTTATTAGAACTAAAGTTGAATATTAGTTTCTACCCGTTAATGACGGAGATTACCGTCATTAATAAGTGAAAACCTGCTCATTAATTACCATGCAAGAACAAGTCATTAAGAAGAAATATTACTATATCAAGACCATTAAATACACCACACTACAAAAAGTTGCAACAACATCCCACACTAAGTACACTCCATGTTCCGGGAACAATACCTCCTCCACTAAGTACACTCCAAGTTCCATAAAAAATCTTAAAACGGAAAAAGGAAGTACCAATGTAGAAATACAAGTCCTTTGGGAAAAAATCAAAGTAGGAAATAGCATATGATGATACAGGAAGGTAAAATTACTAGTATACAATTGTGGTGATAGGTGAATGACAATGCATACCCATGAAATATTACTTATCTACGGTTGTGGTTGCCACTTTCGATCGATTTGGAGCATTTGACCAATTTTCTCCCCTAATGTCATTCGGCTCATTAGATCTTGGATTCTGTCATTCTACAATTACAATCGTTAGTGAATGTTTCTTCACCCATTTTAAAATTCAGCATACCTGCATTTAGAAAAGACGCCATCATTGAAAGCAGAATCTACATATAATGTACGAGTTCACAAATGTCAATAAAAAACAAGCTAAATTCGTAAAGCTATTAAGTGTACATGGGAATGTCCATGATCATAAGACAGCTCCATCATTGAATGAATTAGTAATTTTCATTCATGTGTTTGATGATATTCATTAAAGAAAATGCAACATACAACGAAGCTGCGATCTTTGGATGAAAGAAATGAGAAACAGAGACAGATGAAGCAGGGTTATAAGAGGTTTTTGAGTAAGGAGTGGATAGAGGAGTGAAGATTCATTCAGAGTTATTACCTCATTCTCATATGATCTCATACCATTTTTCAAAACAGATGCATATAGCTCCTCATATCATTTTGGTCTGGAGGATGAATTTTGTTCCACAACCTACATTTGAAGACCATTATATAGTATTACATCTCAGTCATTCATTCAGTACAACCACCGACACAATAGTAGTCCAACAAAACGTCTTAAAACTTATTTATCTTTTTAAATGAATAGAGTCACTACACAAATTAACTACAAGCACAGAATATATGAAAGTACCAATAAGAATAAAGACAGATAAATAAACATCCAAACATAATTATTCATTTGGTAGTTGTTTTTATATAGTCAACCACCAAACCTCCCATTAATTCTTTGAACCAAACAGCTTTTCAGAAAGATTAGAAGCTCATAAATGCACAAGGGACATCATAAAGATGCTAAAGCCAAGGGCATGAACATAAATTTTGAAGAATTGTGTAAACATAAAGACACAAAGAATGAAGACATTGGCTTCCATAATTTTCTACCTGAAACAGAACAAATTCGAAAGCAAGAGCAAACAAGGATGCAAATAGTGCAAGCATATCCGTCTAACAACAGAACAAACAGAAACAAAACATATATATATATATATATATATATATATATATATATATATATATATATAAATTTTCTCACATTTTCGCATCTGTTAAGACTTTATGCTTTAATAACATAGGTGATGCATCTGCATCTGAAGACCATTATATAGTATCATTTTGTAGCATATTTCCATGGAAACTTTGATAATGAATATACACACATTAAGCATAAAGATGCAAGTAGCATGTCCAACAAGATCTTTGAATTAGTGAAAATACACCACATGAAAGAAACAGAGGGAATGACAAACACACATGCAAGAAGCATATAAAAAAAGATAGGAAAATGATGTTATACATGAATAGTATATGTGACCAATGACTATCAACTCAGGGTAAGTATTGATTCTTAATAAAATAACACCAGCATGAAAGTGTACATAGAAGTTTAAGGAACTCTCTGTATAATCAATGATACTCAACATGAAATCAACGAACATAAATTATTAGAAGAGTAATGGCAGATGCCTATTAAGCATACTATTTAGTACATTCGATATTCATTGTTATCACTCGTTGCAAACACAAAACAAAGGAATCGTCCAAGTACTGATGTAAACAGAGTAATTTTCTACTGTTACTACCATACGAAGGTAGTAAAAAGAGTTATAAGTAGCATTAGGATAGCCTATGAAAATGTAACCTGTGAATTACGGTGCAGAACATTATAAGGCTCTAATCTAAGTAGGTAAAACATAATAACTCCCTTACTTTAGTAATGTGACCCATAGTAGACTAAGAAGAAAAATACAGAATTCCAGCCTATGATACTGTGATCTAATTTTTCAATATAAGGAGACAATCTAGTAAGTACACGATACCTTGAAATATCTGGATCAGTGTAGTTGTGGTACCTATCTTCAAAAACCTGAAGAGGCTAAGAGACCAACACATTGCCAGAACTATCACAATGGGAAATGATGTATTTTAAGTGAAGTACACAATACCCTGAAACATAATGTGTATAAGGCATATATATATAGTCTAGGCACTAACTCCAGGTGGTTAGAATAGCTTTTCCAAATCATTATGAAAACAAAAGGAAGGGATTTAAAAGGAAGTGAGCAAAACAAATGAATCCATTCTCATAATGATCAAGCGGTGAAACTTGATCGATACTGGAACACAAGAGAGCAATCCATCTTTGTGGAAAAAAAAATTGTTTCATTACAATACAACAATTAGTGAAATACAATTACACAAACATAGCGAGCCAAAAAAAAGAATATTGCCATGCTTTATGAAATTAGAAATTTTTACGAATATTCGAGTCAAATTACACACACACAAAAAAAAGATGGGATCCATACCTCAATCGTTTTTGTCAAACCACCATCATTGATAATGCAAGCACTAGTATTCTGTCAGTTTCGATTCTGGACCTACACACTTAATCAAAGTAGCAGGTGACTATGAAGTTCTTTTTTTTTCTTTGATAATGGTATATGCAGACAAATGATGTATGGTTATCAATCCTTTTTTTCCCTATTTTTGTTTGATACATGTTCATAAATAAGACAAGTCACCATAGTGTATAAGTCCACTACGATAAAACGAAATATAAAACATACACACATCAAGTAAATTACTTACCAGTCATTTACAAGTCGATCCAAACGAGAGGCAATATGTAATTGCTTGAAACCATGTCTGAGTCTTTCATAAGTCCATTCTCCATATAACTGTACATAATCAATTAAACATATAATAAAAAACCAAAGCACTTTTAAAGATCTAATGGGCGAACACACATTCACTTGCTACAATAAAAAGACATTAATTCTACTTAAATTCTAAACAGAACCGTAAGCACCAAGGCCAGAAATAGTCATGAAATCTCAATGTCATATATATGAGGTCTTCAAATCACAGCACCCTACAAGGTGGATGACTGATTCACAAAAGAAGGAAAATCAAAAGGAAATAATTACCTTCAGTACGTGAAACCTACAAGTGGCTAAAGCCTATTATTAAACTCATCAAGTAGAGGCAAATCTTCACTAACCTCAAATCGTCTCAAATCGAAAGCCCTAACTGAGGTCGCTGCAGGTTGATGAAAGATTGAAATCAAGACTCCCAGATGAATAACCAGTCAATACCTGAAGAATATTGGATAATGCGTGAAGAATATGATAGACGCGACCGAGAGTGAAGAAAATGGTGCCGATGAAGAGTGAAGAACAGAGTGGTGGTGGAGGGTGGAGAACAAAGGGTTGTAGTTACCAGCGTGTATCAAAATTTCAAATTCAAAGACAACACTGGCGGCGGAAAGTACAGAAAAGCCGGCGGTTAGTGAAGGATCAGCGGGGATTGAATGACAGAGCAGCGGCGGAGGGTGGAGAACTAATGGTTAGGGTTATCGGCTTATCGGCTTATCGGCTTATCGGTGTGTTTGAGGTTGAGGGAAAATTATAAATTTAACAAGTAATGGATAGGATAATATAGTATATATTGGGGTAATCGAAAAAAATAATAATGGATGGGTTTTATAAAAAGAAATTTGGATTTTGACTAATAATTAAATAAATAATGACGGGAATTGTTTTGTCGGACCACTAATGACGGGAAACAATGATCACTAATGACGAGATTTGATATTTGGTCATCAACCAACAAAACAAATTAACTCCCGTCACTAAAACTACTCTATAGTGATATAATATCGACCCGTCATTAAATTCCCGTCATTATATTCCCTTTTTCTTGTAGTGTACTTCAATTTTATGTTATTCCCCTCCCCTAGAGATTAATTTCACCGACGTTTGGACATCCCTGATTGTGTCTTGTGATGATTTCAAATATTACATAATTTTACCAACAATACATGGTTCTGTCCATGGATTCTGTTGAAACACAAATAAGAAACTTGTAGTTTAAGAAAGATAAAACAGAAGCAATGCAAACGTAAAGAATAGCGGAAATTGATAAAACACAAAAACAAAGAGAACACAGTGATTTAACGTGGTTTCCGGCGTTGTGCCGACTACTCCACGGACAGAAAAGATGATATTTTATTATGCACAAAGTTACATGGTATTCCACACTCTAGTGAAAAAAAAAACACTCTTGAAAGACACACACTTGCATTGATTACAATATTGGTATTTATAGGCACAAATCTCAACCTTAACCGCCATATGATCTTTGTCGGAATTGTCATAAATACCCCAGATGTGGACCCCAGCTCCAGTTGTCCACCAGATGAAACTCAGCTTAAAATTGACTTTCCCAGACTTGTAACCAACTGCTCAGATGCGGAACTCATTATACAAATGAGACCAAAATAGCTGCGACTTGTAAGAAACTCGGCCAGACTTCATCAAGCCGACTTTCACAGAATCGAATATACTTAAGCGAATCGACCATCATTCTCGGTCTCGGTTTCTCGATTAGTTCCACCGTTTATTCATCGATTAAGAGATGAAGTCATCAAACCGATGTGATTCGTATGTATGATCGATTGTTGTTTTATGCATTTTAAGGCTCATGTTCAAAAATTCTTTGATACTACGATTCAAATTATATTGATACTGAGGGTGAATACATATCCTTTAAAAAATTATTTGGCACAAGAAGGTATAATTAATCAAACCACACACATGAACACAACTTATTTTAGAGACTTCAGTTTATCTTTATTACCACACCGTTATCCATTTTTAACGTGTTTTGATTATATGGTTAGGTTTATAATTGATTGGATAGATATATATGGAATTTAGTTAATGCTTATGATTGATTAGAAGTATATATGGAATACTAAATTAAATTTATAACAATTTTCAAGGGAAAAACACTTGGGGGTTTTTTCGATTTGATGTGGGTATTTTTTTTTATAGATTATCGATAAAACTAATAATAATTGATTATTTTTATGATTAGATTAGATAAATGGTTGGTATTTTTAGTAGGAATTAACGATTGATAAATAATGATGGATTTAACATTAGATGAGCGATTGATTTTTTTAATAATTACTTAGTTATTTTTTCAAAAAAATTACTTAATTATTATATTCATTATTGAAATAAATTAACGTGTTGATTGAATTTTTAAATAGGACAATTATTTAAAAGGGTGATTTTCAACTTATTAGGGGTAATAGGACATTAGAAATCTTATTTAGTTATAAAGACATTCTAATTTTAAGAAGGAAGCTTATTTAGTTATAAGGACATTCTAATTTAGTGGATAAAGAGGAAGAAGGAAAAAAAAAAAAGGAAGGGAAAAAAAAAAAAAAAGCGCTCAAAGGAAAAAAAAAACTTACGTTCATTCAACGTTCATTCAACAGTTTTTTTTTTTTTAATTCACCATATATTCTAGCGTCGTATATTTTGATCTAAAACTCGGATCATCATAATTTTTCACTAAAATTCATTTTTTTTTGACTTCTTTATTCTAAAATCAACTTTGATATTTTTCGAATAAATTTCATAAATCAATTTTTTTCTTCATAAAAATCGACGTGGCGTATTGATCACCGTCATACATTGACCACCTACCCGATCATTGACCACGGGATCCATTAACCACCACGATCATTGACCGCGATTCATTGACTACCATGATGTATTGACGCTGCGATCCATTGACAACCTTGATCAGTGACATCTCATTGTAACGATTTATCCAATGATGTCTCATTGTAGCGATTTATGCAGTGACTTCTTATTGTAGCGATTGATGACGGAAAAATTCACTGTTATTTTTATAACTTTTCACCCCGTTTCTGATATCATTTTGAGCACTTTTGTATCATTTCGAGTCTTTAATTCCTAAATTTCATAAAAATATATAAGTCATGAATATTTTATAAAATATCGTGTTTTTATGTGTTTTTATTAGTTTTTATACGGTTTAAGAAACGGAGTGTAAATGTCGGATTTCGTTTGGTATTTTGGTGGTTTATTGCAGAATTATAGGTTGACCAAAATCCCGAGTAATGACACGTTTTGAGGCCTAAAAGAGATCTTTGAAAGAGCTTTCCAACGCATTTTGAATCACGTCAATCGGACTTCTACAACTCAAGTATCATTAAGTCAAGTGGTCAAGTGGGTAATCGATTCGATTTAGTGGAAATCGAGAAATATCTTCGACGAGCGAATGGCCCATCAAAAAGACATTTTCTGAAGAAGAGTCCTTCATGAAAGTTGTAGATCTTTCAACGATCTTTCCAATGCCTCTTGAATCATGTCATTTGGAGATCCAGAACTCAAGATATGAATTTTTAAAGTTTTATTCCAAAATATAAATTTTTATCCGGAATTTGGAGGGATGAATGTCATGATGATTCCGGCCTGGTCCGGCCCTTACCCGGCCCAGTCTGGCCTGGGAGAACTTTGCCTATATAAGGAGCATTCAGAGAGCACAGATCGGGTGCACCATTATATATATATATAGCGTGTGTATATATATATATATATATATATATATATATATATATATATATATATATATATATATATATATATATATATATATATATATATATTTCTTATTTTCTTTAGTTTTTAGGTTGTAAATAAGGCCTTATGCAGAAATAAATTTAGTATTATTAGTATCGTTGTAATGCTCGGGAATTATCGAAGTTAGGTGTTCTTTGAAATAGTTGTAATATCGAGCTTTTGATATCGTAGTTATAATAGTAAGCTTGTTTTTTTATCTTTTTTTTTCATTGTTGTTTCTTTCATTTTGTTTCTTTTATATATCTATCTACACATATATATATATATATATATATATATATACATACATATATATATATATATATCTATGTATCTATATATATATATATATATATTTATAGATCTATATACCTATATCTATATATATACTTATGTATTTATATATATATTTATATATATATTAACTATATGTGTAGCTAAATATATACATAGCGAATTATGTGAAAGCGGGTGAAATCAACCCTCGGGAGACAAGATGGGAGTTGTGTTGTGCTTAATTAAGCGTTTTTATGATAAACTCATGTTTTAAACTTGTTTTGATCATTTTGATAACCTTGAAGCGAGATTGACAACCTTGTTCATTGTTATATCGAGCTTATAAATGTATTTTGCGGTGAGATGTGGGATCGAGTATCACTAATCATAGTCTTGATTGTCAGATTGACAACCCGAGTGATGATCTGGACTATGCCTATGTGAGATTCTTATCTTTACGAGATGAATGAAACATGTTTTAGAATCACTAAACCATAGTCTTAATCGTTAGATTGGCAACCTAAGTGACACATTAAAATTATGTTTTGTGAGGTTTTTCAAATGGTTTTTATTCCGGTCAACCATGTTAGGCAAGTTAGCTCTCTAAAGGGAGGTTAATAAACCTAGTATGGGGGTTAAGTGAGAGATGTTCAGATCTTAACGCAAGAATATAGAGTTAACACCCGTGAATATCATATAAACTGAACTCGATAAAACACACTCCTTATCAAGTTTTTCCTGTGGGGAGATAACCTGTTGGATCATAGTTTGGCTATGCTTTTTAATCTTGTTAGTTAAACTTTACTTTTTGTATTAGTATAATAATCTCCACCACAACTTTGATCGCCTAGACTAAGAACCACGTTCTCTTTGGTACTCACAACCACATTTCTCTTGGGATCGACCTCGTACTCCTGTAGCTATCCTAACAATCTGACCTGGTACTCTGCCAGTTAAAGAGTTAGTTTACCCACAGTTGCGAGTCTTTATAAATTGTATTTTTGTGGGGTAAATTTAGCTCATCAGCGATCTATGCAGTAATGTCTTATTGTATCGAATTATACAGTGACGTGTTATTGTAACGATTTATTCATACCTTTGGTTGTAAAAATCTGCCTTTAAACCAAAAAAATAAACAAAAGAAATTCAGTTATTTTACAAAGTTATCGAATATTTAAACCAACACTAATCAAATAAACCAAGATCAATCAAATATTTAAAGATAACAAAGAAATAAAGTTACTTTACAAAGTTATCAAATGTGTGTATCAAGTTGTATATGCGGTGACATCAATATCATTACATCAGTTATCTAATTGTAAATACAGTCATCAATGTCACTGCATAAGTCATCAATGTCACTGCATCAGACATCAATGTCACTGCATAAGTCATCAATGTCACAACATAAGTCATCAATGTCACTGTATCAGACATCAATGTCACTGCATAATTCATCAATGTCACTGCATAAGTCAGCAATGTCACTGCATAAGCCCAGACCACCAAGATGATCATAGAGGGCACTATTGTCAATCTCTTGATGATGGTAACTCTTGCACACATAGTAAAACACACTCTGCACTAATAGGCCAGCCAGATTAACTATCACCAGCAACCCAACCAAGAATCCACCAACCATAATTCTTGTAAGCGCACCATGATTATCCCCACCATTAACCACGTACAACTGATGAGAATATAGTGTGATCAGTTCACAAATAGCCACATACCCTAAAACAAGGTTGAAAGCTATCATGGTCCTGCCCTTTAACAACTGATAGCTCTTTTTCATAGTTGTAAGCCCATAAACCGGCTCCAATACAGAAACCACGCTAGCCAAATGCCACAAAGCACTTATATCGACCTGCAACCCAAGAAACAGGACAAAGACAACCATAAGAGAAAAGAAAAACATCCCCAAACTATGAGTATCTACAGCTATTATAAGCAACACCAGAAACCTAAAAAAGACTTAATTGTAAGCCACCATGGTGAGTGTAACCCATAAGAAGGTAATAAAGAGCCTCCTAGATCGTACTTGTGCTGCGAAAGCGAAAGGGAAAGGGACTATATCATCTATTATAAGCACCCAAATACACTGTCAACTAATTATTAAAACACAATCTATGAATGCTCTGAATGTTTCTCCTAGACGTGTTATTGTGTCACTGCTTCAGACATCAATGTCGCTGCATAAGTCATCAGTGTCCCTGCATCAGACATCAATGTCACTACATAAGTCATCAATGTCACTGCATCAGACATCAATGTCACTGCATAAGTCATTAATGTCACTCCATCAAGTAGCATGTAAATCAGAAAAATAATTCTTACTTCGGTAGTTCTTGAGCTTACACTTCTTTGCCAAAATGCATATAAACACAAAGGAGACCGTAAGTAAACATCGAAAAGCTATTGACTGCATCAAACATCAATGTCACTGTATAATTCATCAATGTCCCTGCATCAGGCATCAATGTCACTGCACAAGTCAGCAATGTCACTGCATAAGCCCAGACCACCAAGATGATCATAGAGGGCACTCTTGTCAATCTCTTGATGATGGTAACTCTTACACACATAGTAAAACACACTCTGCACTAATAGGCCCACTGACGGGACCTTTTCTAATGCTAATAATCCTTAACCGGCAGTGTACCTGGTCAAATCATAGTGCTAGTGTGGTGAGTCAAAGTGTCGAATCCTCAGGGAACAACGTGGTAATTCTTTTAAGTGTGGTTAAACACCAAAGAGCTGTTATTAACTCGATCTAAACCGCAATTTTATAACACAGATTACTACTATTCTACTTAACATAAAATAAATGCCTAATTTAAACGTTATTCTAATATAATATATATAGATATATAAATATATATAAATGTACATGGATTGCAAAATATATATATAGATATAGATATAAATATATAGATACCAATATATAGTTTATAATAATAGACAAATAGAACTAGCCAAAGTTTATATATTTGCTTTATACGATCTTTTTCAATAAACGGAATGTGCTCGATCTTCCTTTTATATTAGGTCCAATTGAGTAAAAGAAACGGTTCACTCCTGAAGTTAACAATTCCTCCTCACACGAGCGTATGAAATTGTCATATGTCAAATTGTCATCAGTTCAATCTCCACAACTGCCCCATGCTAATCTCAGTTAGTCTGAACAGGTACCGAGTACAAATCTACCTCGGATAAAAGAGGTTATTCCGTTTGTCAGATGGCCGATGTTATTCAAAAGGCTCTGGTTGTCAGGCGGATCGATTTAACTTTCCGGTGTTAGTTTCAATTAAACCGTTGATTTTAACATTATTACGATCTTGAGCACAAATTTAATAAGATTTATCTTTCCCAAGACAAATCTGCCCCCGGGTAGGAAATAGGATTCCGTTGTCACGCTTTCGCTCGGCCAATTTTACCCTCTGGTTTTTCTATTTTTTATCTCATATCCTAACTTCTCTGGTCAGTTCATCATTAGGTTATATGGTGCGATTCATCTTGGTTAATTACGTCAATCCGAATATTATCAATACGTTACAAAATAGAAAAAGATTCAATTAACTCAATTTTAGTCAAATTTTACTTAGACAGCATTCTTTTACCGAAAAGATCGAAATAAAACGATTACATAACTTTGGCTAGTTATTTAGACTTAGCCTAAAAACATTATAACGATTAAAAAGATAAAAACAAACATAAATACTTTAGAAAATTTACCCGATTATAAATGCTGAATCAGAGTCGTATTCTTCCGGATATTACGACGACTTCAACAACACCGAACTTCCGTTAATTTCCCGAGCATTACAACGATACTACGATATTATTATTTTTGGCATAAGGCCTATTTACAAACTACGAAACTAAAAAGAAAATAAGAAGATAATATATATATATATATAGGAGATTGTATATATATATATTGGTACACTCTGTTCGGTTGCAAATGAGCTCCTATATATAGAAAAAATTCCCAAGCCCGGACCGGTCCGAGAGTAGGCCGGACTGGGCCGGTCTAATGATTGAATCCACCTCCCTTGATTAATCAGCATGTGCGAAGATATATATATATATAAAATTATAATTATATATATAACTTACAAAATTCATATCTCGAGTTCCCGATCTCCAAACAACATGATTCAAGATCCATTGGAAAGCTCTTCGAATAATCTACAACTTTCATGAAGGACTCTTCATCAGAAAATGTCGTTTTGATGAGCCATTCGTTTGTCGAAGTTATTTCTCGATTACCACTTAATCAAATCGATTAAGCCACTGACCACTTCGATTGACCACTGACCACTTCTGCTTCGCGACACTCTCTAAATCCTTCCAAAGACATGATTATACTTCAATATGTCGATTAAAGTCTTGGCTTATAAATCTGCAATAAAATACCACAAATACGTAAATCATGACAAATACACTCCGATTTACTAAAATCGGTACAAAATGATAACTTTTTACTATTATTACTAACTTTTACTACTAACTACGGTAAACTATAAAGATTAACATTTTATACTATTTATATCATAATTTCATATATTTTATATAGAATTCGTTGATAAAACATAATAATATAATGTAATTTTAATCATATAAAAGTAGTATATCACCCGCCAGATTAACTATCACCAGCAACACAACCAAGAATCCATCAACCATAATTCTTGTAAGCACACCATGATTATCCCCACCATTAACCACAACTGATGAGAATATATTGTGATCAGTCCACAAATAGCCAAATACCCAAAAACAAGGCCGAAAGCTATCATGGGCCTGCCCGAATCCATGAAAAATTACAATACAAATTTATTAAAAAAAGGGACAAACTGGAAAATTGCATATTCTTCCAAAAAGGTAAAACCCATGAAAATGCTGTCACAAAATTAAAATCATAATGGAAAAAATTGCTGTCAAAGGAGCTTGAATTTATACATAAATTTACAGATCATGAACGAAATTGCTGTCAAGATAAAGGAAAGAAATCAGGAAGTTCCAACCCTTCATGTTCCATCTCTTCCCATTTCGTCCTTCATTTCTCAACATTAAACTCATTGTTTGAGCAAATAGATAAAACCCATCTCAATTTCAAGTTGCTTTTTTTTTTTGTCCCAAGAAAAAAAAATGAAATTTTGCAGGATAGTGGGGATTTCAAGTACAAAGATTCCAAGAAGCCTTTCAATTGATAGAAAAATAAAACATCGAATCATTATATTTTGGGTTTGCAGGAAGAAAAAAATAGGAAATCAAAGGAAATGTGTGTGAAATGGTGATGTTTTGAGAAAAAAATTAGGGCTTCACTACTATTGCTCTGAGGAAGGAATACCGGCGGCACAGAAGCATCAGCTTCATAAATCGCCGGAGAGTGTATAGAGCAAATGGTTCACAGTTGAATGTGACGCTGAAGAGGTTCGGATTGCTCAAATTGGGCATTGATACGTGGGAAGGTGGAATTAAAAAAAAGAAATTAGATTGTCCTTATAACATAATAAGTTTTTGGAGTGTCCTAAATGATCATTAAGTCTCTAGCGACGACCTTATAACTAATAACCACTTTTTGAATAAGGTTTTAACATGTTGTTTTTTTTATTATTATTATTAATCATTCAATTTATGGTTAGCTTTATATATAATTGATTGGATTGGATAGAAATATATGCAATTTAATTGATTAAAAAATACATATCATCATCCAATCATTAATTAAAAATATAAAAACCAAATTAAAAATTTATTATTGATTAAGATCCCCAAAAAAAAACACGTTAATTTTTATTAACTTTTTGAATAAGGTTTTAACGTGTTGTTTTATTATTATTAATCATTCAATTTATGGTTAGCTTTATAATTGATTGGATTGGATAGAAATATATGCAATTTAGTTGATTAAAAAATACATATCATCATTCAATCATTAATTAAAAATATAAAAACCAAATTAAATATTTATTATTGATTAAGATCCCCAAAAAAAACACGTTAATTTTTTTTTGGTCAAGCCAAACACGTTAAAGGTCTTCAATTTTTAACATGTTTTTTGTTTAAATAATCATTCATTTTTTCTATTAAAAAATAATCATTCCTTTTATGGTTAGATTTATAATCGATTGGATAGATATATATGGAATTTTATTAATGCTTGTGATTGATTAGATGTATATATGAAATACTAAATTAAATTTATAACAATGAGAAGTGAAGAAACAGCGAGGAAAACATACCATTTCTTTTATAATAGTAATGATTAGTGGAGTAAAGCCCACACTAGAAAAGCTGCACTCACAAATCGATAGCATGCTGGAGAAAATACGTTTTAAAGTGGAAAAATATGTATTTTTCAAATATGAAGCGGTTTATAAGTGAAACCACCATCATGTGGTAAACCGCCATTATAAGTGGTGATAAGTGAAGTGCCCATTTATGGACGGGTTGAAGGGCGGTTTCATCTATTTATGGACGGTTTTGCCTATTGTTAGGCAGGGGGATAGGGAGAATTTTTTATTTTGGAGGGTGTAGATTTCGTTTTTATTTTCAGAAAATATGGTATAATTCGAATTTCCCTCCTTAAACTTTTTAAACACTTGAAAAGTGTTTCTCCAAAAAAGACAACTTTAAAATGTTTTATAATTTGAATGGGAAGAGTACACTTCTACATTCCATTTTTATTATTCCAATAAAGCCCATGTGTTTTTTAGGATTATCCAGTAGCGTATTTAAATCTCTGGACATTATAAAAGGTTAGGATTATCCAATAGCGTATTTAAATCTCTGGACAATGGCATGACAGTGCTATGATGTAGTTCAGTAGAATTTTTGTTAAGGATAGCGATTTAGGCACAGAACTGGTATATAGAATTCATCCATCTAATATTTTATAATCATACATTTTAACACTTAAAAAAAAAATAACATAAAAATTCTGGACCACACAATCAACATTTTCGAAGGATAATGAAACAGAATTTCTGTGTCAAAATCATTTTCCTTTTCTTAATTAGTTATTAAGATAAGGAAAATGATTTTGGCACCGGAAACATGCACCGGCCATCCCCCGAAATTTGTGATGTGTGGTTCAAAATTTTTGTGTTATTTTTTTTTTTTTAAAATTTAAAAATCATGATAATAGTTATAAAGTGCATGGATAAGTGGTGTGCCTAAATCACTATCCTTAAGATAATGCCTACAATTATTGAATATTCCATGTGAAAACTTCCAAGAACTTGCTCAGGCATCATCTTTCTACCATTCTTCAATACACATCTGATTCACTTCCATGTTGCATTTGATGGAGTTCTTCACATTTCTTGTTGGTTTTCTGCTACTTGTTTCACTTCTGGGAATAAGTTGTATGTTGAAAAGCAAACATACAACCTCAAAGTCGAATCTCCCACCAGGTCCATGGAAGCTGCCTTTTATTGGAAACCTCCATCAGCTGTTTGCTGATTTGCCTCACCGAGCTATGAGAGATTTGGCAAAGAAATACGGGCCCATTATGCATCTTCAGCTTGGTGAAGTCTCCCATGTGGTTGTTTCTTCTCCAGATATTGCAAAACAAGTAATGAAAACCCATGATGCCATCTTTGCATCCAGGCCTCATATTATTGCCACGGAAATTATTTCCTACGGTTCTACGGACATAGCCTTTTCTCCATATGGAGAGTACTGGAGACAGCTCAGGAGAATTTGCAATTCAGAGCTTTTCAGTCCTAAACGTGTTCAGTCATTCCGATCCATAAGGGAGGAACAAACCTCAAATTTAATCAAATGGATGGCTTATAACGAGGGAAAACTGATAAATTTTACCGAGAAAGTCTACCCCTTGATCTACACTACCATATCAATGGCAGCTTTTGGCAAGAAAACTGAGGATCAAGAATTTTTTCTAAAAGTTATGTTACAAATCATAGATTTAGCTGCAGGGTTCAATATAGCTGATTTATATCCTTCTGTTAAGCTTTTCCATTCGATTAGTGGAGTAAAGCCCACGCTAGAAAAGCTGCACTCGCAAACCGATAGGATGCTGGAGAAAATCATCAGTGATCACAAAAAAGACTCCACAGGTGTGTATGAAGAACACGAGGACTGCAAAGATCTTGTGGATGTTCTATTGAAGCATCAAGATGAATTTGCAGAACCTCATCTGACAAACGAGAATATTAAAGCTGTTTTGTGGGTAAATGACTTCCTCTATTGTAGCAAATAGCAATCTTATTTATTCATTCCTCATTACTAATGTGTATGCACTTGCAATAATATCATGTATTACTGCATGTTTAAAAAGTGTAAGACTTTTCAAAAAAAAAAAAAAAAAAAAAAAAAAAAAAAGTGTAAGAGGATAATGTTACTAATCTTTGATAGAAACTTTTGATCCCTTTCTCATCTCATCAATGGTGTAATTATATAGTGTCATGGTAGGATAAATAAGATCAAATTCAGAATCTAACATAGGTTACAGTTACACAGTAGGCATAAAAGTAAGTGTTCTGTTTTTTCTTTGTAAGTTCTTATATTACTAATGGCATTGACACTTGCAACATGCAAAAAAAATCTTCCACCCCCCCCCCCCCCCTCTCTTTTTTTTGGGTCTTTGAGTGATCTTCTGGCATTTATTAGGATATTTTTAGCGCTGGAGGCGAAACCTCGGCCACAACAATAGATTGGGCAATGTCAGAGATGATCAGAAATCCAAGCATCCTTAGGAGAGCACAAGAAGAAGTAAGGCTAGCTTTCGGTAGTGAAGGTTATGTGGATGAAGACAAATTTGATGACCTCAAGTACACGGCATCAGTTATCAAAGAGACCCTAAGGTTACACCCACCGGTTGCTTTATTACTTCCAAGACAAAACAGCGAAAGAGTAGAGATTAATGGTTATGAAATCCCTGCTAGAACAAAAGTCCTCGTTAATGCATGGGCGATTAACAGAGATCCTTCATATTGGCAAGACGCTGAATGCTTTAAGCCAGAGCGATTTCTTGGTAGTTTGATTGACTACAAAGGCACAAATTTTGAATATATTCCATTCGGTGCAGGAAGGAGGATATGCCCGGGAATGGGATTTGGTTGGGCAAATGTTCTATTGCCCGTGGCAAACTTCCTTTATCATTTTGATTGGGAGCTACCAAATGGAATGAAATGTGAAGATTTAGATATGAAAGAGAGATTTGGGATTTCGGTGTCAAGAAAGAATGATCTTTACGTGGTACCAAGAATTCGTAATCCTTTGCCATTTCCTTGTTAATTTCTCAACCCAAGTGGATTTCCTTGTTTGGTCTGCTTTCCAGTGTAATGTTTCACTAATGTACCTGCGTGATATATTCTCTTTGGCTCTTCTTTTGTCGAGCATGTTTTTCATTGTTCAATAACCGTCTTGTGTAATATTTCATGAATGTACGTATGTGATATATTCTCATTGGCTTTTCTTTTGTCTAGCCTGTTTTCCTTGGTTCAACCTTTAAGTATCTCTTTAGTGATGCTAATGGCTATCTATCTGAATTGCTCATATCATGGTTTATACACTAGAATTGATAAGACGAATGAGCTTCAAGTGCTCTGTTAATGGTCCGTGGCTCTCATCAGTTTGTCCCGTTGAGGAAATGCGTCCTAGTCTGCAAAGCATCATGTCAATGAGGTCAGACTTCTAATCATTTGATTTCTTTGCACAGTTGGAATGCACCAAAAACTTTTATCATTTGCACAGGCATCGCATTTTTCAATGCTGATTTCACTAACATCTGATTTTTTTCCAGCTTGCTTGCAAAAATCACGCAACTGAGCACAGCATACTGAATTTCAGGCACAACATTCATCGCACCTGTAAGTTCACCATACCCCACTACCTGATGAGGAGTGTAACTTTTTTAGATCGCCGCGTGCTTGATCCGGTGCTTAGATTAAGATGACCTTCTTAAATAAGAGTTAAATTTTCTTTGAATTATATTGTATATGAAGGTCAAGAGTTTGCCTTGAATGTATGAGGTAACATTATCTACTTATGTTAAGATAAAAAAGAATCTGAAAATCATCAGTCCGATAATGAATATATGTGTGGAAACTTGTACAATGACATATATTTTGGGACGGAGAGAGTATAAATCAACAGTTAATGCATGTGTCTTTTCTTCTGTTTGAGGCCTGTTTTCATGGCTACAGTGGGCCTTGAATTTTTGGCAGAGCTGATTGAGGAACAATTTCTTTTTAATTATTGGCCAATCATTGATAACCTGTTCATTAGTAATGGAGTTCGTCACGTTTCTTGTTGCTTTTCTGCTAATTGTTTCACTTCTGGGAATAGGTTGTATATTGAAAAGCAAACATGCAATCACAAAGTCAAATCTCCCACCAGGCCCATGGAAGCTGCCTTTTATAGGGAACGTCCATCAACTGTTTGGTGATTTGCCTCACCGAGCAATGAGAGATTTGGCAAAGAAATATGGACCCATTTTGCATCTTCAGCTCGGTGAAGTGTCCCATCCCATCTGGTTGTTTCTTCTCCAGAGATTGCTAAACAAGTGATGAAAACGCATGATGCCATTTTTGCGTCCAGGCCTCATATTATTGCCACGGAAATTCTGTCCTACGGTTCTACAATCATAGCCTTTTCTCCATATGGAGAGTACTGGAGACAACTTAGGAGATTTTGCAATTCAGAACTTCTCAGTCCAAAAGGTCATTCCGATCAGTAAGTGAGGAACAAACCTTAAATTTTAACAAATGGGTAGCCTGTAACGAGGGAAAACCGATAAATTTTACAGAGAAAGTCTACTCCTTGATATACACTACCATATCAATGGCAGCTTTTGGCAAGAAAAATGAGCATCAAGAATCTTTTCAAAAACTTACGGTACAAGTCTTAAATTTAGGTGCAGGGCTCAATATCGCTGATTTATATCCTTCTGTTGAGCTTTTCCATTCGATTAGTGGAGTAAAGCCCACACTAGAAAGGCTGCACTCGCAAATTGATAGCATACTGGAGAAAATCATCAGTGATCATAGAGCGGACTCCACATGTATGTATGAAGAACACGAGGACTGTAAAGATCTTGTGGATGTTCTATTAAAGCATCAAGATGAATTTGCAAAACCTCATCTGACAAATGATAATATTAAAGCAGTATTATTGGTAAGTGACTTCCTCAACTGTAGCAATCTTGTTTATTCATACATCATTGCTAATATGTATGCACTTCTTAGCTTATCGTGTATTACTGTACTGAATGCGTGGAAAAGAGTGAGGAGGATAAAGTTACTAACCTGTGATAGAAACATTTGATCCCTTTCTCAACTCAACAATAAATGTCTTAATTTTGCGCTGACTGGTGTAAATACACAGTATCATGGTAAGATCATGAAAATTATATCCAGAATCTAACATAGCTTACACAATAGGCATCAAAGTAAGTTTGTTTGTTTGTTTTTTTTTTTTTTTTTTTTTTTTTTTTTTTTTTTTGTGTGCGGTAAGTTCTTAAATTACTGAAGGTATTGACACTCCAACATGCAAAACAATTCTTTGAATAATAGCAGCCACAATCCATTTTTTTTGGAGGGGGACTAGGTGGTGTTTATTTTGTGTTTATCATGAATGTACTTATGTGGTATATTCTCATTGGCTCTTCTTTTGTCTAGCCTGTTTTTCCATGGTTCAACCTTTAAGTTTCTCTTTAGTAATGCTAATGGGCTATATATCTTATTTCCAAGCCCATGACTTTATAATTGCTCATCTCATGGTTTATGGTTTATACTCTAGACTCGATAAGACGAATGAGCTTCAAGTGCTCTCATCAGTTTGCCCCGTTGAGGAAATGCGTCTTAGTCTGCTGCATCATTTCATTGAGGTCAGACTTCTAATCATTTGATTTCTTTGCACAGTTGGAATGCACCAAAAACTTTATCATTTGCACAGGCATCGCATTTCAATGCTGATTTACCTAACATCTGATTTTTTTCCAGCTTGCTTGCAAAAATCACGCAACTGAGCACAGGATTTTCAGGCACAACATTCATCGCACCTGTAAGTTCACCATACCCCACTACCTGATCAGGAGTGTAACTTTTGTAGATCGCCGCGTGCTTGATCCGGTGCTAAGATTAAGACGAACTTTTTAACTAAGAGTTAATTCTTTGAATTATAATGTATATGAAAGAAGGTCAAGAGTTTGCCTTGAATCTATGAGGTAACATTATCTACTTACAAATATATATTACAAGTTTTTATTTAAAAAAAAAAAAAAAAACCTGTGCTTTGGGATTCATACATCAAGTTCTCAAAAAGGACCGAAAGATAACTTTTGTAGATCAATCAAGAAACTCTGCTAAGCTGTTGTTTGTTATCAGACTAAAAAGTCTTAGTAAATATAGATTGTCTTAATTTGTTCAATCAAAAGTTCATACAGAGTATCTGAAAAAGAATATATATTTCATTGACAATTTTTCCTGGATTACATCCATTTGAAATGATTTATACGATGTTGCTTGCATGGTTTTAAGGAGGCAGGGCTATGTTTCGTCTGGGAACAACATTGTACGAACCTCACATATCTTTTTTGTTTTTGTTTTATTTTACTTCTCTTTGTTTATAGAGAATATGTGTCTCGGTTTTTAATGCTTAGCTTTGTTTTTGGTAGATAATTGGAAGGGTTAATTTGATTTTTAGTCCTCTAACTTTCCCTGTTTTTGTAAATAGTCCTCTTTTTGCTCGGTAGCATTTTCAGTCCTATAACTTTCTATTTTCTGGATTTTTAGTCCTTTTTGCCAATTCATCACCGGAGCTCCGGCGAAGTGCTTAGGTGGCTGCCATGTGGTAGCATTTTGTCCTATAACTTTCTATTTTCTGGATTTTTAGTCCTTTTTTTATATACCCTAAGCCACTTCGCCGGAGCTCTGGTGATGAATTGGCAAAAAGGACTAAAAATCCAGAAAATAGAAAGTTATAGGACTGAAAATGCTACCGGAGCAAAAAGAGGACTATTTACAAAAACAGAGAAAGTTAGAGGGCTAAAAATCAAATTACCCATAATTGGAAACATAGTGCAGAGTTCTTTGAGTAAAAGAGTATTCTCTCCAACAGCCTTAGGCTGGGTAACTGTTCTCTGTTCTGGATTCATCGGGGTCTTAATCTCAGGATCATTACCTTCCACTTCACGAATGGTATTTGTCACTTCTGCATTATCGACAAGAATGGCATTATTTCTTCTCCAGAGATTGCAAAACAAGTCAGTATTCTTCATCTGGCCGCATTGCATCAATATGGATCAAATAATCCATTGGGTGTACATTCAGAGATGGATAAAATTGCTTCTTACCCCTATTTTTTTGTAAAGGATCTAGTAGGTTGGGTAGCTTTTGCTATCTTTTTTTCCATTTGGATTTTTTATGCTCCTAATGTTTTGGGGCATCCCGACAATTATATATCTGCTAATCCGATAAACCCATGATTCCATCTTTGCATCCAGGCCTCATATTATTGCCACGGAAATTCTGTCCTACGGTTCTACAAGCATAGCCTTTTCATCATATGGAGAGTACTGGAGACAGCTTAGGAGGATTTGCAATTCAGAGCTTTTCAGTCCTAAACGTGTTCAGTCATTCCGACCCATAAGGGAGGAACAAACCTCAAATTGTATCAAATGGATAGCTAGTAACGAGGGAAAACCGATGAATTTTACAGAAGAAGTCCACTCTTTGTCATACACCACCATATCAATGGCAGCTTTTGGCAAGAAAAATGAGCATCAAGAATCTTTTCAGAAACTTACGACACAAGTCTTGAAATTAATTGTAGGGTTAAATATCGCTGATTTCTATCCTTCTGTTAAGCTTTTCCATTGGATTAGTGGAGTAAAGCCCACACTAGAAAAGCTGCACTCGGAAATTGATAGCATAATGGAGAATATCATCAATGATCACAGAGCAGACTCCACAGGCAAGTACGAGGACTCTAAAGATCTCGTGGATGTTCTATTACAGCATCAAGATGAATTCACAGAATTTCTTTTGTCAAATGATAATATTAAAGCTGTATTGTTGGTAAGAGTCACCTTTGCAAGTTCTCTGTTCAATAGATGTCAAACCCCCTCCAATTTTTTGAGGGGCTAGGTGGTGTTTAATTTTGTCTTTGACCTTTTGGCATTTATCAGGATATTTTTGTTCGCGGAGGTGAAACATCGGCCACTGTTATAAATTGGGCAATGTCAAAGATGATGAAAAATCCAAGCATCCTAAGGAGAGTGAAGGATATGTGGATGACGACAAATTTGACAACCTCAAATACACGACATCAGTTATCAAAGAGACCCTAAGGTTATACTCACCGATACTTTTGTTACTTCCTAGACTAAACAACGAAAGCGTAGAGATTAATGGTTATCATATCCCAGCTAAATCCAAAGTCATCGTTAATGCATGGGCGATTAACAATGATCCTTCATATTGGCAAGACGCTGAATGCTTTAGGCCTGAGAGATTTCTTGGTAGTTTGATTGACTACAAAGGCAAAGATTTCGAATATATACCGTTGGGTGCAGGAAGGAGGATATGCCCCGGAATGGGATTTGGTTGGGAAAATGTTCTAATGCCCATGGCACAGTTCCTTTATTATTTTGATTGGGAGCTTCCAAATGGAATGAAATGTGAAGATTTAGATATGACCGAGAGATTTGGGCTTTCGGTTTCAAGAAAGAATGATCTTTACATGATACCTAGAATTCGTAGTCCATTGCCATGCATTTAGAAGCTTTTTTTTTTTTTTTAATGCTGACTGGGCTACGAATCCTGATGATAACATTAGCTCTATGGGTGCTTAATGTATTCGTTTTGGACTCAATATTATTAGTTGGTGTTGTAAAAAACAAACAAATGGTCGTCAAGAGTAGTACCGAGGCTGAATATAAAGCTCTCTCCAATGTCGTTATGTATTCGCCACTTGTTGCGTGAGATGCTTGTCTCCCTTTCATACGCTCTTATTATTGAGTGTGATTATATTGAGGCTACGTATGTTACTGCTAATCTAGTGTTTCATGCACGTACTAATCATATTAAGATTGATTTCCACGTACCACCATCATGTCCGTGACCTCGTTACATCTAAGCAACTTCAAGTTGCCTTCTATTTCCACCCGATACCAGCTAACAAGTTTGATTCTCCTCATAGCCTCCATGTTAAATAGCTCTGGTCAGATATGCATCCATGATTACGAGTCATACTTTGCACGCACGATCCATGCCGAACTCCGAATTAGTCGGGTTAGTTGGTATCGGATACCGAGGGCCTTAAGCCAAAAAAAAAAAAAAAAATCAACAATTTTCAACTCCTACAGGAGAGGGCAGGCATTGTCCGGACCAAACTTCAGATTATACGGGCTAACTGATCCCGGATACCAAGGACTTTAAAATGAAGAAGAAAAAACACCTTTTTCCGGCCATTCGTAAGAATCAGGGAATATTTATTATGAAATATACACTATAATTGATCACAAGGGGAGATTACTACTTTTGAACCATGGAAAACAGACCAGACAAAGCAGTCCACCTGAGTTGAGAAATTAACAAGGAAACGGCAAAGGATTACGGATTCTAGGTATCATGTAAAGATCGTTATTTCTTGCCATTGTAGACCCGAATCTCTCTTTCATACATAAATCTTCACATTTCATTCCATTCGGTAGCTCCAAATCAAAATAGTAAAGGAGATGCGTCATAGGCAATAGTATATTAGCCCAACTGAATGCTATTCCCGGGCATATCCTCCTTCCTGCACCAAATGGTATATACTCAAAATGTCTGCCTTTGTAGTCAATCAAACTACCGAGAAATCTCTCTGGCCTAAAGCATTCAGCGTCTTGCCAATACGAAGGATCTCTGTTAATCGCCCATGCATTCACGAGGACTTTTGTTCTAGCTGGGATTTCATAACCATTAATCTCTACTCTTTCGTTGTTCTGTCTCGGAAGTAATAAAGGTACCGGTGGGTGTAGCCTTAGGGTCTCTTTGATAACCGATGCCGTGTACTTGAGGCCATCAAATTTGTCTTCATCCACATAACCTTCACTACCAAAAGCCAGTCCTACTTCTTCTTGAGCTCTCCTTAGGATGCTTGGATTTCTGATCAATTCTGACATTACCCAAATTATAGCAGTGGCCGACGTTTCACCTCCAGCAATAAAAATATCCTGATAAATGTCATTAAGTTAAACACAGAACTAAACACCATCTACCCCCCAAAGTAAGGAATAAACAAGATTGAATGAGATCACTTACCAACAATACTGCTTTAATATTGTCATTTGTTAGATGAGGCTGTGCAAATTCATCTTGATGCTTTAATAGAACATCCACTAGATCTTTACAGTCTTCGTGTTCTTCATACATACCTGTGGAGTCTGTTCTGTGATCACTGATGATTTTCTCCAGTATGCTATCGATTTGCGAGTGCAGCCTTTCTAGTGTGGGCTTTACTCCACTGATCGAATGGAAAAGCTTAACAGAAGGATATAAATCAGCTATATTGAAACCTGCAGCTAAAGTTGTGAGTTTTAAGATAAGTTTATGAAAAGATTCTTGATCCTCATTTTTCTTGCCAAAAGCTGCCACTGATATGGTAGTGTATAACAAAGAGTAGACTTTCTCCGTAAAATTTATCGGTTTTCCCTCGTTTTTAGCTACCCATTTGATAAAATTTGAGGTTTGTTCCTCCCGTATGGATCGGAATGACTGAACACGTTTAGGACCGAGAAGCTCTGAATCGCAAATTCTCCTAAGTTGTCTCCAGTACTCTCCATCTGGAGAAAAAGCTATGTCCGTTGAATCGTAGGAAATAATTTTAGAGGCAATGATATGAGGCCTGGATGCAAAGATGGCATCATGGGTTTTCATCACTTGTTTTGCAATCTCTGGAGAAGAAACAACCACATGGGACACTTCACCAAGCTGAAGATGCATAATGGGTCCGTATTTCTTAGCCAAATCTCTCATTGCTCGGTGAGGCAAATCAACAAACAGCTGATGGACATTTCCAATAAGAGGCAGCTTCCATGGACCTGGTGGGAGATTTGAGATCGATTGTTTGCTTTTCAACATACAACTTACTCCCAGAATCGAAACAAGTAGCAGAAAACCAAGAAGAAATGTGAAGAACTCCATTAGATGCAACATGGAAGTGAATCAGATGTGTATTTCACAATGGTAGAAAGATGATGTTGCAGCCAGTTGGGCAAGTTCTTGGAAGTTTGCAAATGGAATCATGTGCGAATATTCAGATGCCATCTTCAATAATTAATTAATTCACATAAAGTCAACTGAAGTACAACTTGGCACTGTCATGCCGATCGTAGCAGTGATAGTCCGCAAGACACTTTTACACTATTGATTATGTTGCGGGGCCTATGGATTATTATGAGTCCCATGAAGATGAATGGTGTGAAAGTGTGTTGCACTTTGTTTCGATGGCCTCAAGTACACGACATCGGTTATCAAAGAGACCCTAAGGTTACACCCACCGGTACCTTTATTACTTCCGAGACAGAACATCGAAAGAGTAGAGATTAATGGGTTTGAAATCCCAGCTAGAACGAAAGTCCTCGTGAATGCATGGGCGATTAACAGAGATCCTTCGTATTGGCAAGACGCTGAATGCTTTAGGCCTTAGAGATTTCTTGGTAGTTTGATTGACTACAAAGACAGACATTTTGAGTATATACCATTTGGTGCAGGAAGGAGAATATGCCCCGGAATAGCATTCAGTTGGCTGCTAATATACTATTGCCCATGACCCATCTCCTTTATTATTTTGATTGGGAGCTACCAAATGGAATGAAATGTGAAGATTTAGACATGAAAGAGAGATTCGGGTCTACAATGGCAAGAAATAACGATCTTTACATGATACCCAGAATCCCTTTCCTTGTTAATTTCTCAACCCAAGTAGACTCCTTTGTCTGGTTTGTTTTCCATTATTCAATAAAATTCTCGCTCAATATTTCACTAATGTACTTCAAACTGAAATTTCAGAGAAAAATCAGGTTTTTGTATCCTTCCGTATTTGTTTTCGGCGCGTGTCGACTGACTTTTTTTTTTAAGTAGCATGTGTGAAAAATTGCAGACAGCCAACACAAAGACACGTGGAAAATTGCAAGTGGGGTGCATATTGTTACATTGTTAAGTTATGGGAAAAAAAAACGTTGAAACTGCATGTAGCTTGAGCCCGTGCAAATTTGCACATGCTCTTTCCAACATTTGCATGGGCTATTTTTAAAATTTGCACGTGCTATCTAAAATAAAATTAAAAAGTCATGCCTGACACAATCTGAAAATAATACAGGCCCTACAACAACCCATATTTTCTCTCAAATTTCTTAAAAAGGATATTAGAGAAAGCTAAATAAAGCCTTCAAATGTATAATCACTTCAATTCGGATAATTGAAATATAAACACTAACCTCTAACAGATTTTCAAATAAAATAATGTTTCCAAGTTAATTTATTCATTAATTTCACAAATGAAAAAAAAAAAGAAGAAGATAATACATTTATAATCAATTAAACCCAAAAAACAAACTCTCTTTAGCTTACAAGATAGGATATGATGGAGCAGGCAAGAAAGGGAATGGAGCCGCAGAGGCGAATGCTACAGGCGGTCGGCGTTGACCTCCTTTCGGTTTCGGTTTCGGTTCGGTTTCGTTTTCACATCCTTAGGCGTGGTAAGTTCAGTTTCGTCTACGAGTGAATGTGCAACAAATTCGTCTTTTGCAACTTTTTGAGTCGTGCTTTCTACCACCGCGTGATGTTGATTTCCTATTGGCACGCGATGAAACAGAAGCCCGGACATGAATACCGGAAGATAGAGTAGACTGGCACGGAACATAGTCCTTGCGGTTTTAGTTGAACGATCGAAGTAAAATGATATGGCTGTGGCACTGATTGCAAGAGCAAGGAGTGTTGACTCTAGGCAGAACCACCCGGATGTTATGCCCCCTGCAAAATTAAGCTTCGCGTTTAAACGGTTTTGTATAGGGGAGAAAATAAGTTGCATTTATGAAAGAGTAAACTAGATTGCAATAATACTGGATATGCAAATCCGAATCCCGTATCCAAACCCTATGTGTGTATCCTAAGTATCCATATATGTGTCGTATATGTATCAAATACAGAACACGCTAACAGACAAAAGTATCCGTGCATCATATAGAGTAAATAATACACAAGAAACTACTTGGGAAAAATGAAAGAAGAGAATTCGGAGAATAAAACTCACAATCATAGGCGAGATAACCCAGTGGGAGTAGATAGATGCAGTTTCTTAATGCAACCATGGCTGTTCTATGTCCAGAAGCATCAGCAAGGGAAAACATCTTAAACCTGCACAATGAGGACTAGTCTGATTAAACAACATGAGAAAACACATCCTAAGTGACACCATTGAGTTTTTACCGTGGCACCACACCGGAAATAATCGATAAAAAAAAGTTGATTCTAAGCCGGTCGATTGTGACAACCAACCGGCAGAAAGTTGATTGTAAGGTCTACAATCCACTTTTGAAAAGTCGAATGTCACTGTTGTGTCACAACGACAGGTTAGGAGTGGTGCCACTAACAAACTCCTTGTGGACATCGTAAAACATTCTCACTAAACATGAAAATAAATCAAAAGAGAAAACCGATTCCGATAACTATTGAGAACAATACTTGTTAGCTATTGACCAATCCTTAGACCTATATGCAAGACATGTCAATATATGATATCACTATCGGGGGGTTATCACTACAGGCTCATCATCAAACAAATTATCAGCTCACTCGTACACATTAGTTTCCATATATTGAACTACGGATGCATCAAATAAATTGCTAGAGGCTGAAACCGAGAAGCAACATGTACATACCCTCCATCAACATAGTCTTGACGACACAAGTATGCAAGAGCCATAAAATGAGGAATTTGCCAAAAATATAAAGCAGCCGGAAGAATCATTGCATTGAGTGAAATATCTCCAGAAGCTGCGGCCCACCTATGTTTTTCAATATGAGAGAAGAAAATATCATTGTCAAGAAACACAAAAGCTTTGATATGTTCGAATCTACTGTTTGATATCATTCCAACAATACATACATACATACATACACTCCCATCTAAATAGCAGTTGATTTCAGCAAATGTGAAGTTTAATATCCAACACGTAATATGAAACAACTTTCAAAAGTTGGATTGTTACAAGGAAAAAATTACGTTTAAAAAATAGAGTCATAAGGGTCAGCTAATTGCCAACGCCATCACAATCGGAAAAAATGCTTGAAAATAAACTCCGTCGACACGAACAGGAGATAATCATATGATGTTAATAACAACAATAAGCAAAGGTGTTATGTCCGTAAATACCCAAGAAGTGGCGGGATAGCTCCAACAATAGCACCGACCCAAGTATTTACCGGATGAATTTGCTTCAAGGGAGTGTATATAGATGCATAGAGAACGAGATTAGATGCAGCAAGACCAGCTGCCAACATATTAGCCTGCAAGAATCTTGGCATACAAGTTTCAGATCAATTCAACTACTTGTATATACGGTAACCTAAAAGTGAGGAAGAAGAGACATATGAATTAGTAATCCACCTTGTAAGCTAATAAAGTGGTACCAGCAATGCCAGCACACGATGCCCAGGCGGCTGCATGAGCTTGGGTAATGCGACCAGGACGGTAGAGGCCTATTCATTGTTCTCTTCATCTTAGCATCATTATTAACCTCGTACACCTAAAAGTCTTTTGTCAGTCCAAAGGAGTATATAGAATGAAATGCAACAACTTACCTAAAGTTCTCAACATATTTTATAATATCAACCAAAAAAAGTATATTACGATAGAATTAGATAAAAGAAACATTCATGTGAATAGGGCTCAGGTATCTGCTACATCCATTATACCTAATTTCAAGATATGGGCAGAACAATTGTTAAACATCGTTGACGGCAGAACAACACAATTTGAAATCAAATCTCTGAAAATAAATGTTAGATATGTTCCTTATACACCAAAGTAAAGCATAAAGATTATTTCATCATAAGAGCGTTTTACTACATTTCAGAGAACTTCAGACTGGCCTGCTTTAGGCATCTCCAGCGTCTGAAAGATTCAAATGGCTGGTACAAGGTCAGTTACGACCTTGATGAAAAATAGGGTTGGACTACATATATAACCCACTTTGTACCGACAAGCACTCATGCCAGTTTCAGTACCCTCATATACATAACTGTAGAGTATAGTGCAACTTTCAAGATGACATTCTACTTAATTCAATAATGTGCACTCTAATATGCTCAAACTATGCCCCTTCAAGTTGTAACCCAGGATTAGCATATGCTTTTTTCCTCGAAGCATTTTCTAGTCTTACACATAATTCTGTATAATTTCAACGCCATGAAACATGTATATAAATTTTCTCCATTCACGTCAGTAATAATTAAGAATTAGATGCTTAAGAAGGTCCCTCGGTTCGGTAACACATTGAGGAGCATAAAGATGTTCATGGCATTACACCATAGTTTAATTCAATATTTTCTTATCATACATCACCTGAGACAACAAATGCCAAATTCGTTCATTTTTAACAAGTACAAGCTATGATACCAGAACAATCAATTATGCATTTTTATCAACTAATATGATCTTTCTTTTTCTTTTTTAAAAGAAGCAGTTTTTGGTCTTGAACACGATTGCAAATGACTAAACATCATGATATATGTTTACCGTTCATCACTGAGATAAATGAAAACTTCATATCTACTTCACATCCATAGGATATTCACTCAAACAATAACACATAGTATTAACTAAGACACAAAATGCCCAGTTCCTTCATGTTCCCACAAGTATAACCATAGAGTCAAAATTCAAAAAAATTATCCTTTCAATAAATTATTACTAGCAAAACATAACACACCTCTGTACTATTATGTCATGTTTGAATTGATGGAATGAAATGAAATGTCTCATTCTGTCATTTTGTGTGTCGGGGATACCAGCACCTACGGTATCACCACCCATTACACCACCACCTATCCGGCTACCGCACGGTCCGCACCAGCCGCTACCATCACCCATTCACCCACCTTATCAATATCTGCTGACACCACCCACCACCACCTTCCACCACCACCTGCTAAGTGCTAATCTGCCACAACCAACCTCACCATCACCCATCCTATCACCACTCACCATATCATTACCACCACCCATCCTGCCACACCCTCAAACTCTGCCACCACACACCCCGCCACACACACCCTTATATGCCACCACCAACCTGCCAACACCCACTTCACCACCACCCACCCGTCCACCCTTACCCGCCGTCAGCACCCACCTCATTGTCACCCGCCACCCATGCTACAACACCACCACAAACCACCAGCCACCACCAGCCACACCTACCATCACCTACTACACTTCATCATCACCCTCACATCTCATGTGAAATATCGTCTATTTCATTCCATCACGTGTCAAACTTACGAACTGAATCATGTCACTATGTTCCATTTCATTCCATTCAATTAAAAACATTCATGTAATTAAACGTGCCAACAGGTTGTAAATTTATTTCAAAGAACACATTGCTGAATAATGACGGCTCCAAAATGGAATAATTACCTACTAGTTGTACATGGAAACAGTTCCAAAATGAATATCACACACCTGATTTAAAGAGTTGGCAGCAGCGGCAACCATCATAGTTCCGGCACAAGTACAGCAAAGCCCAGCATAATCAATTGCACTACCACTTCCAAGGATATACCCCGTGCCCGAAGTAGCAACCACTAACAAGCTGAAAAGAATCATTCCCACAAAATTATCCGTATGAAACAACATATTCATCATCATCATCAAATGAATTCAAATAAACTAATCAGAGTAAATCACCTGAGGCGAGCTTTGGAGAGCTCATAATAACAACGACCATAATGTTTAACAAACTCAGCTGCATCACGCACTTTCGAAGCCGATACAGAGGCAGAAAACGCAGCTGGAGTTAATTCGACGGATCCTAAAGTTCCAAGTGGATCGGATTTAGCTGATTCAACAGTGGATGCGGTTGCTGAGAAAAATTGATGACGAGATAAGGGGAATCCGACTCCATGGTCGTGATTCGAAGCAAGGAGTAAAGAAGGATGAAGATTGAAGCTGTTAGATTTAGTGTTTAAGGAAGAAATGGCTCTGGATGAGAAGCTTCTCCACATGACTCTGTTCAGAGCCGCCGGCGATGACAGATCGGTGGCTGATTACGGGTTTCCGATATGACTTGATAAATTTTTATATTTTCCTATTTGAGAAGAATATAAGACTGATAATTACGGGATTTTTTTATTTTATTTTTTAGAGGCGGTGAGACAGAATGACGAGATAAGATTGAAAATTATGAAATAAGACAAGGAAAAAAGACGCCGATTAAAAAGACAAAAAAAAAAAAAAAAACATAGATTTACATAAATATCCTTATTTAAAAAAAATCCTTGGCAGATATTATGTTATTTTATTTTTGGAAATTCCGGCAGCAATAGCTTCATAATTAATGATGAAGGAAAAAAAATTAATTCGGCAGCATTAACTTCGCAGACATTAACTTATAATTAATAATGGAGGAAAAAATTAGGAAAAAAAATGAGGGAAATAGTTAATGAATTGGTTGACAATTAGTAGTATCTTATTTGGGTGGAACTACATGTATTAATCTTTTTCGATTTTGTATTAAAGTGACTATGCTTTAAATGTGTTTTTCGATTTTAATACATTTAAATTCCCCAAATTAAGTGTCCTCTTTTAGTTACATGCGTATTATTAAACGTAATTAATGTATGTGCTTTTTCTTTATGTATGACATACTTACCCCAACAAATAATAAATGTTTGTTTTGGGTTTGAATTATGATAAATAAACGTTTGACTGCATTGGTACTTTGGAAAATTCATTTGTTGTTACACATAATTTCCTGTGTTAGTACATGTATTTGGTTGAGTTGTATTACATATTTTTCTACGTTAATTACATATTTTCCTACGTTAAATTTCAACCTAATATAAGTTCGTACTTCATATGTAGTAACTCATGCACTAACACACATGTAATTTTTTCCGGGTGTAACTACGTGTTAGATTGTCTAATACTAATCTGATCTAATGCCTGTTACTACATGTTTTTTTTTTGTAACTACATTCTTTGTATGTGTGTTACTACACATTTTTGCTGAAACTGCACTTAATTTATTAGTTGTTACTATATGTATTTTCAGTGTTACAACATGTTTCACATGTATTACTACATTATTCTTGGGTGTAACTACATATATTTGGTTGATCTGTACTACATATTTTTCTACGTTAAATTTGAACTCAATATAAGTTTGTGCTCAATAACATATAGTAACTCATGCACTCTCACACGTGTATATTAACTTACTACTTGTTACTATATTAATCCTTAGGACTTGTTACGATATTAATATTTTTTTTGGGTGTAACTACTTGTATTATACTGCCTAGTACTAATATTTTTTGGTGTAGCTAGCAACAACACACACAATCAATTTCACTATAACCCAATCCACACAACACAGTTACATTGAGTAACACGTAGTAATAGCAACATCATATAATGCAGTTACACTGCGTAACACGTTGTAACATCAACATCATGTAACACATGCCTTTTTCATCATTTAGTAACACCACTATGCACATTTTATAAGATGTAGTAACGCATAATGTAGTATCACAGTGAAAGTCCACAAATGAAGTAACACATATTTCACGGTGGTTTCATGAACACCCTCAAACGTAGTAACACCACGATGCAAACACCCTCAAACGTAGTAACACATAATGTACACCCTAAACCCTGAACTATGAACCCTAAACCCTGAACCCTAAAAACCCTGAACAATAAACCCTAAACCCTAAACCTTAACATTAAACATGAACCCTAAACCCTAAACCTGAACCCAAACCCTAAACCCTAAAACCTGAACCATGAACCCTAAACCCGAACCATGAACTCTAAACCTAAACCCTAAACACTAAACATGAACCCTAAACCCTAAACTTGAACCTTAAACCCTAAACATAGGGGTTAGGGTTTAGTGTTTAGGGATTAAGGTTTAAGGTTAGGGTTTAGGAATTAGGGTTAGGGTTTAGGGTTTTAGGTTTAATGTTTAGGGTTTAAGGTGTACATTATGTGTTACTATGTTTGAGGATGATTGCATCGTGGTGTTACTATGTCTGAGGGTGTTCATGGAACCAACGTGAAATACGTATTACTTAATATGTGGACTTCACTGTGATACTATATTATGTGTAACTACATTCTTTGTATTGAGTGTGCATAATGGTGTTACTACATGATGAAAAGGGCATGTGTTACAAGAGGTGTTACTACATGATGTTGATGTTACTACATGACTAGTACTAATCTAATCAGGAAAAAAATGTGTAGTATCACACATACAATGAATATAGTTACAACAAAAAACATGTATTAACAGGCATTAGAGTACATTAGTACTAGTCAGTCTAATAAATGTATTTACAAAAAAAAAAATTTAATATAGTAACAAGTAGTAAAGATTGATATAGTAACAAGTAGTATATTAAAAAGAGTTTTTAATTTTTATTTATAAAATAGGCAATTTACGGGTATGTATATTATTTTTTGGAGAAGATTTACCATTAATTTCGAATTCATATTAAATATAGGATGAATAAGTTAAAAAAAAAGAATAGTGTTTGAAAAACATTGAATAGCAATCAATAAACAACATTGAATATCAATTAATAATTCAGGAAAAAAGTTAGGAAAATAATAATAAAGAGTATTTTTTTTTTTTTGAGGGGAATAAAGAGTATTATTGAGTATTCATTATTTTGTCCTTTACAACCACCGTTTTTTTCCTTATCTTTTTTACTCAAATTAGATTAAAAGTGGTCCTTTACAACTCTTTCCTATTTTTTGTATAAAGGAAAATGAAAGTACCAGTTTAACATATAGAGTATTGATTCCATTCTCATAATATACGGAGTATTATATTAATAATAATTTACTCTATTTAAGGGGCATTGGGTTAAGTATCCATTTTGACCATAATACTTGCTTAAATAATTTGATAAAACAAATTCTTCTTTAAAAGACTATTCACATTTAAAATATAGGTTGCCCAATTTACCCCTGATTCAATTTCCTCCAATTCCCAAATCAATAACCCTAACTGTAAAATCCAAACCGAAATCACCCGTCTTCTTCAACCCCAAAATCCCTCCCAGAATCCTTCATCATATATCTCGCCGGTGCCCTACCGGAATCCCATCGGAACTCATCCTTAAACCTTATGATCCCCCCAAACCCCCTGAACCCCTAAACTCCTGAAACCTTGAACCCATGAATCCATGGATCCCTGAACCTGAATCCACGATATTCATGCAATTTTCCGGCGAGCTTGTTACTAGTCAAAAACATAAATTTCAACTCGTTACCAGGGAACTTGTAACGAATTCGAACTAGTTACCAGTGAGGATCTTGTGTTGAAGGCGAAGAACACGAATTCGTTACCAGGGATTCCACAACAACGAGTTGAAAATCCACAAAACACGAATTTTGAATGTTTGTGTGCAGAAAAGCGAGTTTGAACTCGTTACACAAATTCGAGCTCGTTACACGAATTGAAGAAAAAGATGAAGAAACGAATTGAAGATGAAGATGAAGAATTAGAGAAGGGGGTGACACAGAAGAAACAAAATGAAGAATTAATGAGACGGGGGATTTGGGGAAGAGGGACTTTGAAGGATAAGAGGGGGATTTGAATTGGACATTCAAATTTTGAATTTGTGCAATGCAGTGAGATTTGGGGGCCGGGTCAAGAGTGGCAAATTTAGATATACAACCTTTTCCGCTTTTTCCTTTTTATTAATAGGGGCCGGCGGCTATTTAGTCTTGTTGACTAATTGTTGCTCAAATAATTTTTTGGAAAATAAATCTTGCTTAGATAGTCTTTTTCATATTTTTTTCTCCTTACTTGCCCAAAATACCCCTGTAAATGTTGCTTACATAGTCTTCTTCTTCAACTCCCAAAATCCCTCGCCGGAATCCCGCCGGAACACCCATTCACACCCGAATCGCACCCAGATCACACCCATTCGAACCCAAATCACATCCATTCGAACCCAAATCACCCATTCGAACCCAAATCACACCCATTCAAACCCAAATCACCCAACCGGAATCTCACCGGAACACCCATTCGAACACCCATTCAAATGAGCTCGCCGGAACATCCATTCGAGCACCCATTCAAACACCCATTCAAACGAGCTAACCGGAACACCCATTCGAACACCCATTCAAACGAGCTCACCGGAAGACCCATTCGAACATCCATTCAAACGAGTTATATGAAATCGAATTCAAACAAGATCGCCGGAACACCCATTCGAACACCCATTCAAAGAAGAAGAAGGTAGAAGAAGAAGAAGAAGAAGAAGAAGAAGAAGAAGAAGAAGAAGAAAAAGAAAAAGAAAAGTCGGCGAATGGAAGATAAGAAGAAGAAGAGAAAAAAAAAAGAAGAAGAAGAGAAGAAGAAGTATAGAAGAAGAAGAGGAGAAGAGAAGAAAAGAAGAAGAGAAAGATAAGGGGGAATTGAATTAATATTCAAAATTCGAATTTTGAAGAAAGAGGGAAGGTTTGGAGATTAGGTAAGAGGGGCAAAATGGGTAAAACATTAAATTCGACTTTTTTTTTTTTTTTTTTTAAATAGAGATTTTTTAGTCAAAAACTAAATAAACAATGAGAAGTAAAAAATGAACTATATGAGCAATTCCCCATTTTTAATATGGGTTTAATCATCAAAGACTAAATAAACAAGAGAAAGGTGAAAAGAAGCTATATAGACAATTCCCCCAACATTGAATAACAAATGAAGCACATATTATAACAACGTGAGTACGCAATTTATATGTTAAACCATATTCATTAATAAATCATACATTAATATACCACAACCAGTGAAGGACCACGAATACTTTATGGGGTGGTCTTGGTAATTCACTTTTCAAATGAATATATTCTTGAAAAAAAACCCGATTCAATTTTCATAATCACAAGCACGTAGTAAATCTTGTCCCTTTAAATACATAATAAGAGGAGCTGAAATTTATTTTTGCAGTCTTAAATTTTAATGATTAGGTTTTGCCCTTTAAGTACATAATAAGATAAGCTGGACTTTGTTTTTGTGGTTAGATTTTCCATCTTTTTTAGGCGTTTAATTTGTTAAAGAGCATGAAAGCACGAAGTAAAGCAACACTTTATGATTAACTACTTTGACAACAAGAAAGAAAATGAATCCTCATAGGTCATCGGCGTCAGTCCTTGTTCACGGGCAAGAATAGTAAACATTCTGCCGGGCCGGTTAGCAGTCCTCGTCTATGGGCTATAATAATGGACAACTTTCGGTTTGTCAATAATCAGCAGACTTTAGCGCAATACGCATGAACTTAAGCAAGAGCATGCTCTTCATGTTGGGCTCTAATAAACATGATATGATATTATGAACCATAATAGCAAAACATGAGCAACAAGATGATAAGTAATAAATAAACTAATGAATGTAATTGATGAAGTTACTTCCTTGCATGTTAAAGTAGTTATATATATGTTAATTATAAATATTTTCTTGTTAAATGTTATGAGGATACATAGTTGATTTTTAGTATGTGTTTGCGAAAGAGAACTTTGAACTTTTTCCTGGTCACAATAACATTTATGAGTTCCATTTGATGCATTGTTTCTTTGTTGAGTTTCATAGCTCACTCATTAACATAACTCTTAGCAGACGAGTTGCAATTGGAGAGGATTCGTAGGAGAGTCCGTGTTGCCCCTACCTCATCAGTTTCTTCAAGTATCCATGTCCAGGATGTTCCGAGAGAAGTTATCCATGCTACTCCAATAAGTGTCGAGCCACCTCGTCGTCGGTTGTCGCCTTGTCGGTGGACTATTCTTGGTATCAAGGTGTGCACAATTTTCATGTGACATTCTTTGCACTCCGGGTGGTCCCCGTGATATATAATGATAAGTTGGTTGAAATCGTAGACTTTTTTGTTTTTGTATTTTATAAGTGCTTTCTTTTAGAAATATTTAATGGTTGTAATAAATAAGTACTAGATATGTTGTGCTATGATGAATGACTTTTGGATTAATGAATTTCCATATCGTATGGATGATTTGTCTAGAAAGCCGAGATTTATCATTTAAGCTTCCGCGGTGTTTTCGTAGAATGAGGCTTCCTAATTCGAGATTAAAAACAAATATATGACATCTTGGATCAATCCGGAATCGTTTGGGTTTTAGATTGGATTGTTAGCTAATTGCCATCAGAAGACACAACCCAGAAGAGGAACAACTTTACGGTTTGATTCGCAAACAGGGGCGGACGCAGGATTTCGTGTAAAGAGGGGCTTTAAATTTTTTAAAGAAGCGAATAAAAAAAATTAAGGAGGAGGGGGCAAACTATAAACATAGTAGTACATATATTAATGTAGTTTTCCGGATCAAGAGGGGCACTTAACCCTTTAGTTGTACGTAGGTCTGCCACTGGTTGCAAAAGCTATATCTAATTTGTTATGTCACAGTGTGATATATTTCAGATTTAATGAACAATAATTAAGTCAAGAATACCGTGAAATCTGCGCCGCCGAACGGCCACACAAATTTGTTTTGGATGGAGCACATAAATCTAATCATAAAAATCACACAACATTCAACTCAACTGAAATATCTTCGGGATAATTTATCTTTTGTATTTCAAAATTTTTTTTGGGGCGGAAAATCAAAAACGAAAATTACAACAGAAAGTAAAATAGAATCATTCGAACGGTCATGGAAACCCACAAATGATAATACAACAAACAATACAGGAGGAGGAGGAGGAGGAGGAGGAGGAGGGCCTTACTTACTTACGTACACGAATTGTCTCTTTAAAAAAACTCTGCCCCGCCTTTAATTGCAGAGAAAAAAGAGTTCAATCCTTTAAAACATACTGTATGTAAGAGGCCTTTGTTTGTGTTAAACAAAGAGAAACATAAAATAAAACGACAAAGGAAAATGCAAGCAAAACATCAAAGGTAATAATACACAGTCAGTTTTGGCCGGGTAATTAAGAAGCAGCTCTACCCTTTATAAATTGTTACTCGTAATGAGGATTTTTATAAAAAGGATTATATACGCACACACCTTCTTCTTCAAATGTAAAGTCAAATTGACAAGCTAGGTAGCACGGACACTCCATTTAGGCCGCGTGTCCCGTGTCGGACACGCACCGGACACGGACACGCGGGGGACACGCCGGACACACCACTGGACACGGTGTCGGATCGAATTGTATTTTTCAAAAAATTCGGACACGCGAGTCGAACACGCGAAGTCGGAACTCGGACACTTGAAGTCGGACTCGGGACACGATGTTTAGTTTTGGAGACGGTATTTTTTTTTTTCCTCACTCTAGAATACAATAATTTATTACGAATAAAAACTCTTATTTATTTTTTAAAATAAAAGCTCTAATCCCATGTCTTTATGCCATGTGTTTTATAATGACCGAAATCATACATATTTCTCTTGTTTGGTTTTATCATTCACTTTATGAAATTCATTGAAATGCGTTATTCTTTGTGGAAAGTGAAAACATTGATCATCTTCCTTTTTTTTAAGCCCGTATAATATATAGCTGTAATTTGGGACGAACGAAGTACAATTTCATTTCTTGAGTTAGCTAATGTCACATTGTAGAAGTATTTTGTGTATTTTGGGGTGACATGACATCTAACTCAAGAAAGCTAAGTATTTCATTTCTTGAGTTAGCTAATGTCACATTAGATGAACCAGAGTTGGAATCCGTCTTTTGTCAGGATGTTGGAGATGATGTTGAACTATTCATCTATTGTAGTAGTATTTCACGTATTTTGTGTATTTTGGGTGAGATCTAACTCATGAAAGCGCTTTGGTTTTGAAAATTCTAACTATGATGTTTTTGTATTTGAAGTTGTGGGATGAAAGCGTAGAGCCCATGATTATATTTTTGGTTATTATGCTTGGGTTAAATTTATCATTCTAGCGCTTATAGTATTTGATAATTACCTTTTAGTCCTTATATTTTTAATAATTGCATACCAGTCCTTATACTTTTTATTAATTACATTTTAGTCCTTATACTTTTAATATTTACATTTTGACCGCCGCACCCGTATCTTATATTTTTTAAAACTTCCGTATCCCGGTGTCCGTATCCGCGTATCCGTGTCCATGTGTCCGTGTCCGTGCAACCTAGTTGACAAGTGCACAATTCCGGTTTGTCTTGAGGGCTCTCACAAGGAACAACCAATTTCATGCCTTTTTTAAAGCATTCTACAGGAGGGCATTCATCCTCGGGCTCCCCGGTCGTCTCCTCCTCGGTCCCTCCCGTTTGTAAAAACATGCGTCCCATATGTCCTCCTCTACTAGTCGTCGATGAGCCCTTTTTGGCCTCCACTTCACCTGCGAAAAATTTGTTACATATATATATATATATATATATATTTAGGCTCTCAGGAATTATCGGACACGGGTCGGAGATCGTTAGTAGTACATCATATTACAAGCTTATAAGCATTAATTTTACAAATTCAAGTATAATTACGGGTCAAGGATCAATATTTTAAAATTTTAGCGGATCAGTGAGTAGGTATTAGTCTATAAAAATTTCAAATAGTGTAAAAAATACATAGAAAATTTTCTTCTTTTTATTTTAGAGGGTCAAGTGACCCAAATCTCCCCCACTTGGAGCCGCCCCTGTATATATATATGATAATAAAATGACATAGCTGCATGCATTTACCTGTTTAATTTGTGCTTGTTATAATATATATGCCACCTATTATCCCTTCCATCAAATAAAAAAGAAAAAAGAAAAACACTTTGTTGGGTAATACTTCATCCGTCTTAATTTGTTTGGGAACTTATTTATTTTTAGCTGTCCAAAATAAGTCCCATAACTCTAAATAGACTTAATGTTTTTGCCTAATTTGCCTCAACTTATTAATTGATGTCTCCTTAAATATTATGAAAATAATGCTATATATAAAAAGATAAAAAGATAAATTAGTCAAGTTTTAAATAACCAGACAATTCATTAATTGATGTTTCCTTAAATATTGTGAGTTTCAAAATTTCTCAAACAAATTAGAACGGATGGAGTACAAACTAACCTGCAGTGACGAAATTGTTTTTGCTGCATGGAAGACTTGTTTGAACAATGATGAAAAGACATAACATTGTCCCCAAAATCACTCCTACTTTCTTCATTGGGACGGCCATCTTGCTTTTAATAATTAATTATGCTTTAATTTTTGAATCACTTCAATAAGTAAGTAAAAGATATGCTAGGATGGGATGAGCTTCTTTGGCCTTTAAACCCTTTCTATTTATAATCGTAATTCCTGATCCATGTTTTCTCATTTATTTATTTACAACTATATATATATATATATATATATATATATATATATATATAACATGAAAACAAAATCATATATTGTAAATAATTGAGTGAAAGAGTCAACAGAACTGAATTGTAGTATTGTGCTTAATTGTCTGATTATAAAAAAGCTGATGAAATAGATAAATAGAAACACTCACAATCACAAGATGATATATGGTCAGGTAACTTTTGAAAGTAACTTTATTATTATCCGATGAACAATGTCTTACTTGCGTAACGGGTTGCCGCCGATGACAATTTAAATCGAGTTCTAGTTCCTTCAGGAATATCTATGTATATTATTGTTAAAACACAGATAAGAAACTTGCATTTTAAGAAACACAAACCAGAAGCAATGCAAACGTAAACAATGGCGCAAATTGATAAAACACAGAAACAAAGAGAACACGGTGATTTAACGTGGTTTCCGGCGTTGTGCCGACTACTCCACGGACAGTAAATGAGATATTTTTTTATGCACAAAGTTACAGAGTTTTTCATACACACTGCATTGATTACAACATTGGTATTTATAGGCACAATTCCCTAAACCTAACTGCCATAGGATCTTTTTCTGAACTGTCATAAATGCCCCAGATGTAGACCCTAGCTTCAGCTGTTATCCACCAGACGAAACTCATCGTCAGCTGACCTTCCCAGATTGTAACCAGCAGACCAGATTATGGAACTCAGCAGCATTCACAACCTCAGCATACTCAGCAGTCTGCAGCCAACACAGAAGGATCTCAACTGCACTTCACCAGCTGACTTCCACAGACATGAATACTCTTGCTCAGCTGACCATCATTCTCAGATGACCCCAGATTAGTTCCACCAGATTTAGAGATCAAGTTACTTTGCTGACAAATCTCCACATTGACTTGAACTCTCAATTCAAATCAACCAGATTGCATAAACATATGTACTTGTACCAGATGCATTCGTCAATGCCAGGATGTAATTGTACCAGTCTTCTCCACAGAACCACTCAGCTAACCTGCCCTTAGCTGAGCTTCCAGATTTCCAGATTATAAGCTTTGAATGTTCAGCAAGTCCAATCACAACTGAAATTTGCTCTGTTGAACTTGTTTAGTGAACATATCACCAAGATTCTCCTTGGTGCTGATCCTCTTCACTATAACCATCTTCTCGTTTCACAGAAAATGATACCTCACATCAATATGCTTGGTTCTCTAATGATGAACCTGATCCTTAGATAGACAAATTGCACTCAAACTGTCACAATAAATCTCTTCTATAACCCAGCTGGATTATGTAACTTTCAAACCTTTTATACAATTGCCGAGGAGCCGGCTTCAGACCATATAAGGACTTTTTCAACTTGCACCCACAATCTTCCTTGCCAGGAACTTGGAATCCCTCTCGCTGAGTCATGTATATCTCGTTATCTACCTCACCATGTAGAAAAGTTGTATTCACATATAACTGCTCAACTTCAAGATCCTGATGTCCCACCATTTCTAGTAACACTCTGAGGGAAATATGTCTTACTACTGGTGAGAATATTTAATGAAAGTCCACCCCTTCTTTCTAATTGAACCCTATTGCAACCAAATGTGCCTTTACTTAACTCATCGGCCTCAGTCAATCCTTCCTTTTCTTGAAGATCTATTTGCAAGTAACAACTCTCCAAATCAGCTGGATGTTTAACTATATCCCAAATTTGATTCTTCAGTAATGACTCCATTTCATTTCCTATGGCAAGCAAGCCATTGAGATGCCTCAAAACATGTCACTGCTTCCCTGTAAGTATAAGGAGCAAACCCATCCACTTCTTCTTCAACTTGAATTGCATATCCAACCATATCATAAAAACCATACCTCTTGGGAGGTACACCAACATTGGTTCTTCTAGCTATGCCGACTTTTATACTCTGCTGGTCAGTATTCATTGTTTGATGCTCAATTGACTCCTGCTCAGCTGACTGGATTGGATCAGACTCTGGTTCAACAACCAGATCATATGAGTGCTGACTTGGATCAGCTGAGTGTTGCATCTCAGTTGACTCCACCTAAAGCTCCATCTTACTGTCAGTTCTCTCAGATTCAGCACTGGTTTCAGACTCACCAGTCCCTTTCACTGACAAACTGAGCATATAATTTTCATAAAAAAACTGCATCTCTGTTGAGAATAACTCTGTTCTCTACTGATGACCAAATTCTATAACCTTTCACTCCATCATCACCCCACAAACACTCATTTCTTGGATCTTGGTTCCAGCTTGCCTTCACTCACATGATAGTAAACCGTGCTTCCAAAAACCTTTAGAACTGAGTAGTCGGCAGGCTTGCCTAACCATATATCAAAAGGTGTCTCGAGATTGGTCCCTGTGTGAGGACTTCTGTTGATTAAGTAGCATGTTGTACACACAGACTCTGCCCAAAATCCCCTTGATAGACCAGAATTAGAGAGCATGCATCTTGCCCTATCCAGAAGAGGTTGATTTAGCCTCTTAGCTACCCCATTCTGTTGAGGAGTATTCCTGAATGTATGATGTCTGAAAATGTCCTCATTTCTGCAATACTTATCAAACTCATACCAACAGAATTCGAGACCATTATATGTACGAAGCCTCTTGATCTTCTTCCCCAACTGATTTTCAACTAGAGCCTTACATTGCCTAAAGTTCTCGAATGCCTCACTTTTGTGTTTCATCATCACCACCCAAGTCATTATTGAATAGTCATCTATGAATGACACAAAATATATGTGGCCACCTAATGACTCCACCTTTGATGGCCCCCAACAATCAGAATGAATGTAATCAAGTGATGACATTGTGTTGTGTACCTCTTTTGAGAACTTGCCCCTATGAATCTTCCCAAACACAAATTGCTCACGAAAGTCCAGATTCTTGACCTTACATCCCCCAAGAAAATCTTCTGATAAAAAACATACATCCCCTTTTCACCCATAAGACCGAGTCTCATATGCCACAACTTTGTCAGTTGTGACTAGTGAACTACAGCAGCAGACCCAGACACAGTAGACCATTGTAGTATATACAAGGTCCTTTCTTGACCCCCCTGAGAACAAAAGTTGTGCTTTTATATACACTCAACACTCCACCTTCACCCTTGAAATTGAACCCCTTACTGTCCAAAAGACTAAGAGATACCAAATTCTTGGTCATTTGTGGAACATGACTAACTTCACTTAGTGTAGAGAATCTACCATCCTCTGTCCTCAACTGAATTGAGCCAATCCCAACTACCTTGAAAACCTTGTTGTTTGCTATAGATATAGAACCATCATCTATCTGCTGATAACTTGAGAACCATTCCCTATGAGGGAAAATATGATAGGATGACCAGAGTCTAGAATCCACACATCAGCATGATGTGTTGACTCTTCTGCTACCAGAACCATGTCCTCATCTGTGTCATGCTAAGTTGCCACAATAGCCAGAAGTGTTCTCCTGCTCTTTCTTCTTCTTTGGACAATTGGACTTCTGATAAGTCCATAATTAACGATATTTTGGTGCGTAGTTTATACCTATTTTCTCGAGAGATACGCATTTTTGGTATGTTTTCGTTGGTTTTCAGGTTTAAGGAGTTTGGAAGAAGGAATTGAAGAAATAATGGATTTACTGGCCGCAAGAGACGAATTTTAAAGAAGTGAAGAGTTCGAGAATAAAAGTTTGACGATTTTCACTTTTTGATGATGACGGGATCCTGACTATTGCGAGAATACGAAAAAGGCCGCCAAGGCCCAAGTCAAGACACCAATTACAAGCTGGATTTCATGGATTTAATTCTCCTATTTTTCATGGTCTTTTATTTTATAGATGGATTATTTTATTTATTAGGTTTTTTATTTTATTTCTATTATTGGATATTATTATTACTTTATTAGAAAATTCCAAAAAAAGAAAAGAAAAGAAAAAAAAAAGTAACGCAACCTTCCTTGAGAACATTAGCAATCAGTTTTGTTTAGTCGAACTGGGAAGAGCGGCTTGTGCGACTTTATGTCTTCTTGGATGTTATAGGGTTTATTTCATCAACAACTAAATTATTTTCTATTTTCTCCAATTCAATAAGGTATTCTCAATTATTTTTTTTGTGCTTTTTATTATGATCATGAGTAGCTAAATTCTCTTTTCCGGTTAAAGCATTATTAATCCCTTGATCATGCAATTGTGAGATCAAACTGGTTTCTATCCTCGTTAAATTTGTAGTATTTACTTGTTTTCTGTGCTTAACAAATCAATATTGAATAATTGAATTAATCACTACTACATGGTTGTTAGTTTGATTGTTTAATCGAATACCAAAAATCTAATCGAGATGGTTGTCAAAAAAGATTTAATTTTTAGTGGTGAATAACATATTGCCTGTCGGTTCGCATCCCGTAGGATTTCCTGTTGTGGAAATAAGTAATCTAGGTTAAAGTTAATCTGATGTGCGTTAATACCTAGAGTTTGGTTTTTCCAAGCGTTAATGCGATTGCTCTCACCAAACCTCTAGCGATTGTTGAGAGGTGTGCTACGCAGTTAGAGTATAAGTAGTGGCGATTGTCCTGCTTATCAAAATTAGGATTTGGTTGCTTAGCGATTGTCGGCAGCTATAACTAATTTATTACGAGTTCAACGAGTAATTTTATGCATCAATGATCAGTTGTAAAGATTAAGGGAGAAAATAATTGCTTTAGCTGGAATCCTCTTAAATTAATTTTTCCTCTATCATTTGCTTCGTTTTGCTTCTAAATTGTCCGTCAGTATTTAATTCTACATAAGTGATTTATACTTAATTTTGTTACTGTTCTGAAAAGAAATAATCAACTGTTCATCGTGGGATCGACTCCGACTTACCTTGTACTAGTTATAGAGTGAGAAGGGATTTAATTTTGGTGGTTTAACGACACACCAACTTCCAATGTCCTTGATCGTTGCAGTAATTACAAACATCTATGGACTTAGGACCTTCGGACCCTGCCTTCTTGGAATTCTTCTTCCTAGACTGCTCATGCCCTTTTCCACTGCTGCTGCTGACTACTAATCCAAAGAGGCTTTATTTATCGCCTCGCCGCTTTATGTCTCAAAGACTCTGGCATGCAAGGCTGACCTCACATCCTCCAAAGACACCATATCTTTCCAAACTATGAAGGACTGCACAAAGTTCTCATAGAAAGCTGGTAGTGATACCATCAAAATCAGAGCATCATATTCATCCTCAATCTTCACATCAATATTCCTGAGATCAAGTAATATTATGTTCAGATGATCAAGGTGATCCCTCTGCTGAGCCTCCTCATGCATCCTCAGGATAAACGCCTCTGCTTCAGCAGCAACTTTTTGGTCAATGACTTAGTCATATACAAGCTTTCAAGCTTTGACCATAACTTGGCAACGGTGTCTATCTCAGCAACCTCTGTGAGAACATCATCGATAAGCACAACATGATGGTTGAGTGTTTTTATACTCCAGACTGGCATAATATGCTCCAATGACATCCCCTTTATCATATAAAGGAGTCCACAATCTTTGTTGCTTTAACACGGCCCGCATCTTGGTTTGCCACAAACTGAAACTGTTTCTCCCTGTAAATTTATCAATCTTTATGTTCATTGCTGACATCCTTCTTGCTAAAGAGCAGAACTTTGATCACAAAATCCTAGCACCGGTCACCAGTCTTAGTGATGATCAACTCCGTTCAACTTGCAAATTCCTCTGAACCTATGAACCAAACGCTCTGATACTAGTATGTTGAAACACAGATGAGAAACTTGCACTCCAAGAAAGACAAACTAGAAGCAATGCAAATGTAAACAATGGTGGAAATTGATAAAAACATATAAACAAAGAGAGCACAGTGATTTAACGCGGTTTCCGACGTCGTGCCAACTACTCCACAGACAAAAAAGAAGATAATTTACTATGCACAAAGTTACAAAGTTTTTCACACACCGCATTGATTACAACATTGGTTTTTGTAGGCACAATTCCCTAAACCCTAACCACCAGAGGATCTTTGTCTGAACTATCATAAATACCCTAAATGTGGACCCCGGCTTCAATAGTTATCTACCAGACGGAACTCAGTGTCAACTGAACTTCCCAGACTTGTAACCAGTAGACCTGATTTTGGAACTCAGCAGCATTCACAAACCCTACAGACTCAGCAGTCTGCTAACACAGAAGGATCTCAGTTGCACTCCACCAGCTGACTTCCACGGAAACATGAATACTCTTGCTCAGCTGACCCCAGATTAGTTCCATCAGATTTAGAGATCAAGTCACTTTGCTAAAAATTACTATGACTCTAAACACTATGTGAGACTCATAAAATTATTGTGAAACCCGAACTTTTGTGTAAAGTATCACATAGTTTATGTAAGGGTAAATTTGTCCTTAAAAATAGTTTTCTATTCTCCTAAATAAGTTTAATAAATTTACTTTTCCTTTCAAGCCAAGAGTTTTCTTGCAGTTATGTCCAATAAATAGGCTCATAAGTTTCATAAACTTCACAGCTTTGTATAATTTGTTCTCCCTATGGTTCAAGCATTATACAGCAGCGAGCTGTTGCCATGCGTCCGCGAGTTTGATTGGCTAAGTACAAACTTATTTTTTATCGTTCTGTGTTCATGGGGCATGAAAGTTCAATTACTGTGTCTTAACAATATCTACGGCTATAACTGTAATTTCTGGAAAAGTATTTGTGAATCTTTTTTTCTCTTGAATTCTGCAAGTAATTGGAGTTGGGATCCGGAAAAAGTGGTAGTTATGGGTTTCCGTTATGTGCTAACTTAATTAAAAGAAAGATGTAAAACAAACCTGAACTTATGATTAATTATGTGTCTGTGATGATGGTTTTTCATGGTTGGTAATAGATGAGAAACATGGCGTACCGTTACAAGAACCAACAAGTTAGCTTGGCCTGTTGTGTTTGATAGAAACCAAAAGCCCTAGTGATAGAGCTGTTCAAATTCGTCAATCAACTCATTTCACAAGATTCTTTGTTGTGGATGCCCGTGGCTATTCATGGGAATTTTGTGCTTCTGGAATGATGTCAACATCTCTCTCAACAACGTTACATTCACTAACCAATGCTTGACAATGACTGTCATGAATGGGCCACGATTGATTATTTGTCAACAATAATGTATGCCTCACCTGTAGCAAGTGCCTGAAATGACCTCTTGGATTATTTGAAGAGATTCGGTGATGTTGTTGACATACCCTGGTGCCACACGGGGGACTTCAACCAAGTGGTGTATCAAAAGGACAAGCAGGGTGGAAGAAGTGTTAGGGGCATCAACATGACAAAAATGTGGTTCACACAACAACATTTGATCTTTTAAAGGTACATTTTCAGGAATTCATGTTCACTTGGGTTGGAACCATGCATGAGAGCATTTGGATCCAACAAAGACTATATGAAACTGGGTGTTATACTTAGTGGATAGAGAAATTCAAGACATATGTAGTTACTCATTTACCTAGAGTTTACTCTGACCATATCCATATCTGCTTCTTTCAGAGAGCCTGGATGGAGCACAATCAATTTGAGGATAACTGAGGGTGAGATAAATACTCATTTCTACCACTTGTCTACTATAAAGAGACGTCGAAAAAGAAAACTCACACGTTTGAAGGTGGAGCAGGGTCAGTGGACGTCAAACAATGACCTAAATGAGAGACTGATCAGTGATTTTTATAGAAAGTTGTATGAGGTAAAGGCCAATGATCACACTGAGTATGAAGATATTAGGTTGCCGGCACTATCTCATAAAAATTTGCAGTTCATCAATTGATAGATATCTGAAAAAGAAGTGATGAGGCAATTTTTCAGATGGAAATTACAAGGATCATGGACCTGATAGGTTGCCAACTTGCTTTTACATGAAATGTTGGTTTACCGTCAGTCTTGTTGTCCTGAAGTTTCTTTATCATGATTTTGAAATAAGGGAGTTTTATGATAGACTAAATGAAATTGTAATATATTTGATCCTAAAGATCAATCCTCCGGACATTATGGCTCAATTCAGATCAATTTCCCTAACCAATGTTTGTGTGAAGATTATATCAAATATCATTTCCAATCATTTACAATCAGTCATTGGCAGCCTGATCAACCATACACAATCTACTTTCATTCAAAGAATGGAAACACATGTAACATTCTTATATCTTAAGATCTCTTACATAATTTCAGAATAAAAACAGGATGGAAATGTGATACGATGCTTAAAATATACCTTGAAAAGACCTATAGCAAGGTGGACTGTTTTTTTAAGGATCTTTGTAAAAATAAGCTTCTCCGACTACTGTGCATGTTATTATGTTTAGTCTCAAAAATCTACTTTGACCATTCTTTAGAATGGAAATAAGATTGCTCTTATCAAGCCAGTAAGGGGATTGAGACAGGGATACCTCATTTCTCCTTATCTTTTTGTCTTATGCATGGAATTCCGAGTCAATACGTCAATAGGGTTGTTGTTAAGAGGAGCTAGAAAACCAGTAAGGTGAGTCGACAAGGCCCATAAATGTCATATATTTTATTTACTGATGACTTGGTGCTGTTTAGTGAAGCCATTCTTAGACAATTTGAAGTGGTGGAGTCTATCCTTACTAGTTTTAATAGAGCATCAGGTCAAAGCATAAGTGCCCAATTCAAGATTTTAAGTATCTAGAAATACCAACATACAACTGAGTATCAAGATATATTGGTCAAAGCCTTGGCATGAGTTTACATAAGAGACTTTAGAAAGTATCTAAGGGTACTCCTTTTACACCCTAGAGTTACAAGAGACACATATAGCTACATTGTTGACAATATGAAAATGAAGATGACAGTTAGAAGATGAAATGCCTCTCTAAAGCAAGTAGGATGATTCTCATCAAGAGTTCACTATCAACTAATCCCCATTATGCAGTGCAAACAACCAAACTGACCTTTGACCTTCTGAATGAGCAGGAAAAGATCTGCAAAAGTTTCTTTTGGGGTAAAGAGGAAACACGAAGGAGAATGCACTATATTTCCTAGGAGAAGCTATGTCTTGACTAGCAGCATGGAGGGCTAGGGTTTAGATTTCTTTGTAAGATGAACCTTGCTCTACTGGGGAAACTGGTGTGGTTATTGCTCACTAATGATCAAGCCATGTGGATCAAAGTTATGGCAATGAAATATGGAAGTCCTCTTGACCAACCAAAGGCAAACAACCTCCTATAAATGGAAAAGTATTTTGTTGATTTTCCCATTTTCTCATAAAGAAATATCTTTCCTATATATAAAAATAAAAAGAATGGAAAACTAACGTTTTAATGTGAGCCATTTAGATTGAATGCCATAATAAAAAAAAATTGACTCAAACATTAAACAATAATTGTTTGTTGGGATCATCTTTTCACACAATATAATAATTGGACTTAAATCAAGTGTTGAATGTATTATAGACCCAATACTGTCAGAAAACATATTTCATTCGATCTAAGTTTTGGCAAATTTTATTTCATTATTCTGTTAAATTTGGGTCAGATAAGAAAAAACAAAAAAAAAAGATTATTTGAAAGGTAAAATTAAAATAAAATAAATACTAATACTAAAATATTTGTTGGGTGAAAAGGACATTCATTTTGTTGTAAAAAAAAATTTCTGCCGAACAAAGTTTTGATAGGGGAACAACCAGAAATTGGAAAATCAGGTTGTGTCAGGCCTGACACTTGTAAATCAGGTATGCCTTTTCTGACATGGAAAATCAGGTAAACGTAAAGATCCTTACGTTCAAACATAAGGATCCTTACGTCCAAACGTAAGGAAATTCAAACCAATTCTCATACAAAAATCATTCAACACAGATTCCTTACGTTTAAACGTAAGGATCCTTACGTTTAAACGTAGAGAATCCTTATGTTTAAACGTAAGGATCCCTACGTTTAAACGTAGAGAAATTCTTGTCCATTCAAATTTTTTTTTATTTTTTTTAAAAATATTTTATTGACGTTCTTCTCCGACTGGAATATGTGGTTTTCATACGCCGGTAATTTCTTCTCCGCCATTGATTCTTCAAGCTCAGCAAATCCATGAGAGTGTTATAATTAGAAACAGAGAAATTTACGTTAAATAGAATAAATTAAATAAATTTGAGAAACAGAGAAAGAAACACTTCACAGTAGAGAAAAAACACTTCACAGTAGAGAAAAAACACTTCACAGATCTTTTTTTCTTAAAAGGAATAATATTTAGAGAAGTGATGTAGGGATAAAATTAAATAATACTCCCTCCGTCCCATTTTATTTGTCCATGTTTCCTTTTTGGTTTGTCCCAAAATAAGTTTCCACTTTGTGTATTAATTGCTAAATTTCTTCAAATACCCTTTTCTCTTTACAATATTTACAATAAAAAAATGTGTAGCATTAAATGCTCCAACAACAACTTAAAGGGCATAAGTGTAAAAATATTAGATCATTTAATATGATTCAAAGCATTAACTACATTTTTCTTAATCTGTGTGAAAAGTCAAACATGACAAATAAAATGGGACGGAGGGAGTAATCATTTATTTTTTAAAATTACAGGATTTTTTATAGCAAAAAAAAATTATCTTGCCAGATTTTGCTTACAAATGTTAAATAACAAAATGTCAATAAAATATAAAATATAAAAAAAAAAATTGAATGGACAAGAATTTCTCTACGTTTAAACGTAGAGATCCTTATGTTTAAACGTAAGGATTCTCTACGTTTAAACGTAAGGATCCTTACGTTTAAACGTAAGAAATCTATGTAACATCCCGACTTTTCGTAAAAGGGTAAAATAGTCATTGGGCGTATTTACTATGACCTAATTGTTATTTATCCTATTTATTTGAATAAAAGGGATTTAATTAAAAGGTTTTAGCTATTAATTATAAAGGATTTAATTATTGGCTATAAAAGAGATAATCCCAATTATTCCTCATTACTTCACGCATATACGAAAAAAAAGAAGAGGAACGGCGCACAGAAGAACAAAACAACGCAGGAGATGCCAGAGAAAGACAGAACGAAAACTTCAACCGTGTGATCAATCCGTTCATATGATCAAGATGCCGCAAGAGAGAAAAGTGATCAGCGCGAGGAGACGCAACTTTGGAAAATAAAATATCCTTGATCCGTAAGTTTTCAGTTTAGCCCTAGTTTTGGTATTCGTAGAATCCGATTCTTGGAAAATTCGTATCTTTTAATCCGTAGCTCTGTTTCGCAGCCATGAGTAGTCGAAACGATCGTCTTGGAACGTAGATTGTTCTAAAAATAGTTTCGTGGCAGTTAACCCAGGTAATCTGCAGTTTATGGCACTTTTTCAGTTTCGTTTTTGAAAGGAAAAATAGGTTTTAGGGTTTTGTTGATCAAATAGGTTTTGGGGGTTGAGGATCAACAATTGTTGCAGTTGCTTGGTGTTTTGCTCTTGGTTTTGCAGGCCTTTAAGGTAAGAGGCTCTTCTTATGATCTCAATTATGATTCGTAAAGTTTAGATCATGTTTTTAAGATGCGTAGGTGCTAGAAAGGTGTGTTTTCGTTGATCAAAGGATCATAGATGTTATGGTATGTTTAGATATGTTTCTACGAGTTTTACTGTGGCTTAATTTTCTGTTATTTGGGTTGGAAACGGTTCGTAAATAGTAAGTTGATGATTTTAGGTTCTAGCCGATACCAGAGTCGACGGGCGCTCGCTTCCATGTGGACGGGGCGTCGCTTTGGTTGCATTTTCAGACGGGCGCCTGGATTTTTCGGACGGGCGCCTGAGGTGTTAATTTTGATTCAGGATGTAGCGGTTTTAAGTGGGACGGGCGCCCAGGCTTCCAAACGGGCGTCTGAACTGTTTTTAATTCCTTTTACTGTTTTTATCGTTTTAGTGTTATAAGCATGTTTTGATCATTTTAAACCTTCAAACATGAAATGTTAATATTGTATAAATGTGACAAAGCTCTGAATTAGCTTTTGATGCGTTTAGTTCCGGCACCACATGGATTCCCTAAAAAGAAGAAAGGTGGGACCGTCGAAAGCTTCGGATTTGCCTTGTGCTTCGATAAACTAGGGTTTATCGATGTCTGTGTAATTGCTAGGACCTGTCCGTGTCTAGGGGTCTAAGTACGAGAGTAGGAGATGTGAGGGAGCTTATGTGAAAACACTTAGGTGGCTAGTTAAACATCTAATCGAACGTATGTGTTAGTTTAAAATCTTAAACATCATGCAATGCTTGGTAAGGCATAGTACAATATCGCGATGTGTTCTCCGACTGCACAAAGTAGATCGTACTCCACGCCGGTCAATCGATTGGCGGATAAAGCGCCTGGTGCACTCGCCGGTCATCACACTATCGGGACTCGAGATATTCCCGGGCTACTAGAGCGTGTCTCTAAGTAGGTTGCACCCAGTTGTCCTAGTACATCCTATTACTAGGCGTAGTGCCCTTGTTATTCATGATGTAACAAAGATAAGCTAAGTTAGAAACGTTTAGTCAATTCATGTTGATGGACATGAAATGAACCCTAGATTGAGTCGGTCACACATAAATAACTAATCAATTAAAATATCTTTTCTTTATAAATTATAATTGTTGTCATAGCTTCTCACTTTACTCGAGTACTTTGTACTTACCTCCTTTGCATTTTATGTTTGTATGCATTGTGGGGTGAGAAGACAGCAGGTAGATCAAGTGTTGATGATGAGTTTTGAAGACTTGGAGTCTTGACGGAGCTTCTAATTCTTTCTTGTAGAGGTTGTACTAGACTAGTTGTATTCTTTTACTTAGATTTGTTGTACTTGTACTCTTAAGACCTCGTATTGTATAAGTATTTGGATTATTCGTCGTTGTAATTTGTCTATCCATCTTTAGTATGGTTAATTTCTATTCATAGTAGTTTTTATGTTTTTACCCGAGTCTTTTTAGCTTCCGTTTGCTTTTATTTTGATACGACGACGTAGAGGCTTGCGTATAATATTAGATTTATTTAATGCTATACGCGCCGAACGTTTCTCTTCCGGATAAGGGCTCGGTATCCGGGAGCGGGGCGTTACAGTTGGTATCAGAGAGAAGCATCCTTTCTATCCTAGGCTTCTTTTCCTCTAAGATAAGATTCCTTCAGACCTTTTAGAACTTGAGCTTGGTGGTAATCCTCGTATGACTAAGAATCCTTAAACCGTGGTTAGGTTGCATTAGAACCATGTGAAGAGTCTTCTTGGACGAAAGTTGAGTTGAGTCTTTGGTTCACATCCTTTATGTGATCACCTCAGGTTTTGTTCCTCCTAGGATCTTTAGTAGAAACTCTCTCTTCTTTTGAAGATTCCAAACCGTAACTGGTCACATAGGATTAAATGAAACCGTTTTAAGTAAAGCTTTGGGATCGGAGTTTTATGCCTACACCTTAAAGTCGAGGTCCACTTGGTTGATTTCATTTTCCTTACTTTCCTATTGAAATCTCTTCACCTTCTACTACACACGAATATCTAAGTTTACTTTTGGCTTGGCCTAACTTGGTAGAGAATGATATTTGATTCAACTCTACAAATCCTCCGCTTTTCTTTTCACCATCACTTGGTTTGAGTTCATCAACATTCTTTGACCTTTTCTTTGCTTGAGATGGATTCTACACGAACTCAATGTGTAATTCTATTCCTTCCAAATACTTTTCAGTCGTTTCAACTAATAGTGTTAAAGGTCTCTTACTTTGGCACATACTTCTCGTCATTCTCGTGTTTGGCTTTATCCAACATGAGTGAATACTGCTCTGTGTTTTCCCTTTAACATAAGACAGTCTTCCACTACTCTAAAAATTCTGAAAATTTTCAGCAAAATAGATTACTGTTTTATCTACAATTTCTCTTTTACATCAACTCGATAATAGTTATGGATTTTTCAGAAAGTTCGTGTTTATGCTGGACACTCTGTCCAGAAAATCTGCAGCAGCACTTTCGCTTCTTCTTCTGTTTTGAACAGGTTAAACACCTCCAAATGATCTGAATTTTTGATATGTTGCAGATAAGACTTTTATCTACAGTTTTCTTTTGGAATTAAGTTCAGATTCTTTTCGTTTGATATCAATTTGCAATTCAACTCAGTGTTTATGATTCTGGAAATTCTGACAGCTTGTGCAATTATCAGAAATAAATGTTTTTGACCAAGTTATTTCCATCCAAAAATTTTAAAATTTTTATATCATCTAGAAAACTCTAGTATCTAACTCTTATCTCTTTGTATCATGCTCAAATTCCTCTTCCTTTGTTCTGTAAAACTGATAATGTCAGATCCGGAGTAAATATCATACACAAGCAACCAAAAAGGAATTTTTCACCTCTTCGACTTGGGATCCAGGCTAAGAGGGTAGTAAGTTATGATTGTCATGTTTAGTAGTTCCTCAAGTTTGACCTCCTTCCGAGTTAAACCTTTTAGTAGGAATCGTTAAAGTTAACATTGTTGTTTCTTTTGCGATTATAAACAATAACCAAGATGCTATCCTCCAAAGATGCCATGCTTGTTGTTCGAGCACCTTGTTGTGCCTGTTGTAATTATACCTTTTCTAGTAATTTGTTTCTCATGTAATTCCTCACTTGAGATCTTTAAACTCAACAAATTCTATCCACTTGTTGTCATGAATTACCTCAGAAATATATCACCTTGAGCCCTTCTTCTGAGCAAATTCATGCCTTCTTTCTTTTCAAATCAAGAAACAAGATCTCTTGTAATCGCAGAGTGTCACACTCCCATCCTTCATTTCAAATTCAAGTTTGACTAAGCCTTATGAGGTCAGAACATTTTTCTTACTTGTGTTTATTCTCAGCTTCCCTTCTAAGGGTAGTGTTGATTTTGGTGATGCTACTTATTCTTTCGAAGTATGCATCTCATCTTCTTACCAGCTGGGACCTTTAACCCTATCTTGACATCTATCTTCAGTTACTTATCTTTAACCTTCTAGCGTTTTATGCTAGACTAGTTTCAACTAGAAGGTAGTTTTTGCCAAGGTGCCTTCTGAACCTAACTAGCCAACCGACTTTTGAGTTCCTAAACTTTTGATCTCCGTTTCAGATTATTGTACCTTGTACCCTTCAGTTTTAACTCTCTTTCAGGCCATTTAGATCCATGAACTATCATATACACCATTTTGACTTTCCACTTTCTGTTATGGCATTTCTATCACAATTCTATCATACTGGTTGAAAGTCTATTTTCTTTAAACCTTATCCGACAGTTCTTAAGTGTCGTTTCCCCTACATTCAAAATCTTGGTTGCCGTTTACTTATTCAAACTTTTGTTAATCCCTTACAATTTCTTGAGGGAAATTTCTACTTCTTTTAAATCTTGAGATAACCTCTCTTTGACTACTGCAAACTTGGATACTTCTTGACAAGTGTTTATTTTATTCTGAAACCTTTTGGTGTACTCGTTTTGTCTCCATGGCTCCTTCATGTTGAGATTCTTGTTCTCTGTTGATTTCTAAATCCTTTTCAGTCCTTCTGGTGCTCGACCTTGCACCTTTATTTTGTTTTCATGTTGTGTGATGTTTCCTCTACGAAACTCATGTGAACTGAAGATTTTCCTAGTTCGCCAACATCCATTTTGTTAACCAAGTGTTTAACAATCAAGGTCACCTGCCTAATGTCCTCAAGTTTAGCATTCTCTTTTCTTTGGAGTTATTATTTTCAAGTCCATCAGGTGATGTTTCCTTTAACGTCTCCGCTTTCTTAAAGCTTATATGAAAGCTCATTACCATCCTTTTCAGTTGCCTCTGAAGTCTTTGTAGACCACCGTATCTTGCGGAATTCCACTCCCTCAAAAGAATTTCATCTGCAAGGTGTTCCTTTGTTTTCCTTCTGGTGGCTATCTTTTGTATTGTGATACAGTGCCCCCTTCTTCATTCTAGAACCACCTTCACTTCTTCCCCAACACGGAATCATCTTGTTTTGCTTGTAACCCGAGCAACCTTTCTTATTTCAAGAGCAATTGTACCCTTCCTTGGCTTACCTAGTTGATGTACCACCCTGGTACCCAGCTTGTCACTTCCCAACTTCTTTTTTTTTTCGAGCTAACCCTAATTGGCACAAGGATTGGATCAGACCTCCAGAGAAAAAGGTATGGCAAAGCATGTTCTCTATCCCCAAGAAGTCTCAGAAATCCTACAACCAGGATCCTTGCAGTTCTTCAGCAAGCTTGTGGTACCATGATGGTAGTTGAGATCGAAGGAAGTCGAGTATGCCAGGAAGCTGTGAGTCAGTTGGGAAGCTCAAGCGCTCAGGACATAGGTCAGCAGGAGCAAGAAAAGAATGGTAAACCGATGATTGCAAGATTCGAGGCAGTTGATGAGTTCATGATGAAACAAGGCAAAGATCCAGCTTGTCTCGATTATAAGTCGTTGGTCGAGCCAAACCAGCCAATGGTCACAAGTTAGATGAAGATGACAACCATTGGAATCGGAATCAGCTTTGGGTACCGATTGCGGAAGATTGGGAAGGACAAAGAAGAATGAGAACCCGGGATGGCAATTACAATTCATCTCAGAGCGACTAAGATGTACAAGAGTTGGAACAGTACTGCTGGAAATCTTTCATGAAGATAGAGATAGAAGAACACGAGTTTCTAGGATGAAGTGGTGGGCGACAATGTAATACAAGACCAGATTTGATACAAAGCAAGTCAACGAAAGATTGAAGTAGATCGTCGCCACACCTCGAGATAGCTCAAGACAGTGGAAGGGTTGGAAGATGGAAGAAGAAGAAGATCATGACGAGCTAAGAGAAAAAACGCCGCAAAGTCCAGAGTTCAAGCACCTCCGGTTACATTCGAGTTTCGAGGACGAAACTCCTCTTAAGGGGAGGAATGTAACATCGACTTTTCGTAAAAAGGATAAAATAGTCATTGGGCGTATTTACTATGACCTAATTGTTATTTATCCTATTTATTTGAATAAAAGGGATTTAATTAAAAGGTTTTAGCTATTAATTATAAAGGATTTAATTATTGGCTATAAAAAGAGATAATCCCAATTATTCCCTTATTACTTCACACGCATATTCTGAAAAAAAAAGAAGAGGAACGGCGCACAGAAGAACAAAACAACGCAGGAGATGCCAGAGAAAGATGTAAGCGAAAACTTCAACCGTGTGATCAATCCGTTCATCCGATCAAGATGCAAGAGAGAGAAGTGATCATCAGCGAGGAGACGCAACTTTGGAAAATAAAATATCCTTGATCCGTAAGTTTTCGGTTTAGCCCTAGTTTTGGTATTCGTAGAATCCGATTCTTGGAAAATTCGTATCTTTTAATCCGTAGCTCTGTTTCGCAGCCATGAGTAGTCGAAACGATCGTCTTGGAACGTAGATTGTTCTAAAAATAGTTTCGTGGCAGTTAACCCAGGTAATCTGCAGTTTATGGCACTTTTTCAGTTTCGTTTTTGAAAGGAAAAATAGGGTTTTAGGGTTTTTGTTGATCAAATAGGTTTTGGGGGTTGAGGATCAACAATTGTTGCAGTTGCTTGGTGTTTTGCTCTTGGTTTTGCAGGCCTTTAAGGTAAGAGGCTCTTCTTATGATCTCAATTATGATTCGTAAAGTTTAGATCATGTTTTTAAGATGCGAAAAGTGCTAGAAAGGTGTGTTTTCGTTGATCAAAGGATCATAGATGTTATGGTATGTTTAGATATGTTTCTCTCGAGTTTTCTTGTGCTTAATTTTTCTGTTATTTGGGTTGGAAACGGTTCGTAAATAGTAAGTTGATGATTTTAGGTTCTAGCCGATACCAGTCGACGGGCGTCGCTTCCATGGACGGGCGCCTGCCTTGGTTGCATTCAGACGGGCGTCTGGATTTTCTGGACGGGCGTCTGAGGTGTTAATTTTGATTCAGGATGTAGCGGTTTTAAGTGGACGGGCGTCCAGGCTTCCAAACGGGCGTCTGAACTGTTTTTAATTCCTTTTACTGTTTTTATCGTTTTAGTGTTATAAGCATGTTTTGATCATTTTAAACCTTCAAACATGAAATGTTAATATTGTATAAATGTGACAAAGCTCTGAATTAGCTTTTGATGCGTTTAGTTCCGGCACCACATGGATTCCTAAAAGAAGAAAGGTGGGACCGTTAAAGCTTCGGATTTGCCTTGTGCTTCGATAAACTAGGGTTTATCGATGTCTGTGTAATTGCTAGGACCTGTCCCGTTCTAGGGGGTCTAAGTACGAGAGTAGGAGATGTGAGGAGCTTATGTGAAAACACTTAGGTGGCTAGTTAAACATCTAATCGAACGTATGTGTTAGTTTAAAATCTTAGACATCATGCAATGCTTGGTAAGGCATAGTACAATATCGCGATGTGTTCTCTGACCAGACAAAGTAGACCTGTACCCACGCCGGTCAATCGATTGGCCGATAAAGCGTCTGGTGCACTCTGCCGGTCATCCACTATCGGGACTCAGATATTCCCGGGGCTACTAGAGCGTGTCTCTAAGTAGGTTGCACCCAGTTGTCCTAGTACATCCTATTACTAGGCGTAGTGCCCTTGTTATTCATGATGTAACAAAGATAAGCTAAGTTAGAAACGTTTAGTCAATTCATGTTGATGGACATGAAATGAACCCTAGATTGAGTCGGTCACACATAAATAACTAATCAATTAAAATATCTTTTCTTTATAAATTATAATTGTTGTCATAGCTTCTCACTTTTACTGAGTACTTTGTACTTACCTCCTTTGCATTTTATGTTTGTATGCATTGTGGGGTGAGAAGACAGCAGAGTAGATCAAGTGTTGATGATGAGTTTTGAAGACTTGGAGTCTTGACGGAGCTTCTAATTCTTTCTTGTAGAGGTTGTACTAGACTAGTTGTATTCTTTTACTTAGATTTGTTGTACTTGTACTCTTAAGACCTCGTATTGTATAAGTATTTGGATTATTCGTCGTTGTAATTTGTCTATCCATCTTTAGTATGGTTAATTTCTATTCATAGTAGCTTTTATGTTTTTACCCGAGTCTTTTTAGCTTCCGTTTGCTTTTATTTTGATACGACGACGTAGAGGCTTGCGTATAATATTAGATTTATTTAATGCTATACGCGCCGAACGTTTCTCTTCCGGATAAGGGCTCGGTATCCGGGAGCGGGGCGTTACAATCTGTGTTGAGTGCTTTTTGTATGAGATTTGGTTTGAATTTTCTTACGTTTGGACGTAAGGATCCTTACGTTTGAACGTAAGGATCTTTACGTTTACCTGATTTTCCATGTCAGAAAAGGCATGACTTGATTTGCAAGTGTCAGGCCTGACACAACCTGATTTTCCAATTTCTGGGGAACAACTTGTACCTCTAAAAAAAGAGAATAAAACCTGTCCAATCCAAAATACATCATGTCAAATGGACCAAGTACATATGTGAATATATATATTTTTTATTTTAGAAAATGATATTCTTTATTCAATAAGTTGAGGTATCAAACATTTACAAAGATCCAAACACAAACGCAAACAAATACTACCTCCGCACAAAAATATAAGTCCATTTAACTCATAATATAAATCCATTTAGATAATTATGAAAATATTTATTACATTTTTCTTCTTTTACCCTTCAGTTATTATTTATCCACTCACTTTTCACTACTTTATATTAATGACAATGAAAGATAATTTTTGACTTTTTAATCAAAATTTATGACACATAAGAAATTTAACCAACTTTCTTAATCTGTGTGAAAAACTCCAAATGGACTCACATTTTGGGACGGAGGTAGTACTAATTAATGTTCTCTAATCCTAGCGCTAGTCTAATATTTCGAGCTCTTTCCACCATTTGGCCAATAAAGACGTGGGGTGGCGGGTAACAAGTCTCTTCCCAAAAAATGTGCTTGTTGCGCCAAATCCAAATACCATTGACAATCTCCCTCCATATATACTTGCACTTGGGAGTCTCCGTGAAAGTATGAGCACAATGTAACAAGAAATAATCCAATCCTTGGTTGATTCTGCAACAAAGAAGTCCCTTCTACAAGCCGGTTCTAGGAATATTTATTTATTGGACAGGCACAATTTTAAATCCCTTGCTTGACCACGCACAATCCATTATATATATATATATATATATATATATATATATATATATATATATACTTACTTACTAGCCTAAAACCCGTGCAATGCACGGGATGATAAGTAATGCAACATAACACTAATCTACTATGTTATCATTATTTAATCTTTTTCGAAAATATTTATTTAATTAAATGATAAGATTTTATAGTGACAACGTATTGTATGTATGAAAATAAACCCATTAATAAATAAAGACAACATCTTTTAGAACAATAACATGTTTTAATAGCCCAACATATCCTCAGATAATAGTAATATGTAAATGAAACATTTTTGTAGGGTTAAATTAACATTGGCAACCGATGAGTTTAAAAAAAATTAATACCTATAAACATGAAAGTTTACCAAATGATAATGTCAAATTTTTTTTATAAGTTATAATGTCATTTATGACTTGCCCAATACATACTTTATATTCATTTGTTTCTTATTGCCCCTTATTTTATGACCCCAAAAAATCAGATGAGCATAACATGAAATCAGATGAGCATAACATCAAAGAAGGGAAACACATAACATTCTTATAGCTTAAGAGCTCTAACATAATTTCAGATTAATAACGATATGGAAATGTGATACGATGCTTAAAAAAATATATCTTGAAAAGACCTTTATCAAGGTGGACTATTTTTTTAAAGATCTATGTAAAAATAGGCTTCTTCGACTATTGTGCATGTTATTATGTTTAGTCTCAAAACATCTACTTTGACCATTCTTTGGAATGGAAATAAGATTGCTCCTATCAAGCCGGTAAAGGAATTGAGACAATGATATATCATTTTCCCTTATCTCTTTGTCCTATGAAAGTCCCGAGTCAGTACATCAATAAGGTTGTTGTTGAGGGAAGCTATAAAACCATTAAGGTGAATCGACAAGGCCCATCAATGTCATATATTTTCTTTACTGATGACTTGGTGCTGTTTAGGGAAGCCGTTCTTAGACAAGTAGAAGTGGTGGAGTCTATCATTACTAGTTTTAATAGAGCATCAGGCCAAAGCATAAGTGCCCAAAATTCAAGATTTTAAGTATCTAGAAATACCAACAAACAACTGAGTATCAAGATATATTGGCCAAAGCCTTGGTATGAGTTTACATAAGACTTTAGAAAGTATCTAAGTGTACTCATTTTACACCCTAGAGTTACAAGAGACACATATGGCTACATTGTTGACAATATGAAAATATATGAAGATGACAGTTGGAAGATGAATTGCCTCTCTAAAGCAGGATGATTCTCATCAAGAGTTCACTATCAACTTATCCCCATTATATGGTGCAAACAACCAAACTGGCCTTTGACCTTATAAATGAGCAGGATAAGACCTGCAAAAGATTCTTTTGGGGTGAAGAGCAAACACAAAGGAGAATGCACTATATTTCCTGGGAGAAGCTATATGTCTTGACAAGCAGCATGGAGGGTGATGACAAGATCAAGTGATAATAAAATACTTGACCACCATAAACCAATACTAGCAAAAGGACTAGGTCCATCGTAGTATAGCTATAGTGAATCAAGGTCGATCCCACATGGAACCAATTGTGGATCATTTATATACAAACAATTAATCATTCATGCCGAGCACACGAAGGCGGTCTACGACCAACAAACGATAAGAAAAGATAAAGGACACGACTCGACACAACACATAACATACAAGTAATTAACCTCCCTAATTACTATGCTATCGTTTGGATCTAGAGATTCTATATAACTAAGCTAGACTCGACAACTATTAATCCGATTCGTATCTATTTTATATTGGCTATGGGAGTCATCCCCTAAACTTGACTTAGTTCCGGGTAGGACACTAGATCACTGTGCTACATTACGTGACTTCACCTTTTAGGTCTCCATCTCATATAACTTGCATGCTTACAATACTAGGGATGCTGATATTAACCGTATTCCTCACCTAGGCAACATTCCTGTGGTTAGGCGTACTTCCTAAGTGATCGCAGCAGTCTCTGTCTCATTAACAATTACCTGCACGGTCTCATGTTAATCTACGATTTACGTATAACTAGATGAGCTCAATTCCTAATCTGTAATGTATCTAGATCTCATTGAAAGTCCCGGAAGATCAATTTATGAGCCGACCTAGGAGCCCTATATTGGTATTTTCTAATCATACGCTAATTAAAACAGACGAGCAACGTAGCCGTAGCCATACCTACTAAGATAAGAAATTCTAGGTGGACAATCACACCATAAAGACGTGGCTAGATTGATGCGGCGAAAACCTAAATCTTAGCGTTTCTACATACGTAACGGATAAAATAGAGATTCATAAAGCAATTATATAGATCTACTAGAAACACGATTGTCGATCATACCAAAGTCATCTATAGGTCACCAGATAACAGATCTGGGCGTGTGGATCCTTATAGACAAGAAATCCCCACTGCCTCATATCGTATCCTTAGATCTACATCGTTCGGTGAAGAACGAACAACCTCAAACGATAAACAATAATTGGGGGGACTTAATTACAAAGAACAAAGAACAAATAAATACAAGAACTCACATAATTGTCTTTGAACTTGTATTAAAACCGCTCTGAGCGAGAATTTGTGTTATGAGTTGTGTCAAAGTGACTAATGAAAGGAGTTTATATAGTTGTAAAACCGACTTAGAATAGCCGTCGGTGACTAATTCAGTAAATCCTAAACCCTAACGAGATAGAAAACGTGTCTCCAAAGTAAGGGCAATTTGGTCAACTCGCTGGCAGCCAGAGCAGGGCTCGCTGCCAACGAGCCTGAGGATTCTACTGGGCCTCTACCTACTTCGCCTGGTCCGTTTCTGTTTATTTTTCTCCTCCGAAGTCCATTCCAATCGCTTCCAAATCAAGTCCACTATAAATAAACCATAAAACAAGGCTTGTAATATCAAATAATATAATAAAATGGCTAATTACATAATAACGAGTCGTAACTCGGTTCGGGTGTAATTTATGCACGAGACGACTAATTATTAACCACTTAAAGCCCATTTAAGCTAGAATCGGGGGTAATCAATAGGTAAATAAATGTATAAAGTTGATTGTCATCAGAGGGCTAGGCTTTAAAGTTCTTTGTAAGATGAACCTTGCTCTCTTGGGGAAACTGGTGTGGTTATTGCTCACTATTGACCAAGCCATATGGATCAAAGTTATGGAAAAGAAATATGGAAGTCTATTTGACCAGCCAAGGCAAACAACCGCTTATACATGGAAAAGTATATTGGTGATTTTCCCATTTTCTCATAAAGAAATATCGTTCATAAGGCCATAATAAAAAAATTAACTCAAACATTAAACAATAATTATTTTTTGGGATCATCTTCTCACACAATATAATACTTCGACTTAGTTTAAGTCAAGTGTTGATAATTTCTAGACCCAATACCGTAAGAAAACATATTTCATACGATCTAAGTTATGGCAAAATTTATTTCATCATTCTGTTAAATTTGGGTTAGATAAGAAAACTCGAAAAAAATTTATTTGAAAGGTAAAATTAAAATAAAATAAATACTAATACTAAAATATTTGTTGGGTGAAAAAGACATTCATTTTGTTGTAAAAAAAATAAAAAAAAGGTTCTGCCGAACAAAGAAAGCTTACAAAGAACAAAGTTTTGATAGCCGAACAACTTGTAAATCTAAGAAAAAGAGTAGAAAACCTGTCAAATCCAAAATACATCATGTCAATTTCTATGGACCAAGTATATATGTGATTTTTTTGTTTTAGAAAACGATTTTCTTTATGTAATAAACTGAGGTATCAAACATTCACAAGGGTCCAAACACAAACGCAAAAAAATACTACTAATTATTATTCTATAATTCCCATGCTAGTCTAATATTTTGAAATTCTTTTTCTACCATTTACTAATAAAAGCGTGGGGTGACGGGTAACAAGTCTCTTCCCAAAAAATGCGCTTGTTGCGCCAAATCCAAATACCCATTGACAATCTCCCTCTATATATACTGCACTTGGGAGTCTCCGTGAAGGTACGAGCACAATGTAAAGAGAAAGTAATCCTATCCTTGGGTGATTCCATGAGCAAAGAACTTTCTACTACGAGCATGTTCTAGAAAATTTATTTATTTGACATGCACAATTTTAAATCCTTGCTTGACCACGCACAATCCATAATATATATATATATATATATATATATATATATATATATATATATATATATATATATATATATATATATATATATATATATATATATATATATACACACACACACACACTAGTTTTAAACTCGTGCAATGCACGGGATAGATTGAACGTAAAATAAAATATAGTAATGCAACATAACACTAATATATACTCTTATCTTTATTTAATTTTTTTCAACAATCTTTATTTAATTTATTCGAAAAAAAACAATCATTATTTAATTAAATGTAATGATATTTATAGTGATAACATATTGTACATCTGAAAATAAACCCATTAATAAATATTACATCGTTTAGAACAATAACATGTTTTAATAGTCCAACATATCATCAGATATAATGGTAATATGTAAATGAACATTTTTGTAGGGTTAAATTAACATTGGTAACCGATGAGTTTGAAAAAAAAAAAAACCCATAAACATGAAAATTTACCTAAAGATAATGCCATTTTTTTTTGGAAAGTTATAATGTCATTTATGACTTGCCCAATACATACTTTATATTCATTTGTTTCTTATTGTCCCCTTATTTTATGACCCTAAAAAGATTAGATGAGTATATATGACACCACAATTTTTCTAATTGAAGAGAATAATAAAAAAATTCCTATTGATTTCCGATCCACGTTCACAAAATAAAAAGACACAAACAAAATGATGAAATCCAGCATCCCAATTCATCAATCTATGCGCCCTTTCTTCAATGTGTGATAAAGCTATAGATAAGTAGGGTGTCTTATATTGATAAGTGAGTAGCTAATGTGTTGGTAAAATGTACTAGTGACATGTGTCACCTTTCTGTTTTACATGTGGCTATCTATGAGCCATAGGATGAGATTGCATAATCCATAGGAAGATAAGGTTTGTTAGATTCTGAATATACATGTATGTGTATTGTGGCTGAATGATTAATTAAGAAAACTTTTATCTCTGCAAATGTTCTAGCTGCTGTATTTCTTTAAGTTGGTATCAAAGCCACCGCCATTGGCCTGATGGAACCACCACCATCTTCAGCCTCCGGTCAAGAAACCGGACAGAGTAGTGCCACTTCCTTACCCGTTTCATCTGTTGTCTCTTCTACACCAGCTGCAACTACTACTCCTATGGCAGCTTCATCGTTTGCAACTTCACCGATGATGTCCATGCCTTGCTCATTTGGATTCACTGGTCTGCATCTTCTATGCCAGGTTCATGCAGAGCCCATTTGCAGCTGGATATCTGGGAAATCCAACTTTTCAAACCTCACCTCTTGCTCATATCAGAACGGGATCTGGATCTCCGATGACTCTTCCCACACAAACTCTCGGAGGTAATCTTAATCAAACTTGTTCAGTCAAATTAGATAGAAACAACTATCTACTATGGAAATCCACTGTTCTGCCTGTGATTAGAGGTCATAAGTTAAAAGGATTTATGTTTGAAACTTTTCCATGTCCTCCTAAGTACTTAGGATCTCCACATGTGTCCTCAGCTGTTATTCTGCTTGTGAATCCTGCATATGATGAATGGATGGAAAAAGATGCCTTGTTAACCAGTTGGTTGTTGGCTTCTATGATTGAACAAGCCCTTGTTGAAGTTGTTGGATGTGCTACATCCCATGAGATATGGCAAACCCTTGAGCTGCTGTTTAATAACCAATGTGAGGCTCAAATGCTGGAATACAAAGATGCCTTAACTAAGGCAGAAAAGGGATCTAAGACTATGACTGATTACCTAGCTCAAATGAAGACTTATTTTGGTAAATTAAGTGCTGCTGGTTATCCAATTACTCGGTCAGAACTTATCCTAGCTACTCTTGGAGGGTTAAGTAAAGAGTATGAGTTTGTGATTGTCAACTTGACCTCTAGAATGGGAGCCTTGTCCTGGCATGAGGTTCAAGCACAATTGATTACACATGAGAGACTGCTGGCTAGGTTCAATCCTACTATGAATCTAGATTTGTCTCATGCTTTTGCCAATGCTGCAGTTAGGACCAATGGATCAGATTCTTACCAAGGCAGAGGAAGAGGAAACAACAATTATCAAGGCCAGAATAGAGGTAGAGGTGGATCTAGTCAAAGAGGAAGGTCTAGAGGAAGAGGCAGGTCTGGATACAACAACAATAATTCAAGACCTACCTGTCAATTGTGCAACAAGTCAGGACACACTGTGGTTGAATGTTGGTACAGGTTTGATACAAACTTCAATCCTACTCAGAATCAGGGTAATCAAGGTAATGGTCAATATCCTGCTGTTGCTTATCTAGCTGGACCAGAAACCTTGGCAGATCCTAAATGGTATGCTGATAGTGAGGCCACAAACCATACCACATCAGACCTTATCAAAATTCAACTGGGGAATGAGTACAATAGGTCAGAAACTGTTGGTATAGGTAATGGTTCTCAACTAAAAATGCTCACTCTGGTTCTAGTATGTTTCCTGTTTCCAATTCCACACTGCACCTCAAACACATTCTGCATGTTCCTTCTATTACTAAAGACCTTATTAGCATTTCTAAACTGACTTCTGATAATTCTGTTTCTATTGAATTTACTGATCTTGGTTGTGTTGTTAAGGACAAAACAACAGGTCAAACTCCTCTCAAAGGTAAAGTGATGAATGGTCTCTATCAGTTGCCTCTACCACAGCTTCAGAACTCCCTTCAATCCAGTAACTCTCCTTTCAATTCCAGCCATAAGACTGTCTCAATTCAGTAGATTGGCTCATGGAAACCTAGGTCTTATGTCAGTAGTGTAACTAGACCTAATAGTGATGTCCTATGGCATAGAAGGCTAAGACATCCCTCTGTTAAAATTCTGAGTCATGTTTTGAAAGATAGTAATATTTCTTTTGGGGTAAAGAGCAAACACAAAGGAGAATGCACTGTATTTCCTAGGAGAAACTATGTCTTGACAAGCAGCATGGAGGGCTAGGGTTTAAAGTTCTTTGTAAGATGAACATTGCTCTCTTGGAGAAACTGGTGTGGTTATTGCTCACTATTGACCAAGCCATGTGGATCAAAGTTAGGGAATTGAAAAATGGAAGTCCTTTTGACCAGTCAAGGCAACCAACCTCTTATACATGGAAAAGTATTTTGGTGATTTTCCCATTTTCTCATAAATAAATATCGTTTAAAAATATAAAAATAAAGGAAAACTAGCGTTTAATGTGAGCCATTTAGATTGAAGGCCATAATAAAAAAATTGACTCAAACATTAAACAATAATTATTTTTTGGGATCATCTTCTCACACAATATAATATTTCGATTTAGTTTAAGTCAAGTGTTGAACATTTCTAGACCCAATACCGTAAGAAAACATATCATTCTGTTAAATTTGGGTCAGATAAGAAAACTCGAAAAAAAAATTATTTGAAAGGTAAAATTAAAATAAAATAAATACTAATACTAAAGTATTTGTTGGGTGAAAAAGACATTCATTTTGTTGTAAAAAAAATTAGAAAAAAAGGTTTCTGCCGAACAAAGAAAGCTTACAAAGAACAAAGTTTTGATAGCCGAACAACTTGTAAATCTAATAAATAGAGTAGAAAACCTATATCAAATCCAAAATACATCATGTCAATTTCTATGGACCAAGTATATATGTGGTTTTTTTTCTTTTAGAAAACGATTTGCCTTATTTAATAAACTGAGGTATCAAACATTCACAAGGGTCCAAACACAAACGCAAACAAATACTACTAATTATTATTCTATAATCCCCACGCTAGTCTAATATTTTGAGCTCTTTCCATCATTTGGCCGATAAAGACGTGGGGTGACGGGTAACAAGTCTCTTCCCAAAAAATGCGCTTGTTGCGCCAAATCAAAATACCATTGACAATCTCCCTCCATATATACTGCACTTGGGAGTCTCCGTGAAGGTACGAGCACAGTGTAAAGAGAAAGTAATCCTATCCTTGGGTGATTCCGCAGCAAAGAAGTTTCTTCTACGAGCATGTTCTGGAATATTTATTTATTGACAGGCACAATTTTATATCCCATGCTTGACCACGCATAATCCATAATATATATATATATATATATATATATATATATATATATATATATATATATATATATATATATATATATACTTAGTTTAAACTTCCGTGCAATGCACGAGATAATTGAACGTAAAATAAAATATAGTAATGCGACATAACACTAATATATATATATATATATATATATATATATATATATATATATATATATATATATATATATATATATATACACTCTAGTTTAAACCCCGTGCAATGCAATGAGATGATATTAAACGTAAAATAAAATATAGTAATGCGACATAACACTAATATACTCTGTTATCTTTATTTAATTTTTTCAACAATCTTTATTTAATTTATTCGAAAAAAACATCTTTATTTAATTAAATGATATGATATTTATAGTGATAACATATTGAATATCTGAAAAACATTTTTGTAGGGTTAAATTAACATTGGTAACCGATGAGTTTAAAAAAAAAAATTAATACCCATAAACATGAAAATTTACCTAAAGATAATGCCAATATTTTTTTCTTATTGAAAGTTATAATGTCATTTATGACTTGCCCAATACATACTTTATATTCATTTGTTTCTTATTGTCCCCTTATTTTATGACCCTAAAAAGATTAGATGAGTATATATGACACCATAATTTTTCTAATTGAAGCGAATAATAAAAAATTTCCTATAGATTTCGGATCCACATTGTTGGACTTATTTTGAGTTTTAGTGATGAGTGCCAGACTAGCTGTTATAGAGCGAAGGCAAAAGGATGTCTAGATCAAATGTATAGGTTTATTAGAGTTTGATCCTTGTATAGGTTTGATCAAACAAGCACTGTAAATGGTCAGCTGACTTACATCAGCAGACTTGTCTACTTCAGTAGGGTATCTAGGTCAGTAGACTAGTTAGGAACCTCCTGAAGATTGAAGGCTGAGGGCTCAAACTCAGTTATTGAAGGCTAAGGGATCAAACTTAGTAATTAAAGTCAAGGATATGTAATCAGAATTTAGGGAAGTCTGTGATGACCTAAACTGATTACATATACCTTGTGTACAAGGTCTAAGTTCCACAAGTTAAGTGGTGATTGAAACTTAGTTATAAGCAAAATGGTGTAATCTAACTTCATAAATAAAAGTTAGATAAAAGAAGTCAGCTGCATTGTTTCATAAACAACAAAATATGGATCAGCTGACTGATATGTTTTTCAGCAGACTTATGGTCACAGGAACCTGCTGATACATATACTTTGAATCAATGGTTAAGATTAAAGGGACGTTGGGATGAATCAGACCTTTATCCAATGGATACAAGTCAAAGGGTGGACATATCAGTATAATTGTCAAAAGGAATCGACGACAAAGGTCCAGGAGAACGATCAAAAAAAGCAAGTCAAGATGGGACAAATCTGAAACGGTCATGTTTGAATTTCAAACATAAGTCACAAGGATTCCTACCTATAAATAGAGGACTCCTAACTCAGATACAAGAGAGGATGATTGATGAAAATAAGCGATAATTACAAGCGCAAATTCTTATCAAGAAAACACCCTGCTGACCCTACTGAGCATAAAGCTACTGATCTAGAAAAGCTCTTCAAGTGTAATCTGCATCCAAGCTACATCAAGTTCACACACTTGAAGACATCTAGCGGCTGATCATATCATCCTGATCAAGCTGTTGAAAGCTGAATCACTTACTTGATTCAAACTTTCTTTTACAAGGAATCTACTGAAGACAGTGAAGCATCTTTTGGGTGTCAAGGACTGTTGTTTGTGGTGGAGCTGGTGAAGAGGCAATCCTACCTTTCAAGGATCAGTGGAAGACTTTGGAGCAGCAATCCTACCTGTTCCAAGTGTTCAGTTTGTGAAGCCATAGTTATTGGTGAAGGACAAGCAACTTAGGGATTTTTGTAACTGCTACCTCAAGAATCTCTAGTGAATTACCTCCAACATCACAGGTGAAGAGTGGACTGACAGGATTACACCACCTGGAACCACTATAAAATCTGCCTACTTACTTTCTGCACTTATACTCTGCATTTAGTATATCTAGCACATCAATCTACTGAATCTAGCAACTGAATCACACACATACACTACTAAGTATCTAATACTTAGTATCATATTTAACAACAAGTAATAAGGCTTAATTTTTGATATATTATGCTGCACAAATTCAGGAAACTCATCATCAAATAGATTATCGAGTATCGCAGACTCTATCGATCAGCCAGAGATGAAGTTGCTGAGTTTGTTAACTCCAAAAATTTTAAGTGTTAAGTTTATTCATCCCCCTCCCCCCCTCCTCTAAACTTAACCAAAGCCTTTTTAAGGGACCAACACACATTCACAAAATAAAAAGACACAAACAAAATGATGAAATCCAGCATCCCAATTCATCAAGCTATGCGTCCTTTCTTCAATGAGGCAGCAACAACCCACAAAAATGCAGACAGTTTGGCCAAATCTATTCCTCAACTGCCATACGTGCTTTCATTATCATTTCAATTACATGTTCACCTACTCCAATCCTTGCAGCCCAAATATAAAAATGTCGTTCATCACACTTGCACAACAGAAAGCATGTCATCATCATATTTAGTAGTATTTCATAAAGGCATTTCATATGTTCCATTTTTTCTAGCATGTCATCAATGATTTCACATAAACTGTGGACAATGAAGCCACATGTATACTGCAAGTGACAATTTTTCTTAAAATGGAGCAAATGAAACAACATTCAAAAATAAATACTATAGAGGAAAAAGAAAATTGTGATAGTCAATCTCAAAACGAAGTTTTCACATCACCATGAATCCATTCTAGCTAGCTTTTAGGATGTGCCACAGGGGAGGGTGAGAGGCCTTTTTAAGTTCCTTGCACATTAATTACTACCTCATATATATAATCCCTTGTATTACCGTATATTAATATTTATGTTTATGACATTGTATTAAGTAAAGGGCGGATGTGGTATTTTGTGAGAAGTAGGGCTTCTAATTTGATGTATAAATAAATGATGTGGTGATGAATGAAAGACACACCATAATATTTTTACTCTATCAAATTTGTCATGGTATCAAAGACAGGTTGCAGTCTGTTATCGACAAAGCCTGAGAAAAAAAATTCCCAAATCGAAAAGCAAAATTCCGGGGTTATTCCAATAGTCAATCGATCAGTTCCAGCTTCAGTGTCAAAGAGGAGGAAATTCTCAATGTATTCTCAAAACCTAGTTGCCTAATAATGATGCTGCAAGGATGGGTGCAAAGCTTACTACTCCTGGGTGAATTCAGGTACAAATTGGTGGTGTCAGTCTGTCAGCTACCTTGAATACCTTCGAGGTCCCTAATATCATGGAGAAACTAAACGAGTTCGGAGTTTTGAATAGATGCACAGAGTATGGTGAACCTGACGTGAAAAACATTGAGCACATCGGCGGCAAGTCGTTGGCCACCACCGATGAAGCTGGTGTTCAGATTAATGAGAACAGCGTTGTCAAAGCAATTAAGGAGTTGCGAATATAGCAGCTCCGCGGAGTAGGAGCAGGCCGAACTGAACAGGCTGTGGTGAGAGCGAACAAGGTCACCGTGAACTCGTCCACCTCGCAATACGGCGGACAGAAGCAACTGGGAACAGCGGAGCAAGCTGGGCTTGCAAATTTGACATCTACGCAATGGCATTGTATACTTGACTTGTTAAATTTTGCTAAACCCAAAGATCGCTTGACAGATGAATTTTCATGGATAATTGATACAGGAGCGACCCCTCCCATCACGTGACTGGTGTGTTGAATACTTTGGAGAATGTACGGGTGACTGAAAAATGCCTAGTGGGTCTCCCAGAAGGCCGGATCTCTCATGCTACGCATGAGGGCAGTATTAGTTTGCCCGGAGGATTGATACATTAAAATGTTTTATATGTGCCTAATTTGGCCCGTAATTTATTATCCGTGACTCAGCTGATGGATGAATTTAATTGTTTGGTTCAACTCACTTTTATATTGTGTGTTATGCAGGACCGAATGACGAGGAGGCTGATTGGAGTGGGTGAACGCGAAGATGGAATTTTTTTTTCCAGGGGTTCCACACGTCAAGGTTTTGGCGATTGATGGTAGAAATTTCATGGATTTACGGCACAAACGGTTGAGACATCTTTCGGAGAAAATTCTAAAACAACTTCCTATTGTGAGTAAGTCTGGTAATTTGAATAATGATGGCTGCGATCTCTGTTTTCGGGCTAAGCAATCTATAGAAAGTTTTCCACATAGTGATAGTAGAGCTAGTAGAATTTGTGAGTTTGTTCATTGTGACTTGTGGGGACCATATGGAACTCCATCTACATGCGGAACGTCTTATTTTTTGACTATTGTTGACGATTTCTCTAGGTTTATGTGGGTTTATTTTCTATATAATAAAATGGAAGTTGAGATAGTTTTTCTGAATTTTATGGCGTTGATTGATCATCAATTTAATGAGAAAAATCTGCGTGTTCGAAGTGATAATGGAACCGAGTTTAAATGTTTTCTTCCACATTTTTGAATGGAATGAATTATTTTTGAAACCTCGTGTGTGGGAACTCCTCAACAAAATGGTCGAGTGGAAAGAAAACATCAGCACCTCTTGAATGTTGCTAGAGCGTTACGTTTTGAGGGACAACTACCACTTAAATTCAAGGGAAAGTGTGTAATGCCCCAAGTTTTCAAAGTTTTCTACAAGCTTGTATTTTATAAATGGCGTCTTTTTACATTGATTTTAGTTGTCTAAGTTACCATATTTAATTTTTTTTTATGATAACTGACGACTTTAAAAGAATTTACGTAGCTTGTAGTAATATATATATATATATGTGAAAATATATACAGGTGTGTCATATGCATATATGAAAATATATGTATATATGAAAATATATGTATATATATATATATATATGAAAACACGTATATATATATATATATATATATATATATATATATATATATATATATATACACTATGGATAAGTTAAGCTAAATACTTATCCTACCTTCCAACTTGACAAATTGGTTCCTAACGTGTCTTATAGTTAGGTGTTTACTCATAGTAACATGCATGTGGCTTACTTATGGTTATTACTTTGGGGTTAAGTTTCAATAGTATATTTTGGGAAACGGCTATAAAAGGTGTAAAATACGTACTAACCCGTAGCTAGCTTACATAATAGTTAAATCTTGACACAAATACAAAAAATTGGATAAGTATTGACGTAAATACATGAGGTGATTGACGGATGTATTTACACAAATGGTCACAGTGGCGGAGCCAGAAAAAAAGTTCTGGGGGTGCCGAAATACTTTATCTAAGTAATTTTTTTTTCAGAGGGTGCATAAATTTTTTTCTGTGTAATATACACTGTTTTTCTTCGGTTCAGGAGGGTCCGTGGACCCCATTGTTGTGCATGTGTGTCCGCCTCTGAATGGTCACGTGTTACATGTCATGTTTTTATTAAACGGTACCAACTTAGATAATTATCGGGATCATTACTAGCCGACTTCACTACTCGTGATTTCACGTGATGACCAGTGGGAGCACGGTTAATATCACATGCTCTCTCTTTTAGCCGACCGTCATTTGTGTATAAATATGAGTGATGCATATCAAGTTGTAAGAAAGACTACCTTGAATATATATAGTGTGAATAGTAGCATGCAAACTACAAATTTTGTTTTGCTTTAGTCACGTAAGAACATATGTATAGTGTATTTATTTATACTATATAAAGTATAGAAAAAATGTTATTATTCTGAAGCATTCGCTACACACCGAGATACTGCAGAGAGACAATTAGTGTTTGATTAATAGCATTACAAGGGGAATTAATGTCAAATTGGTGTCAATAGAGATAGCTAGTATCCGCCCATATCACTGTGAGGTTCTTTACTTGTTACATTTTGTAATACTTGTTATTTTTAACGATAATATTGTTTTATCACCGTGGTGTTCTTTCGACTGTTTATGTTGTTTTAACACGGCGGAAAACTCTATTTAACGAATATATCGTTTTGTCTTTTAACCGGTTTTATAGATCAGGCATCCTGAGGTTCTTTTATGTGTTTGATTTTCAATTGTTCATATGGTAGCCTATCTTGTGTTTGTATGCGTAAAGCATGCCTATCATGATATAACTTTGTTTAATATGTGTCGTCAAAGCAATCTTGACATTTGTAGAACGTGTGATCTTACTTTTTGAAACGAGTTATTAATTGTAATATCACATACATGATATTTAAATACTGTTTATGTGATACTATGAGTCTATGATGGTATACTAGCTACTGACAAAAAAAGTGGTATGGTGTGCCAATTTGGATGACCGTTACTAGGGCCCACAGGCGGGGACTTGATCGGTTGGGAAAGCTTTGGGCTGACAACTTGGTCATTTCCTAATCCTGTTTCGCTTGGTCAAGCGTTGTTCGGAGGTTTAGCCACGTGAGACTGAAGGCTCCGGCGAATGTTCCGGACATATGCATTCTGACTGGACGTTTATCTCGGCATTAGAGTGTGAGGTAGCTCCATCTGGTTCTGAGGGGTTACAAGGTTGGTATCTGGTCTTTTTTTCCCATGGCGGACCCCCTACTGTTACTTCCTCTCCGGCACCTAAAGTTGATATTATAGATGATGAGCTCGACATTGGTACTAGTGAGCCGAATGTCGAGCAGCCTGCCGTGCAGGCAGGTGATGTGGACCGTGGTGGTGACGGGATGAAGGAGATCATTGATGAGGTTGGAGAATTGCAAGGAGATGAGGTGGTGTGAGTGAACCAACGACTGGAGAGAGGGTTAAGAAGTGGGAAACGGACAAAAGTGCCTAATTCCGACTATCGAGAATTCGTGACACATACGGCGGTGGATAAGAAAAGTCCTTCAATACGCTCATCAAGTCCATCAACCTCCTCAGGTATTCTCTATCCTCTTACATATTTTGTGAATTATTCCCGGTTTTCTGATGCACACCGGAGGTATTTAGAAGCTGTGACTGCAGGAAATTCACCTCGTTCTTTTAAAGAGGCAGTGAAATATGAAGGTAGGCGGAAGGCTATGGTTACGGGCATTAGAGGATCATGACACGTGGACATTACATGAACTACCTCCTTGAAAGTAGGCATTAGGAAGCAAGTGGGTTTATACAGAAAAATACGATGAACATGGCAATCTTCAACATTTGAGGGCACGGTTGGTTGCATTCGGGAATCACCAGATTGAAGGAATTGACACTACAAAAAACATGATTGCGGCGAATTTTCCCCACCGCTAAAACTCTTTCGCGGTGGTTTCAGCCACCGCTAAAATCTGCCGTATTTGCCTTCGACGCTAAAGTTTTAGCCTTTTCCTGGCGGTTTTCTTGCATCCGCCGCTAAGATCTTGTTGTGGCGGTTTTTTATCCTCCGTTAAAACATTATTCGTAAGAGATAATGCAGGTAAAAAAAGGTTTTGTGCCGGATTTTCCATCCGCCTCGAAATAACAGATTTAATTTAAATAAAAAATAAATTATCAAATGAAAAATTAACAGCACTGATTCAAACATTAATCCCTTCGAAAAAAAACGGTCTCGTTCTATTTCCAAAACACAGATATTTACATGGCTAATCAAGCCATAAGTAAATCTGGAAATACCCCAACGGTCAACAAAACATAATATAAAAAATAGAAAAATAACGATAATGTTTGAAATAAACTCTTTGATGCATTATCTACATTTTGTTCGTATTCTACCCGCACCTCATCTACGGAAATGCTAAACGCCTACCCGCACAGTAGCTAAATATTTTGCTTCCGTAGCTACCACAAGATCTTCATACAAACTCACCTGTACATATAAGAGAAGAAAAGAGAGATAAATTTTGTACACTGACGTTAGTGTTGAAGGAGGAATACCAGTGGGGATGACGTTTTGTTCAGCAGAAAAAATATTCAATAAATGGGTGCCAAAAGTAATTATGCGTATGCCGATAGAACCCGCCTATATATAGTGTGAATAGTAGCATGCAAAGTACTAATTTTGTTTTGCTTTAGTCACGTAAGTATGTATATAGTGTATTTATTTATACTATATTATAAAGTATAGAAAAAATGTTATTATTCAGAAGCATTCGCTACACTCCGAGATACTGCAGAGAGACAATTAGTGTTTGATTAATAGCATTACAAGGGGAATTAATGTCAAATTGGTGTCAATAGAGATAGCTAGTATCCGCCCATATCACTGTGAGGTTCTTTACTTGTTACATTTTGTAATACTTGTTATTTTTAACGATAATATTGTTTTATCACCGTGGTGTTCTTTCGACTGTTTATGTTGTTTTAACACGGAGGAAAACTCTATTTAACGAATATATCGTTTTGTCTTTTAACCAGTTTTATAGATCAGGCATCCTGAGGTTCTTTTATGTGTTTGATTTTCAATTGTTAATATGGTAGCCTATCTCGTGTTTGTATGAAGCAAGCCTATCATGATATAACTTTGTTTAATATGTGTCCTCAAAGCAATCTTGACATTTGTAGAACGTGGGATCTTACTCTTTGAAACGAGTTATTAATCGTAATATCACATACATGATATTTAAATACTGTTTATGTGATACTATGAGTCTATGATGGTATACTAGCTTTTGACAAAAATAGTGATACGGTGTGCCAATTTGGATGACGAAGCATCGGGGCGCAGCGGGACTTGATCGGTTGGGAAAGCTTTGGGCTGACAACTTGGTCATTTCCTAATCCTGTTTCGCTTGGTCAAGCGTGGTTCGGAGGTTTAGCCACGTGAGACTGAAGGCTCTGGCGGATGTTCCGGACATATGCATTCTGAATGGACGTTTATCTCGGCATTAGAGTGTGAGGTAGCTCCATCTGGTTCTGATGGGTTACAAGGTTGGTATCTGGTTATATTTGCTGTCTGGTATGATCTTTGACCCTTATGTGGATATTATTGCTCATATACATATTACTGTATAAATGAATGTGCTTATCCGCTATGTGTAGTTTCAACTGTAGTTGTTTGTGAAAGCTACACATTATGCACACACTGAACCTCACTGAGTTTAAAAAACTCACACCTCCTGCAAAACCCTTTTTAGTGTTACAAGTACAACTGGTTACCTCGAGTGGATTCCAGATGGATGAATAGAAGATAGAAATGATGATAAGAGTGATGTCATTATTTGGGATCTAGATGGTGTTGCGCCAACGTGTTAAATATAAGGTTATAAGTAATCCTTTCTACTTTGATGATGGAACTAGTTATGAAATGGTTGTAAATGATTTATGGATTATATGAATTGTATTTATGGACTTCATTATAGTTTGGATTATATGAATTGTAAATAATCCTTTTGCAGCCGCTCCCACAACGACCCCTAGTGGACTCTGAGGGTAGGGAGCCGGGCCATCACAGAGTGTGTGATGACTGCATGTTATTTGATTAATCGGACCCCGTCGAGTGTTTTGCATAATATGCCTTATGAATGTTTGTTTGGAAAACCACCAATTTTTGATGCGATACGTGTTTTTGGATGTTTGTGTTATGCATATAATGAACGTCATAAAATGATAAATCTGAGAGCCGGAGTAGGAAGTGTATCTTTCTAGGTTATCCGTTTGCTAAGAAAGGATGGACACTTTTTGATTTGGAAACCGAAGAAATTCTTGTTTTTAGAGATGTAAAAAAATTTGAGCACTTTTTCCCATGGCGGACCCCTTACTGTTACTTCCTCTCCGGCACCTAAAGTTGATATTTTAGATGATGAGCTCGACATTGGTACTAGTGAGCCGAATGTGGAGCAGCCTGCCGTGCAGGCAGGTGACGTGGACCCTGGTCGTGACGGGATGAAGGAGATCAGTGATGAGGTTGGAGAATTGCAAGGAGATGAGGTGGTGTGAGTGAACCAACGACTGGAGAGATAGAGGGGTTAAGAAGAGGGAAACGGACAAAAGTGCCTAATTCCAACTATCGAGAATTCATGACACATACGGCGGTGGATAAGAAAAGTCCTTCAACACGCTCATCAAGTCCATCAAACTCCTCAGGTATTCTCGATCCTCTTACATATTTCGTGAATTATTCCGGGTTTTCGATGCACATAAGAGGTATCTAGAAGCTGTGACTGCAGGAAATTCACCTCGTTCTTTCAAAGAGGCAGTGAAATATGAAGGTTGGCGGAAGGCTATAAGACACACAGCTGGGAGCATCCCGTTAAGAAATCTTCCCGTTTGTATAACTGCAAACCTGCAAAAAAATAATAAAGCATGGTTTACTAAACATTATCAATGAGAAAGAGGCTTATATATTTCAAAAATCACATAAACATTACCTTCATAAGAAAGCTTTATCAGTGGCATGCTCTACTAAACACATTCTAGTTAAGCAATCCTTGAAGCGAAATATATAGATCTTTGTTTCTGTTCCGAAGATCTCCTCTGTTTTCCTCAACGTGTCCTAATAGACAAGAAAGCCAAAAACATGGTGTTTAGTCAATCAGCCAAAATAAGGTTTCCAAATGCTATGTACTAAAGTGATCAACTTCAATTTAAAATCAAGACAATCTCAGAATAGTACTCAGTAAAAAATTAGAATGAACAACACAACTTGATTTTCTTTGACAAAATCATCAGGATCAATCTGTACATTGAACTGAGTTTGAAGGTGCCCCAACCTTATCGCTGTATCGTACAACCTGAAGAACAGAGATACCATGTGAAGAACAGAGATACCATGTAAAATTAAAACGACACAAACATATCCTCTATAGGGATTCAAAAAGGCCTATTTTGCACTAATACTATTAAAAACACAGTTTGATTTGAATGGAGTAAAAGTGGTCTTATGAAAACACATTCGTATTTCTTTACCATATTCCAATTAGAGAATTATATTTCTTTATTTCTGCCAACTATAATGGCATCATGTGATACATTCTTAGACAAGTTAATGGCCATTATACTAAGCACAAAAATGCATATGGTGAGGAGATTATGGTAAAAACATCACCTTCGCCTGGCCGGAGAAAACTTCGGCGTAAGTGAAGGTTCGGATGAAACACAAATGCAGACATAATTGCCTCAGCTTTCTGGCTCCAAGTCATCCAATTGATTATTAAACAAGCACTCTGTACATATTAGTGTTAGGAAATCAACGCGGGAATGCAACAGAATTCAAATATTTGATTCCCTTTTACCTAAGATCGACTTCGTTAAAGCAACAAGCATAAAAGAAGTAGGCAAAAGAATACCTTGGTTGATCCAATTGGATCGACGCTTTGTCTACGGTTGTAGTTTCTGCACGAAGCCACCCAAGCGTTCGGCCTCTACCGGTGATCCACACGAACACCTCGCCGGAATCCCATCATGGATTGCTACCAGAAAAACTCGGCTGCTAGACCGACTTTTTTTCTCTCATAAATCTCTCTCTAGGAAGCTCTCTATTTATCACAATAACTATTAACTCTTGGAATTGTGATGTACAAAAGAGCTAGCCAAGCCTCCTATAAATAAGGCATGGGGCGCCCCTCTATGGTTCCCAATCTGATTGAGATTAGCTTCTAGTAGATAGATGAGAGAGAGAAAACCTTTTCCTAAAAAAATAAGGAAAATCCCTTTGATTGATTTATCTCATTAAATATTCAATATCTTATATCAAATATATTTCCAATATATATTGACAATATCTTATATTGAATATATATTTATCTTATTACCATAAATTTATTTTTCCAAAATCAATTAATATCTAATATTGATATTATGGTAATTTTATTAATTAAATTGCACAACTCAAATGTATCCTATTGATATACCAAAATCAACATAAGCCCAGTAGCGGACAGGGTTCTCGGCCATCTCCGCCTCACGCTATCACGAGCCACATCGTTAGCCAGTACAACGGGAATAAAGCAGCTGACAACTAGCTCGATACTAAGCACTGGAGGCCCGACTGCTCGCCCTTCCGGCTTGCCATCCTTCAACACCGCTTGACAACAAAGTTCCTCTAAGTCCGACCTCAGTCGGCGCTCCGAGTCCACCAGGACTCTCTACCCATTTAGGGCTCTCCGAGTCCGCCAGGGTTTCTGCCCGTGGAGAGATTTCCGAGTCCGCCAGGACTCTCTGCCCGTCGTGGGATCTCCGAGTCCGCCAGGACTCTCTGCCCGTCGTGGGCTCTCCGAGTCCGCCACGACTCTCTGCCCGTCGAGGGCTCTCCGAGTCCTCCAGGACTCTCTGTCCATCAAGGACTTTCAGCCCTGCAAGCTCACTCTCTGTCCATCAAGGACTCTCTGTCCATCAAGGACAAAATTTGCCCCCGGGTAGGAAATATGATTCCGTTTGTCAGACGGCCATTTTTACCCTCCGGTCTTTCTATCCGTGATCTCGTATCCTAACTTCTCTGGTCAGTTCATCATTAGGTTACGCTTCCGTTATATTGATTAATTACGTCAATATTAACATGCCATTAAGTTCAAATAGAAAGAGATTCATAATAACTGATTTTAATCATTTTTACCATAGTCGATCATCCATTTTACCAAAAAGATTAAAATAGTTCAATTACATATCTTGGCTAATATTACTAATACTAATATATATATATATATATATATAGATAGAAATAATAAACATAATAACATTAGAAAATTACCGATTACAACTGCTGAATCGGGGTTGTTTCCACCGGATATAGCATAACAAAACTTCGAAATCAACAATCTTCGATAATTATTCCGACATTACAACGATACTATAACTACTTTATTTATATATATAAACATATAAAAACATATACATATATATATATATATATATATATATATATATATATATATATATATATATATATATATATATATATGGGCCCAAAACATAAAAGAAATAAAAAGAAAGAGGTAGAGGAAAATATATATAGAGATATATATATATATATATATATATATATTTTGGGACACTTTGATCAAATGGACTGAGGGGAGTATTTATAGGGGTAGTGCACCGGCGCGTGCCGGCCCCTTCGGCGCGTGCCGGTGCTACTGATGCATATTCCTTTGTCGAGACTCCCATGTGCTTGAAATGATGAAGATTCCGCCCGTGCGGTTTTCCGGTTCGTGCCGAATGTCAAAATATCACTGTTTGGTAAAATGAGTTGTAGACCTCCGATTGACGTGATTCAAAGTGCGTTGAAAAGCTCATTTGAAGATCTAAAACTTTCATGAAGAACGCTTCCCCAGAAAATGCCTTTAAGTTGGGTCAAATGTCCGTCGAAGATATTTTACGGTAGAAGCACTTAGGACAATTGATCCGTTTGAACTCGTTAGCTTATGACACCTTCTTCTATTCCTCAAAAGATATGTTTTTGGCCTCAAAGCGTGTAAATCACTTGGGATCTTGGTAAACCTATAATCCCGCAATAAATTACCAAAATACCAAGCGTAAATCCGACCACGACACTCCGGTTATTAAACCGGTACAAAACTTATAAAACTTATAAAAATACGATAATTTATATAATAATTACTACTTACACATTTGGATAAAACTTAGTAATTATGACTTGAATTGGTACAATAATGCTCAAAGTGTTATCAATATTAGGGTAAAATGTCATAATAATGATTGACAATTTGTCGCTCATCAGAACTCTGTATCAACTGATGGCTTCTGAAACGCACGTTTGGGGGGTTCAAACGCGTGTTTGGATGCCTGTTGCCTCAAAACTTCACTTTTCTTCCTCTTGATCTCTCCTCTTGCCTCGATCATGCCTTTTGCCACAAATCATCACCTCTCGGGTCCTCGAGACACCAATACCCTTCAACATCATAAACAACCAAAAGCATCCAAACAAATCCGGAGGGTAAAAGTGCTCGGGAATAGGGTTAATATCAAGAAAATAGGGGTAATAATCCATCAAAGTGACGGATTCACTTCCCGTGCCATGAGCTCACGATAACACCCCAAAAACGGTATAAATCACCCAAAAGTGTGCTGAAAATGTGGTAAACGGGGATAAACAATGCACCGGAGTCACGTAAAGTTGACTCCCATCAACCACCCCACACTTAGCCTTTGCTCGCCCTCGAGTAAACTAGGCATTTTAAAACAAACCAAGGGATTCAACGTTGTGACGAAGGTGCTACTATCCACACCCTCGAGGTAACCACAAAGTAGGAAATACGAACATATACACACCGGTATAACATTATCAAGAAAATGGAGTGTGTGTGGTGCCAAGCTAAAGCCAAGTGCTCAAAATGATTGCCGGGGCTTGAATCCCGACCAAAAGTCTACCAACCGTTTCATACCCACTAGCCTCTCCACTAATCAAGGTTACTAAGTCTAGACACGATCGGGTAGGACTTGAAAGGTTATAACGTTAGGCTAGGGTAATTTCGGTTAATCGAAAGAGATAATTTGGGAACTGGAGAAAAAGAAGTACGAGTGAACTTAATCAACAAGTGTACCACCTTATTTCTACCATACAAACCACCCAAACTCCTTTTTGATTAATTAAGCACTTTGGGAACCATAGGATACCAACATACCCGAACTCATTGCCTAATTCAACTATGTTTCAAGTTTCATGAGGCGAGGTCGAATACATTAGCACCTATCTCACTATCCCAACTCCAGCATCATAAAGATAACTTTTGAGCTTATCACTTTGATTCCAACCCTTTTATTTCAATAAACTCCAAGCTTTTATTCAATGATAGCTAATTTATTTTGAACTTTGATTGATCTCTCTCTCTTTTTTTTAAAGAAGGAAGAAATTTCACAGATTTTTCTTTTCTTCTTGGGTCAAACCCAAACACTAGGCCCAATTGAGCTCCTCTTCTCCTTATAGCTCAAAACCGAGAAAACACCAACCCATCAAAACATCATTTCCCCCACCCCACACTTGCCTTAGCAAGTGTGGCCTAACAAAAGATTAAGTCCACTCGTAGGGTAGAAACGAAGGAAATGTGACCATAATTAAGGCTCAAGGTAGGTTTCTGACTAAGTAACAAAATGGCTAAAAATGAATGGTGGTTAGACCATTCTATCAAGGCTGAGAGGGGCTATGAAGGTCTAATGTTTCGGGATTAGGCTTATTTGGCTATGGTTGGTCAAAGAGACGCCAGGACCGTCATCCCGTATCCTACTTAGGTGAACCTTTCTATTTCGCCTCGAGACTAGCGGTATGAGAGGTGGTAGCAATCAAATTGTGCACAAAATGTAGCTTACGTGAAATTAATAAACTCCATTCTCAAGATAATATCAAACCGCAATGTACACGTCCGGGGTCCCTACTAAGGTGATCACCACTCGAATGTGAAAATAACACACACAACACGGTGTTGAAAACCCTTGAATTTTTTTAAAATTTACCCAAAAATCGACTCAAGCCCGGTCATAAGCTAAGCATACTACATATTTAGCACAATTAACAACAAAAACAAGAAAACGGCTAAGACTCCCACCCCACACGTAAACGAAACACTGTCCTCAGTGTGTGAGAGATAAAAAGAGTAAAAGACTTAGCTGTTTGACCAAAAACCCGGCAGAAAGGCACAATCGTGACTCGAAACTTGTGACACCCTCGTATAAATCCATCCCGTAACCTAAAGCGAGATCAACAGAAACAAAGAAAGCGCATGCACGAGACCGAATCCACATGCTATAAAGCAAGCAATAGGGTAAGCGGGTGCGTAAAATAACGAGTCCATGCCACAGTGACGAGATCAAAGCATAAAGAGGGGGATACGGGGTATGCAATGGAAGGATACAATAAAATCAATAAAAACAGAACATCCATGCATCAAATATAAACCAATAATAAAAATCCACGTCATCCCACAGTATAATTCAGAGAAAAGGAAAACATACACGGTCAAGCAGGCCTCAGGGGCTCAAAAATAAGTGCACGTGCATGCAAAGTGAAGTGTATCAAAAGAATAATGGAAAAGTATCAAAAGTAGCTGAAACAGAACTAGCAAAATAGATGAAGGCATAAATAAAATGCAAGAAAACGGCTAAAGTCGCTCCGAAGGTCTCGTCCGTCGAGGAGGAGGTGTGGTAGAAGCTGGTGCGACCACCAGGAAAGCCGCACTCTCTCGACTATGTAGAACACCGAAGCACTGTCCTCTCTCGCCTGCTCTCATCTCGCCCATTTGTCGATCAGCTCATCCAAAGATATGTCATCAAATCCCTCCTCAGGCTCATCAACAAATAAGTCCTCTGATACCCTCTGCAAATCTGCCTCAATCTCTAGGGTATACTGGAATGCTGAAACATCCAACTCAAAAGGAGGAAGATCAATCTCTCTGGCTCGAGAAAATACCCGCTGATTCTCTACAATTCCATTCAGAGTCAGCCGTAGACTATCCATCCAATCCCGCTGTTTATGTGCAATGAGAAGCCCCTGCCGCTCACTAAGCCACGGTCCCCCGGTCGTCGGTGTAAAATGTGGAGGAGGTGTAGGTGTAGTGGAAGGTCCAGTAGTGAATGGAGGAGGTGGAGGTATCGTGGTGATGGTAGTGGTGGTGATGACGGGTGGAGGTATCGGGAGTGTGGTGGATGGAGTCGAGGTGGTAGGGCGAGGGACGGTGTGAATAGGTCATGGGGTGTGCCTAGGAGGTCTTGGAGCTGTGCGGGCATTGAACGGCTTAGGAGCTACGGGCTGATTCTTCTTCCTCAATATCTGATCGTCAGGGTATTCCTCAACCGGAAATCTCTTGCATAAGCCATAAATGAGGTAGGGGCACATGAGCATACGACGCTTGACCTTCTGATTTTCTCTAAACTCCTCAAAAATAGTCTTCCCGACATCTACCTTGAGATCATAATGCAAGACATACAACAATTGCAAGTCCTTGATGTGGAAATGCGTAATGTTGTCCTTTGGTAGTATGCGATTCTGGGAGAACTTCGCTTTAACTTTCCACTCATCAGGCGAAGTTGTCGTCACTAACTGATTCCGTGCACTACTCCCCTTAGCTATCCACTGTAAGCCCGGAGTGATATCCTTCCTCATTTTTTCCAAAGGATCCTCAGTCTTAGTATTATCCCAATGCTGTCTCTCCGCAAACCAACTGATGTAGTCCTGGCCCTCAAAAGCCGGTATCCGGTAGTAATCATTAATTGCCTTGACGGACCACGGAACATTGACCCCTCTCACCTTTATGAAACCTGACTCTAGGTTGGCGACACTAAAATTAGCATACCACTCCCGAACTAGTGTGAGGTTGAGGTTCCCTTCCGGCTCGTAAATCAAGTTGTTCCACCCTCTCTTCCTCAAGTTGTCGATGAAGGTTGGAGGAACCACCTTAAGATCTAACCCCCTCTCGTAACACATGTTCTTAGTGGCGATGTACTCATTATAGTTAGTCATGGCCACTGGTGAGTTAAAACGTTGGTCGAAAGGTAGGGGGTCGTTAGGAGGAGGTGGAGCTAGTGAAGGATCTTGCTCGGGAATACTTCATAGAGGGAGTGAAACAGGTGTCTGCACAGTTCTGGCTCGCATCCGGGCTAAAGGCACGGTCTCACTCTCAAGGTCTGTCGCCTCATCACTCTCACTACTAGAATTCCTTCCCTTAGTGTCCGGCTCAAAATCCTCATCAGAAGTCTCATCTCTCAACTGTCCAGGAGGCCTAAGGGCTCTGGGATTCCTACTCTCGGCACGGCCCGTATCACCAATCCGGATACCACCCTTAGGTATCCGAGGACAAACTAGGGTTTTATGCTTTTTGGGCATGTGTTTCTCTACCGGCTGTTAAGGGTGAATTTATACGATTTATAACGCTATATTTTATGATAATTTCCCTCATATTTGTATAATTTGCATAAGAAATGGGTGTTTAATAGAATTATTGAGTAAATGATATTTTAAATGAGTTATTGCAAAATATGTTAATTTTGGTGTTTTAATTGTGATTTTATGATTATTTGGATGATATTACATTTTGCGATGTTTTAATGTGTTATAGGTACGTGTTTGATGCTCAAATGATGATCAAAAAGCGATAAGAGTCGAATTTCATTGATGATAAAAGAGATAATGATGATTTGGATTGATGAAAAAGGATAGAGATGAAGAAATCAAGATTAAGTCGATCCCCGGGTGGCGTCGAAGTTTGAAAGCTGGCGTCCGTAATGGGCGAGCGTTTGAAGATATGGACGGCGTCCATGAGAAGAAAGTTGATCTGAGAGTTTGGGCCGAGTGGGACGGGCGTCGAAGCAAGCAAGGCTGCGAATCGAGCTTAACGAAGGCCCGGAAGGAGTGGACGGGCGTCCAGCCGCCGCCATGCTGAAACCGACTTTGAATTCTATATATAGCCGCATTTTTTTCCACGTTAAAGAGACCAATTACACAATACTCGAAACCCTAATCCTAGGGGCGGCTTAGGCTGCGGTTTTTACCAGTTTTCATCAACTTTTATGTTCTTAAATTCTTAGATTAGATTAGCTACTTTTTATGTCTTTCTATACAATTTGAAGCTTCAAGAGGATGCTAAGAGGCTAGACCTCCATTGAACGAGTGTTGTGAAGCCGTCCGATCAACAATTCAGTTTCTTTTCGTGATTATTTTGTGAGTATCTACTACGAGTTGTTTATTCTATCATGCTTTATGTTGTTTATTGCAAATTTATATCGAAAGATGTTTGCTTTGTTGATCGTTTATTTGATGAAAATCATGTTAGACTTTTGATCACCATGATAAAGAATAGATATTTGATCTAAGTAACGAAAGTTATTAGGTTAGATTTCTAGGTTAGAAACGTTTAAAGTTTACACCTTTGGTTAGAAAAGCGTTAATCTTTAGATCGAAAGATAGAGATTAATAGACGAACTTGCCTAAGAAATTAGGGTTCATACCTTTGATCAGGTGAATCACAACTTGATTAGTAATCACGAAATAATTTGAATTGCAATTGAATGTTGATAGGATAGGTGGATCAATTGGTCGTTTGTCCGTTATAACTTGATCAAATCCCTTGAACTAGAATTGTTTAGCTTAGTTAATCTTTATTGCATATTAGGTTTAGATTTAGTTTAAATTGTTCGCAACCCGTATTTACCCTGGCTTTAGATCCTATCTTCTGTCCAGTTTTCCTTATTGTTATCTCTCGTTTTTATTCCCTGTTTAGTTTGTTTGCTGTTTAGTTTTAGTAATCGTGACATAGGTTAGTTAGTTAAACAAAGACTAGGACTACCAATCGTTAGTTTCCCGTAAGATCGACCCGGTATCAACCTCTTTACTACGATCCTTGCACTTGAGGTATATCGGATTATAAATTTATTACTTGTTAATAAAATCCGTGACAAGTTTTTGGCGCCGTTGCCGGGGAACCAAACGGTTGCCTAGTGTTTGTTTTTTCTGTGTTTAATCGTTTTTGTTCTTGTTTTAGGTAGATTTTTAATTCGGTAATTAGGGTTTTAGTTAGGGTTTAAGGTCTTCTCTTTATAGTTCCTTTGTGATTAGTTTTTCCTTTCCATCTATTTTCTTTCTTTCTGTTTCTCTCCCCATTCTTTTTCCTGCTGTTTTTTTCTCTGTTCTTGCTTCGTTTTCCTTCCAAACGGGCGTCTAGACCAGTGGACGCCCGTCTGTTCTAAAATTTTCAACTCTAAATCGTTTTTAACCTGTTGGACGAGCGTCCATCCAATTTGGACGTCTGTCCAGTTCTTCAACTTGTCGGATGAGCGTTTGGACTTCCAGAAGCCCGTCGGCTCAATTTTAAGCAGGCGCCCGTCAGCTTTGGGCGACGTCCGTCTTCCTCTATCTTAACTAATTCTATTTTCCTTTTCTTTTCTTAGGCTTTAATTTTTAGTTTAGGTTTTTAATTCTTAGTTTTTAGGTTTCCACCACCTGATCTTGGTTCGGTTTATGCAAACTCGAAGTCAAAAGGACCACATTGATACCACTGACTTAGAGCGGACCATAGTCCGGCCAAACAGGTGGAAACTCCGTCCTGTGGCTCCTTCTGAAGAAGCCGATCAAGATTTAGAGGATCGTTTAGCCGAAGAATTCGAAAACTTCATAATCATGGCTGCTGAGGATAGACGTACGTTGGCAGACTACGCCATGCCAGGCGAAGTCAAAGTCAACCCGGCTATTGTTATCCGGCCATAATCGCACGCACCTTCGAGCTAAAGCCGGGACTCATTCAGATGATGCAGCATGCATCTATTTTCCACGGTTATCATCGAGAGAATCCCACACTCACTTGCATACATTCTTGAAATATGTGGTACTACACGCATCCAAGGAGTAAGTGAGGATGCTATTAAACCGAAAGCTGTTCCCATTTCCTCTAAAGGAGAAGCTAAAGAGTGGTATACCTCTCTCCCCGCTGAATCTATTACCACCTGGGCTGAACTTGAAAAAGAGTTCTTGAGTCAATACTTCCCACCTTAAAAAACAGCCCAGTGTTTAAACGACATATTCACTTTCTATCAGAAAGAGAATGAATCCTTTTTCGATTGTTGGAAAAGATTCAAGTCTCTCGCTTAGAAAGTGTCCCCACCATGGCTTGCCCTTTGCAAAGGCAAGTCAACACTTTCTTTAGTGGATTGACCCGAGCTTACAAAAGGCATGGTCAATAGTTCATCAGTGGGGCGTTTTGAAGAAAACGCTGATGATGAGGGTGGGCCTTTGTTCAAGGACATTGCCAAATACAACTATGCCCCCTCTTATCAAGACATTCAAGCACCTCCTCCTCCTAAGGTTGAGGAAGTCAACATGCAAAGTTTGATCGCCATGCTACAGAAGCAGATGGCAACTTCTCAAGTTTCAAATCAAATGAATCAAGCTTCTTCCTTTCCAGAGAACCCTCAGGTTCTATATTGTGAGAGCTGTTGTCAGACTGGCCACATGATTGGCCAGTGTCAATTCAATCCCCCTGCACCTTATCAAGTGAATGCTGTTCATGATCATGGACAGTATAATCAAGTCACATGTCAGAATTGTGACGAGGTGGGGCACACATCTAGATTCTGTCCTATGAACGGACATAATGCTGAAGTAAATGCATTCTATGGCCAGAACAATCAAAGGTTTAATCAATTTTCTGGCCAGAATAATCTCCAAAACCAAGGGTTCAATCAATCTTCAAGTTTCAATCCAAATTCTAATTTCAATCAGAATCAAAACTTCAATAGAAACCCTGGTTTTCCCCAGAACCAGAATTCCAATTTTTCCAATTCTAATCAAAGGTTCAATCAGAATTGGCCCGCCAATTCAAATCCTGCTGTCCAAAGTCGGCCCAGCCAGCCCTTCTCAGAACCCTCAAACTTCTCAAGGCCCCTCAAGTGATATCAAAGCTCAATGGGACTCCTTTGGGAGGAGCAAAATAGATCAATGAAAAATCTTGAGAGACAAATTGGGCAAGCTGGGTGAGCGATTAGCTTCAAGACCCCAGGGCATTGCCGATTTCACCGAGAAAAATCCAAAGAGGCGGTCAAGTTGCTCAAACCGACTTGAACAATGGCCAATGTCTCGACCTCGTACCATCAATTCCATACGGTAGAAAGGAGGCCGGTGCAATGAATCTAAGCGGTACTCAAGTTAGTGGTCCTTCCCACCGGAAACCACTAGCCCCTCTGCCGGTGATAAGGCGGGAGGAAGCCGAGCACCTACACTCCCCTTGGCCAAAGAGAATACTCGGTGGCTGGTCCACGAGAGGTGAAAAAGATGGAAGTCCTCGGTGGTGATCCACGAGGAATGAAGAATCAAGTGGAAGTCGAGGGTGATCCACGACTAATAAAAAGATTGAAAAAGCTGTTCGGTGGAAGGATCTGGAAGACCAAGCTGTCGGTGCATCTTCGAAGAAAGTCTTTTCTGAGAATGATCTGAAAAAGCTTCCATTTCCACCAAGGAAGAACAACATCCCTTTGAGTGAAAATAAGAAGTATGAAAAGGTGCTAAATCTCTTGAAAAATACTCAGGTAAATCTTCCATTATCCGAGGTCTTGGTTGAAATGCCTAAGTATACAAAATTTATCAAGGATGTTGTTTCTTCGAAAAGGAAGTTGTCAGACATGGAGAGGCTGATTGGTGAGGATTGTTCAATGATCAATTATGAAAACCTACCAACCAAGAGATGTGACCCTGGAAAGTTCGTGCTTACAGTGTTAATGGGAGGCCTGGTCTTCCCTAACTCTTTGTGTGACTGGGTGCATCTATAAGCCTCATGCCATTGTAATACGTGTGCAAGCAATTTGGTTTAATTGATCTTCTAGAACCCACTACCATGAATTTGCAATTCGATAGATCTTCTATGAAAGCGGCGGGAATCTTAAAAGAGCGTACTAGTTCAAATTGATGATTTACCTTTCCGTTGGAGTACGTCTAGACATTGAAAAAGATGAAAATGTCCCACTGATTCTTGGAAGACCCTTTTTGTCTACAGCTAGAGCCCTCATTGACTACGATGGTGGGCGAGTGATGATCCGTGTTGGTGATCAAGAGGTAAGCTATAATGTCTCCAAATCCATTCAAATACCCTCTGGTTCTCCAACCGGTTTTTCCATTGAGGATACGTCTGATGACTTCGATGATTTAATGGAAAAGCAAGTCATGGCTGTTGCAACTGAGTATGAGCGACTGGTTGATAATTTGAATAATCATGGTGTGGTAAGTCTAGAGCAGTTAGAAGCTGAATTTAAGGATGAGTTGTTGGAAGGTGAAGCTTTGGCAGTGGGACCGCTAAGTAAACTCAGCGATGTTGAGTTGAAAGGTATAGAGCTCAAATCAAGTTTGGAAGACCCCCCTGCAGATTTGGTGTTGAAGCCGTTGCCTAAACATCTTAAGTATGTGTTTCTAAGAGAAGGTGACAAGCTTCCTTTGATCATATCTGCCAAGCTGTCTCGTTTAGAGGAAATGAAATTAATCAACGTCTTGAGGAAAAATGAAAAAGCCTTTGGGTGGCAAGTAGGAGATATCAGAGGGATATCTCCTGACATCTGTATGCACAAGATCAAGACTAATGAGGGTGCAAAATGTGTTAGACTGACCTGGAGGAGGCTCAACCCTCATATGCAAGAGGTGGTTAAGAAGGAAATCATCAAACTTACGGACATGGGAATCATTTATGCCATCATTGATAGTGAATGGGTTTCACGACTCAAGTAGTTCCCAAGAAAGGTGGAATTACGATTGAGAAGAATGAGAAGGGAGAGGAAATAGCGTTGAGACTTGTCACTTTGGTTCTGAGTGCATGCATCGATTATCGTAAGCTCAATGAGGTAACCATGAAAGATCACTTTCCCCTTCCATTCATTGACCGGATGCTTGAGCGTCTGGCGGGACACGCATTCTCTCGCTTCTGGATGGATATTCGAGGATATTTTCGAGATACCCATTGATCCGGTGACCAAGAAAAGACCACTTTTACTGCCGCTTTACGGTACATTCGCTCTACAGCGAATGCCATTTGGTCTCTGCAATGCCCCAGCTACTTTTCAAAGATATATGCTGGCTATCTTTGACGGGCTAGTAGAAAAGTGTATGGAGATCTTTATGGATGATTTTTCGGTCTTTGGTCAGTCTTTTGATGATTGTCTTGACAACCTTTACCAGGACTTATCCAGATGTGTGGAAAAGAACTTAGTGCTCAATTGGGAAAAGTGCCACTTCATGGTTGATGAGGGAATAGTTCTTGGCCACAAAATCTCCGCCAAGGGTATTGAAGTTGACAGGGCAAAAGTAGAAGCTATCGAGAAGATGAGTTATCCAAAGAATGTGCGCGAAATCAGAGGTTTTCTTGGACATGTCGGTTTCTATAGAAGATTCATTCAAGACTTCACCAAGATAGCCAAGCCCCTGTCTACTTTACTTAAGGAAGACGTTGAGTTCGATTTCGATGAAAACTGCAAGCAAGCATTTGAGGAGCTTAAGGACCGTTTAATCTCTGCTCCAATTCTTATATCGCTTCGATTTGGAACCTACCTTTTGAGCTTATGTGCGACGCATCAAACTATGCGATTGATTGGTGCTGTTTTAGGACAAAGAATCGAAGGAAATTCCAGCCAATCTATTACGCTTGATCACACATTGAATCCTCTCAAGTTAACTATACTACTAACGAAAAGGAATTATTGGCGTAGTCTTCGCTATGGACAAGTTTCGTAGTTACTTTTTAGGAGCTCAAGTGATTGTGTGGACTGATCACGCTGCTTTGCGATATCTGATGACTAAGAAAGAGGCCAAACCGTGCCTACTGCGTTGGATACTGACCCTACAAGAGTTTGACATTCAAATTAAAGACAAAAAGGGCAGTGAAAACGTAGTGGCTGATCACGTTTCAAGAATGCTAAGTGAGGAAAAGGATGATCCAGATGATATAGATCTTTACTTTCCTCTAGAGAACATTATGCTTATCGACGGTTGTCCTCCTGATGTTCCATGGTATTCTTCCATTGTCAATTACCTTCATTCCCGATATCTTGATCCAGAATTGTCCTATCAGGAGAAGAAAAAGTTCTTCTCGGATTTGAAATCTTTCGTTTGGGATGAACCTTATCTGTTTAAGATCTGTAAAGATGGTGCTTAGAAGATGTGTTCGAATCGAGCGTAGCGACATTATTGAGCAGTGCCACAGTGGACCCACTGGAGGTCACTTTGGTCCTTGGAAAACCGTTGCTAAGATCTTCCAATCCGGTTTCTATTGGCCCACGATCTTTAAGGACACAGAAGCTTTCTGTAAAGCGTGTGATAGATGCCAAAGAACCGGTACTCTGACAAGGCGTTTTGACATGCCTTTGAAACCCATCTTAGATTGCGAAGTCTTTGATGTATGGGGTATCGATTTTATGGGACCATTCCCATCATCTTGTGGTAACAAATACATCTTAGTCTGCGTGGATTACGTGTCGAAATGGGTAGAGGCTCAAGCCACTCCTCACAATGATCATCAGACGGTCATGAAATTCTCAAAGAAAAACATTTTCATGAGATTTGGATGTCCACGTGCCTTGATCAGTGATGAAGGAACGCATTTCTGCAACCGACCCCTAGAGAAAGTTCTTGAAAAGTATGGTGTTCGTCATAAGACAGGCACACCATATCACCCGATGACTAGTGGTCAGGTTGAAAGAAGCAACCAAAGTTTAAAGAAAATCCTGGAAAAAACGGTCAACAGTCATAGAAAAGACTGGAGTTTGAAATTGGATGATGTACTATGGGCATACAGAACCGCCTATAAGACTCCTATGGGTACATCTCCATATCAAATGGTTTATGGTAAGCCATATCATCTGCCAGTCGAGTTAGAGCATAGAGCTTATTGGGCTACAAAGTTTATGAACTTTGATTCCCAATCTTGTGTAGTAAGCATCATCGCCATGATTTGCATGAGTTGGGCCAATTCGGACTCCAGGCCTCAAAGCGCCGGGATCGGCAAAGATAAGATGAAACTCCTCCATGGCGCCAAGATTAAGAAGAGAGAATTTCAAGTCGGGGAACAAGTTCTTTCGTATAATTCCAGGCTACATTTGTTTCTGGAAAGTTAAGGACACGATGGTCCGGTCCCTTTGAGATTCTCAAATTATTCTTGGAGGCGTTTTAGAACTACGAGGTTATGGTGACCAACCGTTTCGAGTAAATGGTCAAAGGTGTAAGCACTACATTGGTGAACCCAAGGAAAAGCCTTTGATAGTTCGTTTCCTCGATATCCTCGGGTGTGGTACTAAAGAAGTCGAAGAATTTGACGAGTTTTCACCCGACCTGTTTTCAGAGGATGACGGTAGTGGTCGATCTGAAGAAGTTCTAGCAGGTAGTTGGGATATGGAAGAGTATGAGAGGGAGCGTCAGCTGAAACGTCATCAGAATACTCAGAAGAAGAAGTCAACCATGAGGAAGTTTAAACGTGTTTGGAGAGCTATCAAAGATTTCACCCCATGTGTTAAGTGCTGTTTCTGCAGCCGAACTACTGACCCAAGTCTAGACGAGGTAGTGGCTGGCAGAAAAGTCAAATGGCCTGATCTAGGCTGAGCTTTAAACAGTGTCGAGCTAACGACATTAACCAAAAGCGCCACTAGGGGGCAACCTAGATATCGTTATATTAGTTGTTTTTGTTTTATGTTTTTGTAGTTTTAGTATTTAAGTTTAGTTTACTAAGTTTTGCTTTTGTTTATATCTGTCAGTTAGTTTTGCTTTGTGGATATGGATTTCGGAGTTCTACCAGAGGAGTTACCTTTCCTTAGGAGGATCTCACTTATCACTGTAGATGACGGACCGGGAGGGACTATAGTTTTGCACGTAGACTTTGTTATTAGTACCCGCATCAGGACTGTCACCTATGTTCTTATTGTTCCCCGATGTTCGGGAGGTGGAGACTTTACTACTGAGGAGTTGCAGGCAGCTCTAGGACGCCATACACAATCCTGAATGATCCGATCTTTGTGATTTAGCGCTAGTCTTTGCAAATTTGAACATTTTCGGGTGTTGATGTTGCTGGTGAGGATTGGGGTTTGCAGGATGAGTATGACTTCCCTCCGGCGATTGATATGCTCCGCCGTCTTATCCGAGTTGTGGATTGGTCGGAAATTTACGATGACTAGCGTTGTTAGGTTGTTTCGTCGAGCAAACGACGTAAAACAAAAGCGCTCGGTGGGAGGCAACCTACTATTTTCTATTGTTTTACTTATTTTCTAGTGATTTTATGTACTTCGTTGATTTTCATTTGTATTATTGAAGTTTTTATTAGTTGTTAATAAAGAATGCAAATTTGAATTTAAATTGTATGAAATTTTATAATTTTTGCATAATATCTGTCTTGGACGTCCGTCCAGAGGTCTGGACGCCCGTCCGCCATGACCAATTCTTGAACGAGCGTCCACTATCCCTGGACGCCCGTCTGGAATTCTCCCTCCAATCCTGTATGTAATTTGAACGCTTGGACGAGCGTCTGATACACTGGATGCCCGTCCAGTTCATATGTTCTTCACTGAACGCCCGTCCACAGAGTTGGACGAGCGTCCAACCCCTGCCTATATATACCCCCTCAACCCATGAACCTTCACTTTTTCAGAATTTCAAATCGCGAAAACCGACTTTTTGCCTCCTCTTACCCTAAATTCTTCGATATTACACCAAATTGGGCGATTTAAGTTGATATAAACCGCTTTCGATCCCCTCTTTTCACTTTTCTAAGCCTTATTCCTCAATCAACACTCATTTGGACGAATCAGAGCCCTCATTGGTCCGACTTGTTGGGTGAAAAAGTCGAATTTTGGGCTCAATTTGGGACTGTTAGGGCTGCAAATCACCTTCATCATTTACCTTTCGTCATATTTGGTAAGTTTCTAGTAACTTTTCTGGGATTAATTCACGTTTTTTTTGGAGTTCGATTTTCGGCTCAACTCTTTTATGAGAATTGTACCTTATTTGTTTTCTCATTGTTTTGGTGTTGGTTTCTTGCTGTGTTGTTGATGGTGGATGATGAATGGGTTGCTTAGTGATGATGGATGGTTGTGGTTTGTGGTTTGGTTGTTTTGAAATCCCGATTTGGATGTTAAACGTGTAACTTGTTTTGATTTGGGATTGTTTTGGTTTAGTTTAGGCTTGAATCATGGTCCACAAGAAGGCAGTGGTTAAGAGGCATGGTAAGGATGTGGCCAGGGAGTCTGGGAAGAAGCGTAAGGAGTTTGATCCCAACCTAATCGATCCCAATCGAGGTGTTAGCATTAGAGAGCAACCTCATAGGGCCACCCAAACTAGGGCAACTTTGAGGGATGAGCCTACCTCGGGGTCTGAGACGGATGATGATATTCCATTGGTACGGATGCCTAGGGCTCACCGAGGTGGAGGGTCATCTAGGGTTGAGGAAGCTGTGGATGCTACTCGGGAGGAGGAACCGGCTGAGCCTAGGGCTGCACAACCTAGGAAGAAAGCGAAGACCGTAGCCCCTATGCCTATGCCTCGTAGATTTGTGAATCCTAGAGCTCACGACGCTTATACCAAACATTATTTCTCTAGGACCATGTTGATCGAGAGGGCTACGATGGAGGCTAAGGTAGATCCGGGGTTCGTCAAGTTGTTAAAGGACCGGAAGTGGGATGCCTTGATGACTATCCCGAGTACCCCAGTCAACGACTCCCTAGTTCGGGAATTTTATGTTAATTGCTCAGAGACTGACTTGGAAACGGGAGTAGTTGTGGTTCGAGGGGTGGAAGTTCCTTTTATGCCGGATGTGATTAATCAGAAGTATAACTTGGCGTGTTTTGAGGGTCGGGATTATAAAGAAGAGATCGTTCATAGGCAGAGTGCGGGGCGAGATCCTTTGGAGGAGTTGAGGTTGACAGTTTGCCCGGAGGTGGCATGGACGTTGAGACCGGGTGGAGACCGGAAGGAGTTGGTCACCACTACTGGGACGGAGGCTGGAAAGTCCAGTGTGTAGGTTCATACTGAGTCGGTTGTTGCCAAAGAACAATCGGCGCATTTCACATCGGTGACCTAGGTATGTTATATGCTTTGGCGTTTGGATTAAATGTGAATGTGGGACAAGCGTTATGCGATGAGATAGCTATCAACGAGAAGGTTTATACGTGGAGCTTGATTGTCCTCACCGATTCACGTTTGTGTATTGATGCCGGTGTGCACGAGTATAGAGCGGATCACAAACCGAAGAACCCGAGACCTATCTGAGAGAGAAAGGGTAAGTCTTGGGACATTCGAGACGGAGGCACGCGTGAGCCTGGTTCTTCTTCGGCACCGCCTCGAGCATCCTCCCTTCATACTTTATCTCCTCGATCTGGATGAGGTTGAGTATGGCCAGCGATGTAATGGAGGCCGGATGGAGGATATTCGGACTTCGCAGAATAACATTTTGACTATTTTACGGTGCATCAGTGAGGGTCGGAAGCCGAGAGACGATAGAATCTTCGATCCAAGCCTCATTAATTATGTTTATTCTGACGAGATTGAGCAGGCCATTGCGGATGTTCTGGAAGGGTCTGAGTCTTCTTCGGATGAGGAGCAGCTTGATGCTCCTGCGGGTGGAGCACCTCCGGCTGGTGATTCTGCGGCACCGGGGCAGCCCTGATCTTATTTTTCCATTTTAGATTTTGATTTGTCCTAGGTACGATGGTTGTATGATATTGCCACTTTTCCTTACGTGATTCGTTGTACTTTTCATATTGCTACTGTTTATTTTTCCGATGGATCATGTAAGCCATAAGGCGTCCGTACTTTCATTTCTACTCTGTTTAAACTTTTGGATGTATGGAATGTTTCATCTTTTGATTTTTCTTCATTTTTGATATATCCTTTCACTTTGTATGATTCCCCGTTTTCCCCGAGATTTTTCCGTGTTTTTCGAGTAGTGCAGGTATTGTCGAACTCGCTTTGACATCATATGGTTCCGAGTTTTAATTGTCACTACGTAGGCTCCGGCCTGACCATCGATTCGAGTATCGATTGAAATCAGCTAAGTCTTTTATCTTTTCTTTCATTCTGCACAACATGAGGACATGTTGATCTTTAAGTGTGGGGGAGGGAAATGATTTGATATGTACCTATACATTTGCTTAATGTTTCTATGCAAAATGAGGTAAAAATGAGCTAGAATTTTCAAAATTTTTCGACATTTTCATTTTTGTTTTGTCCCGAGTAGGCAATTCAATTCAATGTTCGTTATTTTTATAGTCATTGAAACTATATATCATATGTTTGATAAGTTAGTTGTTTCACCTGAGATCTATTTTTCATGAGTCATAGTGAATGATGAGCTAATTTATAAAGCTATACCCCTTTTTGATTAGTGGTCTTTGATTATCTTATAAGTCGTGTGCTTAGTGCTACGTATATATCTTGAGATTTATGATAGCTTGTATTTAGATCCGAAGTATGTTATACTGTGAATATCTAAGGTTTGAATGTGATAAGTAACACGTAACTTATTGTCAAATGAAAAAGTTGAGTAAATATATGAAGTAATTGGGTGTGTCGAAAGCTAGTCGATGATTTGAGTGCGATAGGGTATACCACGTATGTCCTATACCACTATGATGACTAAAAGCGCACGACAGTCAGAAGAAGATGCCTTATGATTGGAGTAAGGTAGGGTATATCTCGAATATCCTATTCTGCTATGACAGGGCAACAGCTCATTCTGATGTGTGTTAAAGTGAAAGTAGTTAAATTAACTTATAAAAGAATTGGTATGAAATGAATATAAGACTAAGTTATCGTCTATCTTATCCCCAGTAGAAACTGATAGATATGCTGTAGGGATTATCCTCTGAGTATTTCAGAAAGGCCCTAGATATATCCGATCATTCTTTTCGGGATATTTTACGTTTGTAGGGTACATCTTATGAGTGTCATTTATTGCTAGTCTACGAGGGGGTATTAGCTAGTTTTGCTTTGAGTTTCTCAAGTTTGGATTTAATGGAAGTTTTCTATGGCTTTGCACACACACAGTGGTGAACTTCTAATTTATTGGATCTATGCTATATTGTCTGAGATGTCTGTTTACGTTTCGAGCCCTAATTTTCGTTTTGTTTTGCTCGGGACGAGCAAAAGCTAAGTGTGGGGGAGTTGTTAAGGGTGAATTTATACGATTTATAATGCTATATTTTATGATAATTTCCCTCATATTTGTATAATTTGCATAAGAAACGAGTGTTTAGTAGAATTATTGAGTAAATGATATTTTAAATGAGTTATTCGCAAAATAGGTTAATTTTGGTGTTTTAATTGTGATTTTATGATTATTTGGATGATATTACATTTTGCGATGTTTTAATGTGTTATAGGTACGTGTTTGATGCTCAAATGATGATCAAAAAGAGATAAGAGTCGAATTTCATTGATGATAAAAGAGATAATGATGATTTGGATTGATGAAAAAGGATAGAGATGAAGAAATCAAGATTAAGTCGATCCTGGACTGGCGTCCAGAAGTTTGAACTGGCGTCCAGAATGGACGAGCGTTTGAAGATATGGACGGCGTCCATGAGAAGAAAGTTGTCTGAGAGAGTTTGGGCCGAGTGGGCGGGCGTCTCAAGCAAGGCGCGAAGCGAGCGAACGAGCAGCGTCGGAAGAAGTGGGCGGGCGTCCGGCCGCCGCCATCTTTGAAACCGACTTTGAATTCTATATATAGCCGCATTGTTTTCCACATTAAAGAGACCAATTACACAATACTCAAAACCACAATCACTAAGGCGGCTTAGGCTGCGGTTTTTACGATTTTCATCAACTTTTATGTTCTTAAATTCTTAGATTAGATTAGCTACTTTTTATGTCTTTCAATACAATTCGAAGCTTCAAGAGGATGCTAAGAGGCTAGACCTCCATTGAACGAGCGTTGTGAAGCCGTCCGATCAACAATTCAGTTTCTTTTCGTGATTATTTTGTGAGTATCTACTACGAGTTGTTTCTTCTATCATGCTTTATGTTGTTTATTGCAAATTTATATCGAAAGATGTTTGCTTTGTTGATCGTTTATTTGATGAAAATCATGTTAGACTTTAGATCACCATGATAAAGAATAGATATTTGATCTAAGTAACGAAAGTTATTAGGTTAGATTTCTAGGTTAGAAACGTTTAAAGTTTACACCTTTGGTTAGAAAAGCGTTAATCTTTAGATCGAAAGATAGAGATTAATAGACGAACTTGCCTAAGAAATTAGGGTTCATACCTTTGATTAGGTGAATCACAACTTGATTAGTAATCACGAAATAATCTGAATTGAAATTGAATGTTGATAGGATAGGTGGATCAATTGCTCGTTTGTCCGTTATAACTTGATCAAATCCCTTGAACTAGAATTGTTTAGCTTAGTTAATCTTTATTGCATATTAGGTTTAGATTTAGTTTAAATTGTTCGCAACCCGTATTTCCCCTGGCTTTAGATCCTATCTTCTGTCCAGTTTTCCTTATTGTTATCTCTCGTTTTTATTCCCTGTTTAGTTTGTTTGCTGTTTAGTTTTAGTAATCGTGACATAGGTTAGTTAGTTAAACAAAGACTAGGACTACCAATCGTTAGTTCCCCGTAAGATCGACCCGGTATCAACCTCTTTACTACGATCCTTGCACTTGAGGTATATCGGATTATAAATTTATTACTTGTTAATAAAATCCGTGACACCGGCTATTTTCCTTTCCCCTTACCCTCGGTTTCTTTCCGCTTAGTTTCTCTCATTACCTCTGTACTCACCAAAACACCACCATCAACCAAATCAAACAATCAAAACCAACCCGGTTATCGTCCAACCGGGATTTCAAAACAAACCAACCCAAACAACGAATCACCCCACGAGAGCCACACCATTCATCATCAACCATAAGACAAGCAAAACAAAACACAAAACAGGATACATAATCAATAAAAAACAATAACGGGATAGGGGTGTTAAAACAAAAATGCTAAAAACTAACCCTAACATAAACTTAGACGTAAAACCAAAATGTACCTGTACTATGCTTAAACGAGTTGAGATGAACGATTTGGAGTGAAGCACGAGTCCCGAAACGTCATTGGAGGTCAAATTCGACCTTGGCAAAAAGTTGCCAAAAGTGAAGATTGAATCGAGAAAACGAGGGATTTGTTGTTGGAATGGATCAATTGAATCAAAAGAAGAGATTGAGAGGTGTTGTTTGGTGTTTGAATCGCTGAAAACGGAGTAAAAATGAGTAATTTATGAGAAAAGGGGTGAGGAGAGGCTGCCGGACGCTGTAGGGTTTGAAGAGAAATTTCTGAACGCCGGTTTGAAAGGGTATATGAAGGAGATGATCCTAAACGCACGTTTAGAAAGTTCAAATGCGCGTTTAGCATGTCCAAACGCATGTTTGAAATCTGAAACGCGCGTTTAAAAGGGAAAATCACGAACATAGAGTTGAGGCCTGGAACGCGCGTTTGAAAAGGTTCTAAACGCGCGTTTGGAAAGGGAAAAGCCTAAACGCACGTTTAGAAAGGTCAAACGGGCGTTTGAATACCTGGAACAAGGCTAACTCAAGATTATCACCCACACCTGAGTCTAACCACCCCGAGACCACTAGAAACACTAACTCACTCAGTAAAAACTACGAAATGGCGGGTTGCCTCCCCCAAGCGCCTTTGTTTTACGTCGTTGGCTCGACAAGATGGATTATACAGTACCAAAATTTTCAAGTTATACCGTTGGCACGAGGCGAGAAAGGGTAGAAAGAGAGATGAAATGGTGGATCAAAAGTTATACGGGTCAAGGTTTAAAGTCCATGACAAGACTTACATGATTCATCACACGGTATGGGGTCTTCAAGGTTCACTATTTTTAGTGCTTCGTCGTAAGGCAACCTCTCATACCTTTTCAACCGTAAGACATTGGTGGTAAACGTGCCAAACTTAGGATGGGTGATTTCAATAGCACCGGACGGATAGACTTTCGACACCACGTAGGGACCGGACCACATAGACTTCAACTTCCCTTGGAAAAGATGCAAACGAGTATTGTAGAACAAGACTTCGTCACCCTCATTGAATACACGAGGTTTGATCAACTTATCATGGAGTAATTTAGTCTTCTCTTTATACTTCGTCGAAAGATCGTAAGCACAAAGGCGAAACTCATCTAATTCATTCAATTGGGCCATACGCTTCTCACCAACTAAGGTGTCATCGAGGTTTAGCATTTTGATAGCCCAATAATCCTTATGTTCGATTTCTACGGGAAGATGACAAGATTTACCATAGACTATCATATAAGGTGACATGCCTAGGGGTGTCTTAAAGGCGGTCCTATGGGCCCAAAGAGCATCATCTAACTTTAAAGACCAACTCTTGACATTAGCATTTACCGTCCTCTCTAAGATACACTTAATACCCCTATTCGTGACTTCAACTTGACCACTCGTTTGGGGATGGTAAGCGGTGCCTAGCTTGTGTTTCACCCCATACTTCACTAAAAGTTTGTCAAATGGTTTATTGGCAAAGTGGCTTCCATTATCACTAATTATGGCCCGAGGTACCCCAAACCGACAAAAGATGTTCCTTCTGAGGAAATGGATAACAACATTCCTATCATTGGTGGGTGAGGCTAAGGCCTTAACCCATTTTGACACATAATCACAAGCGACTAGGATATACTTGTTACCACACGAAGAAGGATAGGGGCCCATAAAGTCAATGCCCCACACATAAAAAATCTCACAGACAATGATCGGCTTTTGAGGCATCTCACTCCTCCTAGATATACGCCCGGACCTTTGACAAGCATCACAAGATTTCACATAAGCATGTGCGTCTCGGAATAGAGTGGGCCAATATAGCTCACTTTGCAACACTTTCAAAGCGGTCCTTTGCCCCGAAAAGTGGCCCCCGGCCTCTTTATCGTGACAAAAAGAAAGCGCACTCAAAATATCACTCTCCGGGATGCATCTCCTCAAGATGCCATCCGAACACAACCTATATAAGCAAGGATCCTCCCAAACATACTTACCAACCTCACTAAGGAATTTACGCCTTTGATTTGAGTCAAGGTCGGGATCTATAAAACCGCACTCGTGGTAGTTGACAAAAGGTGCGAACCAAGGGCTTCCTTCCTTACCGACTTTTAGAAAGTTGCCTTTCTTAACCGGAAGAAGGGTGTCTATTGCACAAAGTTGCTTGTGAGGAAAATAGTCATTTATCTCACTTTGTGCCTTAATCAACTCCTCACTAAGCTCCATACGACTCAAATGGTCGGCTACGACGTTCTCACACCCTTTTCTATCACGGATTTCAAGATCAAACTCTTGCAAGAGCAAAATCCACCTCAAGAGGCGGGGCTTGGCATCTTGCTTGGCAAAGAGATAACGTAAAGTGGCATGATCCGTGTGCACAACTACACGATAACCTACGAGATGAGACCGAAACTTATCAAATGCAAAGACGACCGCTAAGAGCTCTTTTTCAGTGGTGGTGTAGTTTTGTTGGGCCGGATTCAAGGTGTGACTAGCATAAGCAATAGGCTTGAAGATTTTATCGATCTTTTGACCGAGGACCGCACCAACCGCGGTGTCACTCGCATCACACATTAGCTCAAATTCTTGATCCCATTTTGGGGCAACTAAGATAGGAGCGGATACAAGTAATTTTCGAGAAATCCTTAATGAACCTACGATAGAACCCCACATGGCCTAGAAAACCCCTGAGAGTCTTTAGGTTAGTAGGCATAGGAAGCTTAGCTATCACTTCTACCTTAGCCTTGTCTACTTCTATACCCTTACTAGATATCTTATGCCCTAAGACTATCCCTTCCGTGACCATCAAGTGACACTTCTCCCAATTTAGCACCAAATTCGTCTCCTCACATCTACTCAACACCTTTTCTAGATTATCTAGACACTCCTCAAAGGAATCACCAAATACGCTAAAATCATCCATAAAGACTTCTAAGAATTTTTCAATCATATCCACAAATATGGCAACCATGCACCGTTGGAATGTCGCGGGTGCATTACACAACCCAAATGGCAATCTACGGAAGGCAAAGGTACCATAGGGACAAGTGTAGGTAGTCTTCTCTTGGTCCTCTAAGGCCACATGTATTTGGTAATACCCACTAAACCCATCAAGAAAGCAATAAAAAGCATGACCACTGAATCTTTCCAACATTTGATCAATAAAAGGGAGGGGGAAATGATCTTTACGGGTTTGGTCATTTAACTTACGATAATCAATACAAATTCTGTGACCACTTACCAAACGCATAGGCACCGCCTCACCTTTGTCATTGATTTCAACGGTCATACCTCCCTTCTTCGGCACCACTTGGGTGGGGCTCACCCACTTGCTATCCGAGATGGCGTAAGTGATCCCAAGCTTTAACATCATGACCACATCTTTCCTCACAACCTCTTGGAGATGTGGATTGAGCCTTCTTTGAGGTTGCCTTACCGGCTTAGCTCCATCCTCTAGAATAATATTGTGTTGACAAATGGTAGGACTTATGCCCTTGAGGTCACACATCTTCCACCCAAAAGCACGCTTGTGCTTCTTAAGCATTTCCACCAACTCTTCTTCCTGCAAAGCCGTTAGTGTTGCAGAAATAATCAAAGGAAGTATATCATCATTTTCAAGAAAAAATACTTCAAATGAGGTGGAAGCAGCTTCATTTTCAAATCTTTCGGTGGGTCTTCAATTGATGGCTTCTCTAGCTCCCCTTCAAGACCAAGATCAATCTTCTCAGTCCATTTTTCACCCACGAAAGCCGTTTCTTCTAGCTCCATTGCTTCACCTTCCAACTCTTCTTCTTCATCAAGTTCCGTGCTCACTCTTGCCATGCATTCATCGGTCTTTTCTTTATATTCCTGCATGTCAACATGTTCTGAAATGCAAGAATATATAGCATCAACAGAAAAACAGTCCTCGGTACTTTCCTTAGGATGTTTCATGGCCTTATAAACATTGACCGCGACTCTTTCCTCACCAACTCGCAAAATAATCTCACCACTCGCAACATCTATCAAGGTCCTTCCGGTGTTTAAGAAGGGACGTCCTAACAAAAAAGGTGTTTTGGAGTCCATCTCCATATCTAATACCACGAAATCTACCGGGAAGACAAACTTATCCACTTTCACAATGACATCCTCTATCACTCCCATAGGCTCCCTAATAGACCTATCCGCCATTTGAAGGGTCATCCCCGTTGGCTCCAACTCTCCTAGATCAAGGCTTTCTATATAGCATGGGGCATTAAGCTTACGCTAGCTCCTAAATCACATAAAACGCTAGGAAAATGAGTCGTATCAATAGTAACCAGAATAGTAAAACTACCCTTGTCTCTAACCTTCGGGGGAATCCTAGATTTAGCATCAAAAATAGCGGAACACTCTTCATTCAAACAAACAACCTCTTGCATTTTACTCTTATTAGTTAGCAATCCTTTCAAGAACTTACAATATTCGGGCATGTTTGCAAGTGCTTCAAGAAAAGGAATATTCAAGTCAATTTTTCACAAAATCTCAATAAATCGGGTTTGTGATTTATTCAAGCAACTTTGTCTATGATTCTTAAGAAGGTAAGGGAGAGTACTCAAATCAAAATCTTTTGAAAGATGAGGGATCATACCTTTCTTACCTTTGGTGCGTGGGGAAGACGGCTTTTTCATTGGCTCTTTCCCTTCTCTTCTAGTTGGTTCCTCCTCTTTCACATCTATGACCACATAGTCTCCCCTAGCTTGCGCTTCTTTCCTCTCTACTTCCTTCTTCTTAACATACTCTTCATGGTCTTCATCATCTTCAATCCCATCAATATCACCATCCATGGCTCCCGCCTCGGTCTCAATAGGAGCTTTTCTAGCTTTGTCCTCCCATAGGACTTTCTTTTCAACACTTTGCCACTTCAAGTTAAGATGGCGCTTACATTTCTTGGATTCTTCTCGGTGTTACTTGGTAAGCCGCCTTTCAACTGTACATGTTCCACCACTTGCCCAAATTGAGTTTCAAGATTTTTGATGGCGGACCCATGTTTGTAGTTCATCTCAACCATGTATTTCTTTATCTCTACAAAGTTTTTGTTCATTTGCTCCAATATGACATCGGTTGCACTCTTTTGAGGTATAGAAGCCAAAGGTGGAGGTTTTTGATAAGTGTTAGAGCCTTGTTGATTGTACCCTCCTTGTTGTTGCCTTTGGTGTGGAGGTTGATAGAATTGCCCTTGAGAAGATTGGCCTTGATTGTGGCCTTGTCTATAACCTTGGTTTTGGCCTTGGTTTTGATTTCGGTTCCAACCTTGATTGTTGTTATTCCTCCAAGAACCATCACCTTGATTTCCATAATTCCCTCCTTGACTTTGACTTTGTCCCACAAAGTTTATATCTTGAGATTCTTCATACGGTGGCCCACTTTGTTGATCTCCCATATATTGGACTTGATAGGCGCTTTGCAATTGATTTTGAAATTGAGGCCCCGCATTCCATTGCTCCATCGAACAAATACTCATCATCCGCTTAGCCAACTCATTCATGTTATCTTGAGATAGAGTACTAGGTTGCCCTTGAGTTGAGGATTGAGGACAAGCCATGTTTTGAGCCTTGGTTGTCATCCTACAATCCTTTGCCGAATGTGATCCACTACAAATTTGGCAAGGCCTAGCACTCTCATTCTCCTTTTGAAATCTACCGAATTGTTGTTCCATCGCTTGTACTTGAGCATGATATTGATCATTTGCCTCAACTTCTTTCACTTCAACCAAACCGGGCTTCTTACTCCTTGTCCCCTTTCTACTCGACGATATGTATTGCCTTGAGGTCTCAGAAATCTTCTCTATTTGGTTCATAGCTACTTCGGGTACCATACTCATAATATCTCCATTGCACGAAACATGCAAGGTACTTTGATGAACTTGATCCAAACCCCGGAAGAAAGCATGTACTACCTCATAAGATCTCAACCCGTGCCCCGGGCACTCCCTCAACAAAGACTTAAACCGATCCCATGACTCATGTAGCTCTTCTCCTTCATAAGCATTGAACGACATGATGGCCTCTTTCATATCCATAGTCTTCGATGGGGGGTAATACTTGAGTAGAAAGGTCTTAATCACTTCTTCCCATGTGTGTAAAGAATCATTAGGCAATGAATCATACCACCGCATAGCTTGCTCTTTCAAGGCGAACGGGAAAAGCATAAGTTTGAGTGTCTCATCACTCACTCCATTGATCTTCGTTGAGTTCACTATTTGGAGAAAGTGATCAATGAACAAGTGAGGATTTTCTAAAGCGGTTCCCTTGAATATAGCATTGTCTCCCAACAAATGTATGATGTTTCTATTCAATTCCAAGTTGTTAGTGGCCACCGGTGGCATTCGAATTGGACTATGCCTTATGGTTGCCGTTGGAGCCATCACAAAGTCTCTACAAGTCAATCCGCCTTGATTTTGCTCTTGTTGACCGTTAAACCAATTAGGCATTGCATTTTCACCTTGATTGTGAGCTTGATTTTGGTTCTGTTGAAATTGATTCAACATCCATACGTTGAACTGTTGCATAACAATGGGATCCATTTGATTCCCTTGGGCCTCATGTTGAATATTTTGTGGTATAGGCCCATTCTCATTCACGAAGTTATTTCCTTGTCTATTCCCACCTCCTTGTGCATTGTTGTTGACAAGAGGCGGATTTTGATTCGGGACTTCATTATTGTTCCCCAAATTCCCTTCCAATCCATGTTCACCGTTTTGTGCCATACCGGATCCTTCTCCCAACTCACCCAAACTATTCTCTTCAAAGACCGGAATCGACTCCTCTACTTGATGACCTCTTCTTCTTTGACTATTTCTACGCCTTGGGTAAGCCTCAATCCCGTCTATGTATGGTTCGAGTGGTGTTTGAGATCTCCGGGTCATGCACTACAAAAAGCAAACAACAAGAAAAAAGTAAAATAAAACCTAGGTCCAAGCCTTCGGTTCACTTGCAAGATATCACAAATAGCACACAATTCCCCGGCAACGGCGCCATTTTGATTTGAGCTAAAATTCACCCCAACAAAAACAATTTATAAAGACTCGAAACCGTGGGTAAACTAACTCTCTAACCGGCAGTGTACCGGGTCGATTGCTAGAATAGCTACAGGAGTACGAGGTCGAACCCAAGGGAAAAGTGGTTGCAAGTACCAAAGTGAACGTGTTACTTAGTCTAGGTGATCAATATTTTTAAAGTGCTTGTTTACTACAACGACACTAAGGTGATTCTTCTAACGAGTCTAAAGATAGAAAAGAAAGAAAGAATATTAAGCTATGAGGTTTTAAAGATAGATTAAGGGACATAGCCGAACCATGATCAAAATAGCTAGTTTCACCCCCAAGGATAGACAAAACCGGGAGTGTGCATTATAACAAACGAACTCTCGCATTCAATTTCACGGGTGCAGACTCCCAATCCCGGTGCTAAGGTCTGAACAACTCTCTCCTAACACCTTATGCCATGTTAACTACCCTTCCCTAAAGAAAATTCACTAACAAGACATGTTATGCACTAGAGCCGCTTAAACGTTAAAACGAGTAACCTCACTCTACGCTGTAAACCTAGAACCATTTTCCCACATCTCTTTATCTGAACAACTCTTTAGATTGATGTGTGTGATTTTGACTTAGGTGATCAATCTAGCTCAAATCTGTTATAACAAGTTCTAAGACGTGAAACATGCAAGACACAACAACAAAAAGCACTACCCACTCCCAATTTCATCACCCAAAAGGTGATTTCACCAAATTTCACATGATTCGACTATGTTGGTGTTTAGATACTCATTATGCTAATCAAAACATACACAAAACAGTAAATGAAAGCCATAATACGTAAAAGAAAAAAGAAATTTACCATTAATTTGCAGAAAATCGAGATTAGATCCAAAAAGTACAAAATAAAGAACTAATTAAAAGATGGTCTCTTAGTGTTTGGAATGGAAATCTGAGCTGATAAATGGAAAGATTAAGCTAAAATAGTGTTGATTTAAGCTAAGAGAAAGTATTCTAAGCTATTACAAAAATCGAGCTAAGAAATGGGTAGAGTTTTGCTAAGAGAATAATTGTTTTTCAAGAAATAGTCTAAGGGGTATATTTATAGGTGGAGGAAAATTTGCAGAATTCGTCTTCAAATGCACGTTTGAAGGGCTGAGACCGGCGTTTGACATCTTCAAACGCGCATTTGGCTTAGTGCAAACGCGCGTTTAGCTTCATTTCTGGGCAGGGATTGGACTGATCTTCATCTTGAACGCGCGTTTAGAAGGTTCAAACGCACGTTTGGAGAACTTGGAACGCGCGTTTAAGGTGGTTTCAAACCCGTGTTTGGAGGGCTTGAACTCTGTATCAACTGATGGCTTCTGAAACGCACGTTTGGGGGGTTCAAATGCGCGTTTGGACCCTTGTTGCCCCAAAACTTCACTTTTCTTCCTCTTGATCTCTCCTCTTTCCTCGATCATGCCTTTTGCCACAAATCATCACCTCTCGGGTCCTCGAGACACCAATACCCTTCAACATCATAAACAACCAAAAGCATCCAAACAATTCCGGAGGGTAAAAGTGCTCGGGAATAGGGTTAATATCAACAAAAAAGAGGTAATAATCCATCAAAGTGACGGATTCACTCCCCGTGCCATGAGCTCATGATAACACCCCGAAAACGGTCTAAATCACCCAAAAGTGTGCTGAAAATATGGTAAACAGGGATAAACAATGCACCGGAGTCACGTAAAGTTGACTCCTATCAGCATCATATTTGGAGCTCGCCCTCGAGCGTCTTCTATAAGCCCGACTCCTGCTTGGCATCATATTTCTGCTCGCACCTAGTAGAATCTTCTATCGCTCTACAAACAGCCATCTCGGCAAAACGACACGACAAGTCACCTACGACTTTACTCTATGATTCTCATATGTACAGTGAAGAGCTCAAGGAGTAGGGGCCATTGATATACCAAAATCAACATAAGCCCAGTAGCGGACAGGGTCCTCGGCCAGCTCCGCCTCACGCTATCACGATCCTCATCGTTAGCCAGTACAAAGGGAATAAAGCAGCTAACAACTATCTCGATACTAAGCACTGGGGGCCCGACCTGCTCGCCCCTCCGACTGGCCATCCTTCAACACCGTTTGACAACAAAGTTCCTCTAAGTCTGACCTCAGTCGGCGCTCCGAGTCCGCCAGGACTCTCTGCCCGTCGTGGGCTCTCCGAGTCCGCCAGGACTCTCTACCCGTCCGGGGCTCTCCGAGTCCTCCAGGACTCTCTATCCGCCAAGGACTTTCAGCCCT